>CAMZMU010000077.1:37608136-38117265 GCA_947311845.1 Poa pratensis | reverse complement strand
AGAGCTATTCAGACCAAAAAAAATGTAGGTATCAGTTTGCATGCAACAGATAAAATGACTTACTGGGTACAAGCCATATTTTCCATTAGTCGCCATAAACATGTCAGCAAACACCTTTATGAGATCCCTTTCCAAACTCTTATTCTTGGCAAAGTTGAGGGCATTTGAATTGGCCCAAAATCAACAAAGTCCAAGCATCGAACCTGACATACAAAAGACAAATAACACGAAAAGTTAAAAGATACAATGAAAAATAAACATAAGGCAGTTAAGTAACAGAAAAAACATGCTCTGATACAGGAGAGATTGAGATGTGCACTTACTGATATGTGATATATACATCCACCAAGAGTCTGATATACTCTATTATCTTTCAAAGGTTCTCTGTGGTATTTCTTGATGTATACAATAAGCCATTCATGGATAAACTTTGACCAGTTGCGATCCTTGATGTTTTCCACACAAACAAGGGCACCCAAGTACTTCGTACTTAACTTTGTGTTAGAGTTTGGACACAGAAAACAAGGGAGAGCAACACCCATAAAGCACCTGCAAAACATGTGATCTGGCAGTAGTTCTTTCCCCATAATCATCTTCCCAGATATCTGAATGAGGGAACATCACTAAGGCCAAAAATATCAAGAAATGCAACTTTCCCTGCCATCTCATCACTATCCACAAGCATTTGACCACTGGGAGTCCCTAATGTATCTGTAACAGCTTCTGCAGATAACGGAATCTTGTTGGACCCAATCCTGATAAACTCTTCTTCAGTGTTAACACGATCAGCAATCCATTGGACAAAACCTCTAGGGACACAACAATCGCCCAGCTGAAGCAATTCACCGAAACCCATCCAGTGAACAAGGGACACATACTGTGGGCAAGACTTGACTCTCTGCAGCACTTGGTGAAAGAATGTTATGCTACACCTGCTGTACGCATTCCTTTCATCATCGGCATCGCTGCCATTAGCTTGAACCTTTTTCAAACATTTTCTCTGAAAAAATGACAACAACAAATAAGAATTAATAAGCATTGTAGCGATAAAGTTAGACTATAAGTACAAAGGTTTAACAAAAGGCAACAAACCAATAACCAATATAAAAATCTACTACATGAGACAGCGCTAACCTTTCTCTTTACTTTACAAGAGCTTCTTGGCCGAGTTTTCTTCTCCACACTCCTGACAATCTGAAAAATACATGCAACAGACAGAAGAAGAAGCATGTAATTGAACCACATTATAAGATATCAGTACAATCAAAGATGAAAACAACCATGTATATAAGTGTATAACTTACAATCCTCAATATTTTATGCGTGATATCATTCTCACTGGTATTGTTGAAAGGTAGCTTGTCGTCTTGAGCGGGATTTGGTCCAGCAGGGTCATTAACACGCTTCCCATTAGACGCCACCTTCAGAGAATAGAACACATAAACAGTCAAGTAACACTATGTTAGACTTGAGAAAAGGAGAATAAATATAGTATTTGAAAATTCAAACCAAAAAGAAATTCTCATATACAAGACTTTCTCCAATAACATTACAGACCAAAAAAACATCCCTCACACACTAGAAAATTTGAGGTGCTTGCACTAAAAATACAGTATCACTTACAATCCTCAAAATCTCATCTGTCATTTCATTCTCTCTGGTTTTGATGTAATGTTTCTTGTCATCTTCAGGTGTGTTTGGTCCAGAATGGTCATCAACGCGACCTCCATTAGACGCCATCCTCCTAAACAAACAACAAATAGAAAACATAAGAACAAATTATCTGAAAAAATGCACCATATACACATTACTAACTATAAAATGAAGCACAGCAATGATAGTTTCCTAAAAATAAAAAGAGTTAGTGATCAGCAAAATTGCATATGTTAGTGAAACCACACAACTGCATCACACAAAAAACACACACAACTGTTGAGTGTTCTCTTGCTATTTCAGAACATTACATGCATGAAAATAACAAGTTCAGATAACACTACTAAAAAAATGCTTTAAGGAGCATTCTAATTAGCATCAGCAAGGATTACTGACAGAACACCACCTTCATACACACAAAAAGGTAAATCATGCCATTCACACACCAGCAAACTCATAAAGGAACTGCTTCTGAATGAACTTAATGGCATGCCACCCCTAACTCAGGTAGTTGTGCCTTTGGAAAACAAATACAATCTAACAACTTCATGGGCACAAACTGTTCCTTCAGTGGATTGAAGGGAACATCAACTAGACACCAGAATCTCGTTATGGGGCTCGAAATTACCAAGGCCCGAACACAAATTCTACACAGGGAATCACACCAAGCTTCTTATTCTACAAATACAAACTTAAATCACGCTCGAATCACAACGGATTGTAGAATCTACAACAAGGAATCACATGCATGCCGTGCTTGTAAGCCATGGCTAGTTAAGAAGCTTACTCGCGGAGCAGGGGGAAAACGCGGTGCTCGGGAAGCAGGGATGCGGCCTTGGACAGGATCGAGAAGACCGGGCTTCGGCGAGCAGGGACGCGACCTCGGACAAGATGGAGAAGCGCGGCGAGCAGGGGCGCGACCTCAGACACGATGGGGAAGAGCGGCGAACAGTAGCGCGACCGCGGCCACGATGGGGAAGCGCGGCGAGCACGGGCGCGGGGCTGGACGTCGGCGCGTACGGCGCGGAAGAGGGCGCCTCAACTGGCCGCGCCAGCGAAAGTCGGCGAACGGCGGAGCAGATCCCCCACCGCCCCACCCGCGTCGCCGCTTGCCTTCCACCTCCCCCTCTCCGCTCTGCCAGCACTGTTTGAAATGGATAGAAACCACTCGAAGGGGAAATAGGTGGCGTGCGAGGCAAAGCAAACGGACAAAGAGAACGGTCTAGAAAGACCAAAAAATTGTTAGGTGCACCCAACGCCGTGCACCAAAAAAAATTTGAATTAAAACATTGGCCCACCTTGCATAAAACCACATACAAAATATGCATACTACTGCCGTAAAAAAAAAATGAAATAACCGAAAAACAAATTCTGAATAACAAAAACAAAAAATACAAAATATGAACGAAAATGGAGTTGCAAACTAGTTTTAGACAAAAAAAAATGATTTGCAAAGCACATTTCGACAACTTCATCTCGAGGTACCTTGGGGACATAAGGCAAAATTCCAAAAAAAGATCACCATAGATCATGGACTATCAACTTGCACTATCCACCATAAGCAAAAATAAAAAAGTCAAACTCAGTTCCATGACCGGATGCAAATTGGCCTATGTCGAGAAAAAACTCAAATACAAACGCGGTTGCAACTGGCCCTATCTCGCGAAAACACTCAATTGCAAAAGCGTGGTTGGAAAATGGCTTGGAAAAAACAAAATCAAATAATAATAGAAAATAATAAAGAAAAAAAATAATATCTGATTTGCAAGCCCAGTTGAAAATGACTTGAAAAGTTAAAATTAGTAAAGAAAAAATAAATAATAATAGTTGAACTAGCTTCCAAAAAAACAAAATAATAATAATAATTTGTAAAGAAAAAAATCAGTTGCAAACGCATTTGAAACTGGCCTTTGTCTCGAGAAAACACTCAGTTACAAGCTCAGTTGGAATTGGCTTCGAAAAAACAAAATAAATAATAATTAAAATTAGTAAAGAAAACACTCAGTTGCAAGCGCATTTGAAACTGGACTCTGTCTCGAGAGAACACTCAGTTGCAAGCGTGCTTGGAACTGGCTTCAAAAAAACAAAATAGAATAATAATAGAAAATCATAAATAATAACAAAACCTGAGTTTCAAGCGCAATTGAAACTCGCTTAAAAAAAATTAATAAATAATAATAAAATCTGAGTTGCAACTGGCCTGTCTCGAGAAAAAAATAATACATATAATTAATAAAAGATTAAATAAAAGAATAATAATAAAAAACTCAGTTTCAAGCGCAGTTGCAACTGGCCTATCTCAGGAAAAATTCCGTTAGAAGCGCAGTTGCAACTTGCATATCTTGGCAAAATTCAGTTTCAAGCGGAGTTGCAACAGGCTTCCAAAAAAAACAAAAAATAATAATTAAAATAAAAAAAATAAAAAAATCAGTTGCAAGTAGAGTTGCAACTGGCCTGACTCGGAAAAATTTCAGTTGCAAGCGCAGTTGCAACTGGGTTCCAAAAAATAAAAAAAATAAAGAAACAATAAAAAATAATACAAAAACCTCAGTTGCAACTGCCCAGTCTCGGAAAAACCTCAGTTGCAACTGACCTGTCTTAGTAAAAATTTCAATTGCAAGCGCAGTTGCACCTGGGTTAAAAAAAACAAATAAATAATAATTAAAATAAAAACAATAAATAATAATAAAAAACCCAGTTTCAAGCGGAGTTGCAGCAGGCTTACAAAAAAACAAAAATAAATAATAACTAAAATAAAAAATAATAATAAAAAACTCAGTTGCAAGTAGAGTTGCAACTGGCCCTGACTCGGGTAAATTTCATTTGTGAGCGGGCTTAAAAAAAACAATAAAAAATAGTAGAAAACGCATTTGCAAGCGGAGTTGCAAACTGGCCTGTCTCGGAAAACCCTCAGTTGCAAGCTGAGTTGCAACTGACCTGTATCAGTAAAAAAATTCAGTTGCAAGCGAAGTTGCAACTGGCTTCAAAAAACAAATAAATAATAAAAAATAGTAGAAAGCGGAAAAACCTCAGTTGCAAGCTGAGTTGCAACTGACCTGTCTCAGTAAAAAAATTCAGTTGCAAGCAAAGTTGCAAACTGGCTTAAAAAAACAAAATAAATAATAATAAAAAACCCAGTTGCAAGCGGAGTTGGAACTGGCCTGTCTCGGGAAAAATTACAGTTGCAAGCGCAGTTGCAACTGACATGTCTTCGGAAAAAACTCAGTTTCAAGCGGAGTTGCAGCTGGCCTATCTCGGGAAAAAACCTTTTTTTGCAAGCTGAGTTGCAACTGACCTGTCTCGGGAAAAATTCCAATTGCAAGCGCAGTTGCAAACAGGTTTCCAAATAAAATAAAAAATAATAATTAAAATTAAAAAATAAATAATAAATATAAAACCTCAATTGCAAGCGGAGTTGAAACTGGCTTAAAAAAATTTAATAACAAAATAAATAATAATAAAATCCAAGTTGCAATTGTAGTTGCAACTGATTCCCAAAAAAAAATTAGTAAAGAAAACACTCAGATGCAAGCGCATTTGAAAACTGGCCTTTGTCTCGAGAAAACACTCAGTTGCAAGCGTGGTTGGAAAACTGGCCTTTGTCTCGAGAAAACACTCAGTTGCAAGCGTGGTTGAAACTGGCTTAAAAAAACAAAATAGAATAATAATAGAAAATTTAAAAATAAAATAAAATCCGAGTTTCAAGCGCAGTTGAAACTCGGTGAAATAATAAAACAAAATAGAATAACTAAAATAAAAAACAATAATAAAAAACTCAGTAGCAAGTAGAGTTGCAACTGGCCCTGACTCGGTGAAATTTCAGTTGCGAGCGCAGTTGCAACTGGCTTCCAAAAAAAAATAAAGAAACAATAAAAAATAATAGAAAACGCAGTTGCAAGCGGAGTTGCAACTGGCTTGTCTCGGGAAAACCTCAGTTGCAAGCTGAGTTGCAACTGACCTGTCTCAGTAAAAAATTCCAGTTGCAAGCGAAGTTGCAACTGGCTTCAGAAAAACAAATAAATAATAATTAAAATAAAAACAATTAATAATAATAAAAAACCCAATTGCAAGCGGAGTTGCAACTGGCCTGTCTCGGGAAAAATTTCAGTTGCAAGCGCAGTTGCAACTAACATATCTTCGGAAAAAACTCAGTTTCAAGCGGAGTTGCAGCTGGCCTATCTCGGGAAAAAAACTTTTTTTGCAAGCTGAGTTGCAACTGACCTGACTCAGTAAAAATTTCAATTGCAAGCGCAGTTGCAAAAAACAGGCTTCCAAAAAAAATAGAAAGTACTAATTAAAATTAAAAAATAAATAATAAATAAAAAACCTCAATTGCAAGCGGAGTTGAAACTGGCTTAAAAAAATAAAATTAATAACAAAATAAATAATAATAAAATCCAATTTGCAATTGCAGTTGCAACTGATTCCCAAAAAAAAATTAGTAAAGAAAACACTCAGTTGCAAGCGCATTTGAAACTGGCCTTTGTCTCGAGAAAACACTCAGTTGCAAGCGTGGTTGAAAACTGGCTTAAAAAAACAAAATAGAATAATAATAGAAAATTTTAAAAAAACATAAAATCCGAGTTTCAAGCGCAGTTGAAACTAGCTTAAAAAAATTAGTAAAAAAATAAATAATAAATAAAATCCGAGTTGCAACTGCAGTTGCGACTGACTCCCAAAAAAATAAAATCAAATAATAATAATAATTAGTAAACAAAACACTCAGTTGCAAGTGCATTTGAGACTGACCTCTGTCTCAAGAAAACACCCAGTTGCAAACATGGTTGGAACTGGTTTCAAAAAACAAAAAAGAATAATAATAGAAAATAATAAAAAAATAATAAAATACAAGTTTCAAGCGCAGTTGAAACTGGCTTAAAAAAATAAAATTAATAAAAAAATAAAAAATAATAAAACCCGAGTTGCATCAGCAGTTGCAACTGACTCCCAAAAAAAAAATTAGTAAACAAAATAGTCAGTTGCAAGCACATTTGAAAAAACTGGCCTCCGTCTCGAGAAAACACTCAGTTTCAAGCGCATTTGAAAACTGGCCTCTGTCTCGAGAAAACACTCAATTGCAACCGTGATTGGAACTGACTTAAAAAAACAAAATAGAATAATAATAGAAAATAATAAAGAAAAAATAATAATATTCGAGAAAACACTCAGTTGCAAGCCTGGTTGGAACTAGCTTCCAAAAAAGAAAAATAAATAATAATTAGAATTAATAAAGAAAAAATAATAATAATAAAACCCGAGTTGCAAGCGCAGTTGAAAATTGGCTTAAAAAATTAAAATTAATAAAGAAAATTAATAATAATAATAATAACACAGTCCCAGGAAGTCCAAAGTTTTTAGCTCTCGTAATGCCACACTACCATTTTTAATTAGCTCAACCTCAAGGCTACAGTTAATCACCTTATGTATTGAATTTCATTGCAAAACAAGTAACTTTACTAGTACGTCTCAACCTGACAACAGACCATCTATGAGTTTACTGAACATGGCATGCATGGTAGCTGTGAACCATGGTTCTACATATATGGCAGGACTATTCAAGCTAGTCGAGTCTCAAAGAATAGACAGCGGGAAAATGATAACTGAGAACCCAACCAATTGTCCACTGAAAAGTCTCAGAATTGTATCTGGAACATTGTCCAATGATTTTTCCATTGCACCGGTGTACAAAAAATGAGAAAGAGGATATATCCACGAGGGTAAAAACCAACATTCTGAATGAAAGTGTGAATGCCTGAACGTCATTTAGACAAAACAAAGAGTAAACACTACATTACTTACATAATTACACACACAAAAGCAAAAGGTGAAAACACAAAGGCATCAGACTAACACATAAATTACATCACGTTATCCAGACATACATGACTACGAGTCTTACACAGACGATTCGATACTTGCATACCCATTTACAAAATGGGAACACTAGAAGCAAAAGAGTTCCTACAAAACAAACTGCCATCCTACAGAAAAAGAAAACCAGATACTTGAGATGACTATTCATACTTCAATCTTTTCTACCTCCAGCGCAATGCCCAACTCCCTCACTTCAATCTTCACAAGGATAACAGCGCCAGGTACTAAATCGAGCTGGTTGCAGAAGGTGTGGAAACCAGTCCGCAGTTCAATCCTTGAACGGTGAAGGCGATAATTACCCAAAATAGGTTCATCCATAACCTTGTTCCAGTATAGCACATTACCATCACTAGGGTAGCTGAATCCACGGAAGAGTCCCTTAGGGATTGACTGAAAATCCAAACACAAAAGAACAACATATTTTCAGTACCCGACAAAAAACCATGGCCAACAAATAAAAAAGAAGAAAAAGACATGAGCATAAGTGTGTGATACTCCAGACATTACATATTTTTTTTAAAAAGCAACCAAAACCTATAGAACTATGCATTACATATTTGATGGTGTGTTGTAGGCAACAAAAATCTATTAAAAGTTGATCAACACAAATCAGATAAGTTGACGTGGCATTGCACAAGCACATTAAACAGCACAAAAAAAATATGAGGAAACATATAGGAAGAGTTGCGATATGATCGTTCTATCCCCTGTTTTTATCTTGTAATCCCTCGGTAACCACTATAGGATTATTACTATACGGATAGTAAGAGGGGGTACATATGTTTCTCACCAAGACATGTGGAGCCAGATCAGCTACATAAAGCTTCTTCACATAATACTGCAGATCAGGGACATGGTAAAACTCGCCTTCATAGAACCTGCCAACCTCCTTGTACATTTCCCATATGATCTGGCCCATGCTACGCTCATTAACTGCCCATGGGTCATCAAAAACAGTCTTGTGTAATGTAGCTCTAACACAGGATGGAACTTCCCACAGAGGATATCCTGTAAACATTTGATAATTTTTTTAAGAAACAAGACAAGAAACATTACAAAAAGAAATGAAACATAGCCTTATAGAACAAAACACAGTGCAAAACTTATACCATCCAAAGGTATATAGGGCTTGTTGTTGCCAGCACCATCAGTTACAGTCGCGTAAACCTTCGCAGGCGATGCATTCTGATGATTCTCTTCTTCCATTTCATCAACCTCAAAACACTCCAGCTTAACAACATCCCCCAAGCTTATGTCATGATGCTCCACGAAAGACTTCCAGAAAGGGCCACATAAGAAAGTCTTGCACTCTGTTTTTAAAACAGAAAAATCAAACAAATGATCGCCACTAGTTTGCGCTACAAGCCACTTGTCTCCAAGTTCCTTGATCTTCTCTTCGAAGTAGCATGGAACAATCTGCATTAACAACATAAAAATGGTCCACCCACCACCCAATAATCAAATACAACACAAATGAAAAACCCAAATTCCACAAAAAAAGTGAAAGAAACAAATTTCAAAAACATACCGCACACTTTGTGATATTGGGAAGATTGATCTGAATGTCACAGGACATAGCTCGCCTGTCAGACCTGCCACAGTTGGCAGCAGGTTGCCCGCACCTTGGGCAAGACATTGAAGCCATTCCTGAAAAATAAAAAAAGGGCATCATACAACTAGGGCAACTAACAATGCAGAACACAATCATCACTTTAACAAACCAACCATCTTACAAAAAAAAGAGAACAATAACTACAATTCATACAAGCAATAAACAGATGGATAAAAAAAGAGAACACGAACTGATGTAACAAGGCAAATTCTCAGAGAGTTCCTATTAGCAATGGGAGGCAGGCCTCCACAATCAATCATAACTCATCAAGACAAAGCAAATGGAAAATGCAATTGCTGCAGTGTTCCCTGCTGCAACCCACATGACATGCTTATTTCATGTGAAAAAGATGGATGACTAGCAACAGCGAGAAGCCAGGGAACAAATGCCTTGTTCAAAAAAGGTGTGGGTGCACAGTTCAGCATGACTAGCTTCCTAAGAGAATATCAGCGGATCGTTACTGTAATTCATGCAAATGAGGACGAGCTTGATCACAATGCAGCAAAAAAAGACAGTACCACCAATCAAGTTCTGTACTAAAAAAACTATATAGAGAGGCAAGCTCATGAACTCTACAACCTGGCAATATTCAGAAAGTTCCAACACAACCTAACTGATGTAACAAGGTTACATCTCAGATAGCAAAGAGGAAAACAAACATATAAGTGCTTTTCCAAGCAGGAAACTATGCAATCAAGGAGCATATGCAGCGAAACTACATAGTACCAGTTTGCGAAATGAAGAATACTCATGTATATGTTGCAAGTTTGACAAAAATGGCGTGCTGTGTTCTCACATACTGAAAGTGATGCAACACCTTGAAGTAGAAAAGAATACCAGAAAACTTCATTGATAGATGGAGAAAAAAGTCACAGAGACTGAACTACAGCAAACCCAAAGCCAGAGCAAATTGACAGTGATTCACTGAGGTATAACTTAGCATCAACGAGATTGGTTCAGACAACCTCGAAAGCTTCAAAAAGCAAGGAGAAGCAAGGATGCAACTGCAAAAATCAGTACCTCTAAATGTCTTAGGCTTTGATAGTGTCAGACTTATTCATGTCAAAGAAATGCAACAACACTACATCAGGGAGAAAATTCAATCTGCTCAGAACCTAATCCAAAAAACATACACCACAGGGAGAAACAAACATGAGAACACTACGCACATCTTCTCTGCCAACTAATCAAAACTAACAAGTTGCAAGAGCCATGAACAGAGCTGATCATGAACAAGAACAAAACAAAATTCAGAACATTCAAATCACATCATAGTAAACGAAAGACACAAGCACAAAGCAGCAATTCAACAATACAGAGATGATAACACCTCTCGAACCAGTATCATGTACAGAGTAATATCACACAAGACAAAAATCACTAGAGCACTCAGTACAGATCACTAGAACACAGAAAGAATACAAAAATCGCTACCATGCATACAGAAACAACAACAAAAAATCACATGCAATCACCTATCTATCTATCATCATTCGGGATCTAACACGAACAAGAAAACATTATTCAAAAAAATTAAAATGCGTGAGATCTGATGCAAACCTCCCGGAGCAACGAAGAAAGAACACCAGCCTACGCGCTGCGGCGGCGGCGGCGGCGGTGGCGGGCGACCTCGCAGCGGGGGCGGCGATGGGTGGTGCGCGGTGGCGGGCGGCGCCCGACAAGAAAAGCGCCTCCTCCTCGCTATCGCCACTGACGACGAACCGCTCTCCCAGCGGCGGTGGCGGGCGACCTCGCGGCGGCGGTGGGCGGTGCGCGGTGGCTGGCGGGGATCGAGCGGCGAGAACAGCGCCTCCTCCTCGCTATCGGCAGTGACGACGAACCGCTCTCCCCACTCCACTCGCTCGGCAGTTTCCAGACGAAGCAGATTTTTTTTTTGAGAGGATCCAGACGAAGCAGATAAGCCTAAATAACGGCCAACGCACAACAAAGCAAGCCGAAGCCCAACAAAGCAACAAAACCAAGCCCAATAACACAGACTAGCCCATCACAACCGACACAACCTAAACCGGGCCAAAAGCACGAAGGTGACTGAGACGGAAGTTTCGTCTCAGTCGACTGAGACGTAGCAAAACTGTTAGTTTTTCAACCTAAATCTGCACACCGTTCAAAACGGTTAAACCCAGAAGCGAAGATATGAAAGTGGTTCTCACACTAGAACGTCAGTGTTTCTCGACCTGCAACTGCAAAAGAGACCAAACAACATAGAACAAAAAGAAAAACTTTTTGCCTGCTGCACAAGGGCACTCCTTCAGGGGTTGCAGGCCTTGTTATATCCGCCCCGACAAAGATTACTATTTGATCCGTTTTTAAACCTAATCTGCACACCGTTTTAGAACATTAATCCGTGATGATTGTAGAGAACAACCCAAAACTAACAAAAAATAACTACTCCAAGTACCAACCGAAACATCAGAGATGCACACATGATTTAGAGCGAGACGGGGATGGCAATCTAAGGTCACAGGGGGCGGAAACGCACGCACCTCGGGAGGGAAGAATAGCGCGGCGACGGTCGATCCTGCGGGCGTGCTCAGACCTGATTCGAGCGGCGCGATGGCGATGTCGAGAGAGAGGGATCGGGAGGAGGACGAGGATATGTAGCCTGGTGGAAGAGCACGAGAGGCAGAGGTGTACGTGGACCGTAAGATTGGGACCGATGGCTGAGATTGTCTGGTAAATAAGTGAATTTCCGTACTCGATATGGATATGTTACCTGAGTCGGTTTGTCACCCTATATTACTAGTAGATCTGCACGTGCCATGCACGTCTCGTCAATACATTGCAAATTATAACAAAAATTTATCAATCATATTTCTATGTTACAATTTCATTTAATTCTGAAAATTATGTAGGGTTGACAAATTGTAATTATATTGCCCAATATATAGCTCAACAAGTTACGCCGTTTAATCTATTACGGATATTACATTGATGTGTTTGTGTGAAGGGCTAAAATATTTTAAAAAAATAATCTGGTGTGGTAAAGGCAACTACTATGTCGTGCAAGGTAAAAAGCTTTCAGACCTCATTGCACTTACGTGGAAAAATTATACTCCCTCCGATCCACTAAATATATCGTGGACAATGAATTACCTATTACAAATATTTAGCTGCAGTTGTGTCACTTTATCTGGATCAGAGGGAGTATAACTAAACTTAAAAGTTTGTTAATTCAGCAAATGTGCCGTCAATTTTGTACTGAAGTTAGTACTTTGAGCTAGAAATATTCAAGGTATTCCAAAGGAATTAAGAATAAGTAGATCAAAGTGTAACAATCTATAATAAAAATATCTATTTTGAAAAAATAATGTCGATGGTTTACTATTAAAATTCAATGTTTGCTGCCACAATACGGCGACGTTATAGGCCCAGCCCTGAAGCAGCAGATGCATGAGTTTTTCGGTGCCGCAGCCTGAGGCCATGGCGGCCACACCCATGTCGCTCGTCCCGGCAGTGACCCAGTTCGAGGAAGAGGTAGCAGCTCTATGCTGCCGCGAGACTCCCTGCGAAGACCGGCTACGATCGAGCAACCTCACATGGCGGCAGCGGGCAGCGACGTCCTCCGCGGCTGTTGACTCCGATCGATCGTGGCCCCAGAGAGGCGTTCCTTGCGTGGCACTAAGAGGCTGCTCCAAGCAGCGCGCGACCCGGAGTCAAGTGTTAGTGTGGCGGCGCCCGCAGTGACCCTAGCCAGTGGTGTGGCAACATGCTCTGGCAGAGAAGTGAGCGTGGCGAGTGTGCTGGTTCCTGTATGCGGCGCCCTCCGGCCCGGCGTGGCCTCGTTCTCCAAGCTGCCGCTGATGGCGTTATTTCCCGATGGGCGCGAGTAGTTGGAGCGTGGCCTGGAGGTAGAAAAGAACGAAACGGTGGCGGGTGGCAATTTGGTCGTATTATGTGATTTGGTGGGAGAGCAAAACGGTCCAAAACGGACAATGTTGAGTTGTCAAACATTGGGACGATCTGAACCGTTTGATCGGATATTGAAAGGCTCAGATTTAAAGTATCCCTCCCAACAAGTTTGCTCTTTTAATAGTAGTATAGATACAACAAATTGAGTAATGCTGAAGCGCCTTGGTATTGAGGAGGACGAAATTGATGACTTGATTTTCGAGGAGGAGGAAGCTGCTCCAAAGGTGAGGATGAAGTGGATGGCGCTGGCTCGGGTACACACTTTTTTTGAGGAAGGATCCGACACATATATTCAGAAAACTCCGCACAAATTACATCCAGGTCCAAAAGAAAAAAGAAACAACAAAGGAACCCAGAAAATTGCACAAAGCCCCTCGAGTCAACTGAAGAAGACCGCAATCGGATCCACGCCGCGCCCGGCTCGGTACACACTTTGAACGCTTTTAGTCCATATACGTTTGAGCAACACATGAGAACTGCTTGGAGCCCTGCTCAAGAGGTTAACTTTCAGCATCTAGAGGGAAATCTGTTTTCCGTGCAATGTTCTTGTTTGGGAGATTGGCTGAAGGTAGCAGAAGGAGGGCCATGGCTGTTCCATCAGAACGCAGTGTGCATTGAACCATACGATGGTCTCATACCTGTTGAGACAGTTGATCTGAATTATTTGAAGGTGTGGATCCAAATTTATAAGCTACCGTTTGGTTACAGGAATGAAGCATTGATCAAAAATCTGGTTGAAAAGAAAGTAGGGAAGCTTTGCAAAGTGAAAATTGATGTCCAAGGCGCTGGAAATTTTGTCTGCGCTCGCGTCCGTATTGATGTCAGGAATATCCTTGCACGCTTTGTTTCAATATCAAGAGCTGGACAGAGGGAATTCTATGGTGTTAAATATGAGAAATTTCCGAAGTTTTGTGGTGCTTGCGGTTCCCTAGGTCATACACATTTGGAGTGTGGTTCGGGGGAATATGATGAAGATAATCTCAAGTGGGGGAACTTCTTGAAAGCTGATTGGGAATCCTGGCGGACGTGGGTTCAGAGGTAGCCTTTTCAATGGTTCTGCTGGTCGTGGTGGCCGTTCTGGTCGGAATGGGAGTCCTGCATATGGTGGGCGTGGAAGAGGCCAGCTGGGTCGTGATGGAGATACGCCGATATCCTGGAGGCATAATGCCTTGCCCTTCAGGGAAGGTGATGGAATGATGTCTGGTGGTATGGAGAATATAATTAATAATCAGGTGAAACTTATAGACTTGAAGATGAAAGATCGGAATATGCTAGACTCAGCTACTAAAAGGAGGTTTTTGTTGGAGCAAGGTGGGACACATGAAAGATATGATGAGAATGGTAATATTATTTTGGATGCTATGGTAACGGAGAATAATGAACACTCAGATGTAAATGAGGACAAGGATGGTGAAACTGAACGCTTGAAACGCTCAAAGAAGGATGGAGCTATCTCCCCTTCAAATGGATCGGCGGGCTCTTTTGAGGGTCCGACTGTGCACAATGAAAATATTAGGATTAAACTGTCAAGGCTTGGGTAATGCCCCGACAGTTCGTGCGCTTTTGGATGTCCAAAGGCGATATAACCCCGAGGTGATGTTCTTGTCGGCGACACACCTGGATGACTATCCGGCTGAGTGTTTGAAAAGGAGACTAAAGATGGATATGAAGATTGTTAATCCGAGTGATGGAAGAAGTGGTGGTGTTATACTTTTTTTGGAGAAGAGAGATCACGATTGAGCAAATTTTCTCAGCCCCTAAATACATTGATGTGCGGGTTATAGAAAATCCGGGAAAATTTGGAGATTAACCGGAATATATGGAGAACCTCGTTGGGAGGATAAATATAAAACATGGAATAACATGAGAGAGCTGAAAAGTAATTCTGATCTCTCGTGGGTGATCATTGGTGACTTCAACGAGATTCTTTTTCTCATGAGAAGGAAGGTGGTAATCCGTGACCTCAAGGATATATGCAGGCATTCCAGAATGCTCTTTCTGATTGTGAGCTTGAGGACTTGGGTTTCTCTGGAGAAGTGTTCACATGGAAACGAGGAAGAATTCGTGAACGTCTAGACAGGGTGGTGGCCAACGGTGCATGGGTAACTATGCATCAGGGTGCGGTTGTCCAACATTTGGAGTATACACGGTCAGATCATCGACCCATCCTGTTAGATACAGAATATCAAGAACCTGCTGTAGGTCGCTCGGGAACAAGACGTTTTGAAGCTAAGTGGCTCAAAGAAGATGGTTTTCGAGACGAGGTACATCGTGCATGGGAAGTAGCAGGTAACGCCAGTTCTGGTGGCGTTCTTGCTAAGTTAACACGCATGCATGAGTAGTTGCATGCATGGGACAGTAGAGTGTTGTGGAAACCGAAGGGCCAACTACGTAAAGCCCAATGGAAGCTTGAGAAGGCAATGAATGGCCCAATATCTGATGATAGTGAAGCAAAAGCAAAAGAGTTCGCAAATCTGATTGAAAATTCTTTTGGAGCAGGAAGAGGTTCATTGGGCACAATGGTCGCGGGCTAATTGGTTGCAGCTTGGTGATAGAAATACGGGGTTTTTCACAGCTTTGCATCCGCAAGAAGGAAAAAGAATACTATTAAAAAATTAAAGGGCGCTGATAGTGTTTGGGTGGAAGGTACTGATTTGCTAAAACCTTTGGTTTTGAATTATTTTGCTAATCTATTTACATATGAAGTTCAGGATACGGATCAGGCTGTTTCAGAAAAAAAAATCAGCCCAAAGTTGCCCAAGGGATGAATGATAGCTGCTTGCGCCTTTCACGGCTGATGATGTCAAGAAAGCCGTGTTCAGTATTGGGGATCTTAAAGCCCCAGGCCCAGATGGACTGCATGCTATATTTTATAAGAAATTCTGGAGTATTTGTGGGAGGAGATAACTCTGGAGGTTTTGCAATTTTTGGACACTGGTGTAATACCAGAGGGATGGAACGACACCACTGTAGTTCTCATACCAAAGGTAAATGATCCAGAATTGATTACACAATTTCGTCCGATAAGTCTTTGCAATGTGATTTATAAAATAATCTCGAAGATGCTAGCTAGCGCTTTGACTGAAAGTTATCTTGCCTGAGGTTATTTCTCCGATGCAAAGTGCCTTTGTTCCTGGTCGTCTTATTATAGATAATGTCTTGGTGGCTTATGAATGTGTTCACTCTATAAAAAAAAGATTGGGAAACACAGGTTTATGTGCGGTCAAGATTGATATGCATAAAGCTTATGACCGGGTTGAGTGGGTTTTCTTGGAAAATATGATGCAGAAATTGGGGTTTGTCGACAGATGGATTGCTCTCATGGTGACTTGTGTTAGTTCGGTAAGATATCAAGTAAGAGGAAACGAATATGTTTATTCCCACGAGAGGCCTCAGACAGGGGATCCGCTACCTCCATATTTGTTTCTGATATGTGCAGAGGGTTTATCCAGTCTTTTAGTGCATGATGAAGAAGTTGGTGGCATCGATGGGGTAAGGGTGAGCAGAAATGCACCATCAGTCTCACATCTACTTTTTGCTGATGATTCCCTTATTCTCATGAAATCTGATATGAATAATGCAACTTCCGTGCAACGAGTTTTGGATATTTATTGTGCAAATTCAGGACAACTTGTGAGTTTAGCAAAGTCAAGTATTTTTTTTCTCTCCAAATACAAATGTCTTGATACGGGCCAAAATTTGTGAAGTTTTGCATATTGATACATAAGCTCTCTCGGATAAATATATTGGTCTCTCAGCATTGGTGGGGCAGATAGGAGTGATTGCTTCTTACACTTTATTGAGAGAATTATTCAGAGGATTAATGGGTGGAAAGAGAAACAATTATCCACCGGTGGAAAAGAAATCTTGTTAAAAGCACTAGCACAGGCGATTCCAGTGTATGCTATGTCGGTTTTTCAAATACGAATTGGAGTATGAAGCGGATGATGGATGCTATTTCAAAATTTTGGTGGGGTGATGATGACAATAGTAATAAAATGCATTGGTTTGCATGGTGGAAGCTTTGCTATCCGAAGAATGAAGGTGGTATGGGATTTAGAGATTCCATTCTTTTAACTTAGCCATGCTCGCTAAACAAGTATGGAGGCTCATCAAAGAACCTGAATCTGTTGAAAATATAAGCAATTTAGCATATGATTTAATTCGTGAAAACAGTAAACAGAACATGACTTGAATAATAAGAATTAAACTAATCATGCGATCTACCAATACAATAGATAAACAGATGCGATGTACCAATGCCGTAGATAAACAGAATAAATCTACAGCATATACTACTAGCAGAAATTGTAGTAGTAATTCGAACAGGAAGATTAGGAGATCATACAGTGTGGCGGCAGCGGCAGCGGAAGCGTTGGCGTTCGTGTTGTCACCCATGTCGTCGATGAAGAGGCTGCCGATGTCGGGGAAGAAGTCGTCGTTGGGGAAGAACTCGAAGCCAGTAGTCGCGCGAGTGCGCTCCCCAAAAACCTGATCGCCCCTCTCCCGTACAGGATCACAAGAGGCGGGGTTCCGGAGGCCTACTGTCCCTTCAACCGGTGCACGTCGGAAGACGACGGCGCAAGGTTCTGGAACTAGGACGGCGAGCGACCATGTGTTGCGTGTAGGCGGCTAGGGTTCGCTCAGCCAGGATATATAGTGCGGGTCGGGTAGGACGTGGGCGCAGCCGCACGATCAAGTCGGTAACAGCCCCACGATCCAAAAGAATCGGAAACGGCTGAGGTAATTAACACGTCCGTTAATTATCAATCAATGACTTGTTTAATTTTCCCGAATAGCAAAAATATAAGCTCGGCTCGGCGAGATTCCCGCAACCCGTGGCGTGTCGTGACGAGACGAGACGAGCGAGCGGCGGCGGAGGAGGAGGAGTGCGCGGGAGAGAGCCTTCTGTTCACTCAAGCACACCAAGTGTCTCAACACTCCACCTTATAAGGTGGTGTTTGTCTCCTCCAACTAGCAATGTGGGACTAAACTTTAGTCCCCAACCAGCCATATAAATGGGCCATGAGATTTTAGAAATTTTAGTTGGGCCATGTGAAAAGCTGTGATTTAATTTGGGCCATGGGTAAAGGCCCATAAAATTCCAACAATCCACCACAAAGTCTCATTGGCACACATCTCATCATTCAGTTCCAAAACATTGTTTTATATACCGGTGCTTAGTGGAGACTGTTAAGTTGAACTTCCACTTAGAAACTTATGCTACACTAGATCACAACTTGGATAGTGGACTATGCCTTGAACTACAAGTTTGCTGCAAACTAGTTTCACACAAGCCCTTGACCGATACTGGGCTGCCGCAAGGCTTCCCCGCGGGTGGAGCTTATGCGTCATACTCCAAGACCTTTCATGAGTTTACTAGAGAGCACCCAACTCTCATAGACTAGACGTTTAATAGTCAGACTCATATAGGTGTATTCTCAAGAGATGCTCTGCAGGATAACATCTCCGCTTATAAAAGTAAGCCGCTTGGAACACATTAAGATAAATCTCAACCTGCCATGCAGATCAGGAGAGTATTGCATCTTCACGGAGTGGGAAAAATAATATAGGGATACTCTCCTCCCAGCTGACCAACAGCTTGTCACCCACTTCTAATTCACGGGATCTCCGATCACATAGAGTGGTTTACCACTGTGGACAACTCATACCGTGGGTCTCAAACCCATCTCTCGATGCACTATCTATCACATTACGTGATAAACCCTTTGTGAAGGGATCTGCCAAGTTCTTAGACGTTTGGATATAATCCAACGCAATAACTCCGGAGTTCTTCAATTTTCTGACAGATTTCAATCTCCTCTTCACATGCCTTGATGACTTCAAATTATCCTTAGAACTTTTAATCTTAACTATCACAGTTTGATTATCACAGTTCATAAGGATAGCGGGTATTGGTTTTTCAACCACAGGTAAGTCCATCAAGAGCTCACGAAGCCACTCTGCTTCAACAGTGGCTGTGTCTAACGCTGTGAGTTCTGCTTCCATAGTTGACCTCGTTAAGATGGTCTGCTTGCAAGACTTCAGGAAACAGCGCCACCACCGAGTGTAAACACATAACCACTCGTGGCCTTAATCTCATCAGCATCAGATATCCAGTTTGAATCACTATAACCCTCCAGTACCCTCGGATACCCGGAGTAGTGAATTCCATAGCTCGCAGTGCCTTTTAAATAACGCATAACTCTCTCAAGAGCATGCCAATGATCATCTCCCGGATTAGAAACAAACCGGCTCAACTTGCTCACAGCAAAAGAGATGTCAGGCCTCGTGGCACAAGCCAAATACATAAGCGAGCCAATAATCTGAGAATATCTCAGCTGATCTCTAGCACTCTGTTGATTCTTTCGAAGCAACACACTAGGATCATATGGTGTCGGAGAAGGCTTGCAGTCGTCATACCCGAAGCGACTCAAGACCTTTTCCACATAGTGAGACTGAAGCAGTGTAATCCCACCATTACCATCTCTCAGCAGCTTGATGTTCAAGATAACATCAGCCACTCCTAGATCCTTCATCTCAAAACAGCGAGATAAGAAATCCTTAACCTCCTTAATCAATTCAAGGTTGGTTCCAAAGATCAGTATGTCATCGACATACAGACAGAGAATAACTCCCTCGCCCCCACCATGGCGATAGTACACACACTTGTCAGATTCGTTTACAACGAAACCTGCAGCAGTTAAAGTTCTTTCAAACTTTTCATGCCATTGCTTAGGAGCTTGCTTCAGGCCATATAAAGACTTCAACAACTTGCACACCTTTGCTTCCTGACCAGGTACTACAAAACCATCGGGCTGATCCATGTAAATTTCCTCGTCTAACTCTCCATTTAGGAAAGCTGTCTTAACGTCCATTTGATGAACGAGAAGACCATGCGAGGCAGCCAACGAAAGTAGCACACGAATCGTGGTCAGTCTAGCCACAGGTGAGTAAGTATCAAAGAAGTCTTCACCTTCTTTCTGGGTATAACCCTTGGCCACAACCGTGCCTTGTACTTCTCAATAGTACCATCAGGCCTAAGCTTTTTCTTGAACACCCACTTACATCCTACAGGTTTACACCCATAAGGACGATCAGTGACTTCCCAGGTTCCATTAGCCAAGATGGAATCCATCTCGCTACGGACAGCTTCCTTCCAGTAGTCAGCATCAAGAGATGCATAGGCTTCTGAAATGGTACTGGGTGTGTCATCCACAAGGTACACAATGAAATCATCACCAAAGGACTTTGCAGTCCTCTGTCTCTTGCTCCTAACAGGAACTTCATTGTCATCCTCCACAGGATTATCAGTGTGTTCTATCGAAATGGTAGGATCAGGAATATCAACCAATTCCTGACTAGATGTATTAGGTATCTCCTGATTTGATGAGCTAGGCATATCCTTCATCGGAAAGATTTCCTCAAAGAAAGTCGCATCTTTCGACTCCATAATCGTACCAACGTTAACGTCGGATACCTCAGATTTTACTACCAAAAATCTATAACCAACGCTATGAAAAGCGTAGCCCAGAAGAACACAATCCACGGTTTTTGGTCCTAGCTTGCGCTTCTTGGGATTGGTATATTGACTTTCGCCAAACAACCCCAAGTACGTATTTTTCCTTTCCCATTCCTCAAATGGAGAAACGGTTTTCTTCTTGTGGGAACTCGGTTTAGGACATGACAAGCTGTCAATAGAGCCTCCCCCCACCATGCCTTGGAGAGACCCGAAGTGTCTAACATGGCGTTAACCAAATCAGTCAGAGTTCGGTTCTTTCTTTCGGCCACCCCATTTGACTGAGGCGAGTAGGGAGGCGTCCTCTCATGAATTATACCATGTTCCGCACAAAAAGAATCAAACTCATTGGAAAAATACTCTCCACCACGATCAGACCTTAGCCGTTTAATTTTCCGATCAAGTTGGTTCTCTGCTTCAGCTTTATAGATTTTAAAATAGTTTAAGGCTCATCTTTTGATTTCAGAAGATACACATAACAATATCTAGTGGAGTCATCAATAAGCGTCATGAAATATTTCTTTCCGCCTTTTGTCAACACGCCATTCATCTCACAGAGATCCGAATGTATAAGTTCCAGCGGTGCCAAGTCTCTTGCCTCCGCAGTCTTATGGGACTTGCGAGGTTGTTTAGCTTGCACACACACTTGACACTTGGAACCTTTGACAGTAGTGAATTTCGGAATTAAATCCAAACTAGCTAGCCGCGTCATGCAACCAAAGTTAATATGACAAAGTCGTGAATGCCAAATATTGGACTCAATCTCATGACAAATATGATTAATAACTTTAGTGCAAAAATCTGACAAAGATAGGCGGAACAAGCCTCCGCACTCATAGCCTTTTCCAACAAATTGTCCATACTTAGATATTACAACTTTATTGGACTCGAAAACCAACTTATAACCATCTCGACATAGAAGAGATCCGCTGACGAGATTTTTATTGATGGAGGGCACATGATGCACGTTCTTCAAGCGCACGATCTTCCCGAAGTAAACTTCAGATCGACCGTGCCAACACCACGAACAGAAGCATGTGACCGTTCCCCATCAGCACGGGAGAAGTCCCTGTGAACTGGTAAGAAGAAAACATGGAAGCATCAGCACAAACATGTACATTGGCACCAGTGTCAATCAACCATTCAGGAGAATGACAAACTGAAAGGATAGTAGGAAATAAACCGTACCCATAATCCTTCATCTCAGTGTCGCCAATGACAACATTGGCAGTCTTGCCGTTGTTGTCCAGTCCGCGCAGCTCATGGCGGTTGGGACAGCGAGGTGCCCAGTGAGTTGGATCACCGCAAACATGGCATGATCCCTTCCTCGGCTTATTGTTGTTCTTCTTGAAGTTGGTAGGCTGTTTTGGCTTATGCCTATCATCAGACTTGCCTTTATCCTCAGATTTGCCCTTGTTATATTTGGGCTTGTGGGACTGCTGGAAATTCTTCTTCTGTACCATGTGGACACAAGTGTGCGCCGCCTTTTGTTGTCCTAGATAGAATTAAGCGGGAGGCCCATTTGTGGGTCCTAGCGGGTGCCAAATGTTTAGGCAAGTTGACACCGCGAGAGTAGTTCCCTTGTAATATTGGGTCCGTCCTAAAATTGCTTTCTTGCAACTCCTTCTTAATTAATAGATGGGGCAAAGCTTTTGCCCCCCGTTTCAGAAAATAAATAATACGACCGTTTTTCTGAACCTATTCCGATAGCATGTCCCATAGGTCAGCTTGCATAAAAAGAACCTCAATCCCTCGGAAAGTGCAAATAGAAGCCGAGCTCTGGGCAGTTGGGTTTAAAAAAATTTAATTCCGCACTTTTTCATTTTACAAAATCTAAAAATAAACATAGTTGTAGATAATATCTAGATTCACCACTGGGCAAATTTTCAATAGACAATATATGCTCCATGTTTTTTGAGGGAGTACTGTGAGATTATTTTATACGAGTATTTTAACAGCCCAAATAATGATATGGGTACGACGAGAGTCCTCGAAGGCTTTGAAGTTTGAAATCCTGGAAAAACGTACTCCATCCAGCCCAGCCTAGCCCAAGTCCCCGACCAAGTTTATGAGCCACACAAAAAAAAAAAAAAAAAACTTCGGCCGTTCCCAATTCCCAAACTCTGAAAGTCTGAAGCTATCCAAGCCACCGCCGCCGCCGCTTCCTCTTGCCATCGCCGCCCAACCATCGCTACTTCTTCCACTCCCCATCGTCACGACGGTATCCTCCGAGCCCCAGTCCAGTACGGCATCACAGGCGGCATGTCCTAAGGAGCTGTGCTGTTCTCGCGCTGTCCCCGTTGCCATCCTGAAGCATTTTACCTGAATACCAGCGAGCTCTAGATCCAATAAGACGCCGCGGCCGCCTCCCTTGGGTTCGACATCGAAGACCCGCCGGATCGCACCATCACGACCAGGCGGATGGCTGAATACGAGGTGAATCCTGCTGACGCGACCGTCGGGGACGCGGCCGTCACTCTATGTGACGACCTGCAGCCGGCGCGCCTGCCGGACGACGCGCTCGCCAACATCCTCCGCCGCGTCGCGCCGCGCTGTCTCGCCGTGTCCCGCCGCGTCTGCAGGGCGTGGCGTGACGCCGTGGACGGCCGCGGCCTCCTGCGCGCCGACCTGCTCCCGCTCTCGCTCGCCGGCCTCTTCATCCACTTCAACGAGCACAAGTTCCCGGAGTTCCTCGCCCGCCCCGGAGGCTCCTCCCGCCCGGTCAGCGGCGACCTCAGCTTCCTGCCGTCCACCAGCCCCCACTGCGGCCATTGGTGGGATGACGACTGCGATGATTGGCGCGACTATAGCATCAGGGATCACTGCAACGGCCTCCTCTTGCTTAGCAGTAACTGCGTGGTTAACCCTGCTACGCGATTGTGGAATGCACTGCCGACGTGCCCGTCCAAGCTCGGTACAGGGAGCGTGCTGTACCGTGAGCATCTGGTGTATGATCCGGTGTTATCGCCCTACTACGAGGTGTTTATGATCCCCAATTTGGGTAAAAGTCGCCCGGCAGACGAGGTGGACACGGAGGAATCGGAATGGGCACCGGCCCTATGCAAGATGTATGTATTCTCATCAAAATCAGAATGTTGGGAGGAGAGGTATTTCGTCCGAGAAGGGGATGCTGCAGGGATCCATGGTGAGATGCAAGGGCGATTCAATGCCGTCTACTTTCGAGGAGCACTTTATGTACACTTCAGAGCTAATTATTTTATGAGGTACCTGCTTACTCGGTTTCATGTCTTATTTCACTTGTCTTACCTATTTCTTCTTAAAACAGTCTTGCACAATGATTTGATTATGCAGGATATCATCGTCTGATAATAAGTACAGTGTAATTAAACCACCAGTGGATACGGAAGATTATAGCAGAGACGACTACTACCCATATGTTCAGATTGTAAGATCAAAAAGGGGGGCCTACTTTGTGGAGCTTGATAAGGGTTGGCATCGGCTCAAGTGCTGGCTTCGAGTTTGGATCCTTAATGAATCGTGTGGTGGGATGGAGTGGATGTTGATGCATGACAAAGACCTGAAGCCCGTGCTAGCACGTCACCGGTTTTACCGACGAGCTCAATGGATCTTAGAAGATATTAACTACAAACTGTTCCTTTCATCTAGTTCTCTGGAAGATGACAAGAAGGCAACAGTTGAAGAGAAATTTGAATGGAACTCTGACAATGATGAAGATGAAGACATGGATGATAATTGTTACTTAGAAGACAAGAAGAAACCAGTAGTTGAAAAGAAATTGGAACGGAACTCCAACAATCATAGTGCTCTTAACAATGGAGATATGGCTGAAGAGTGTTACTTTAATGAAGATCGTTATGATAATTTGTATCCTGAAGAGATTGAGATACTTGGGTTTCACCCATATAAAGAGATTGTCTTCTTGAGTGCATCAGCGCAAACAGGACTAGCATATCATTTGAATGGCTCGAAGATTGAAAAAATAGGAAATATATACCCAAAGGATTACATAGATTTCAAAATAGTGTTTAGTGAAATGGAGAGGATCAAATCTTTTCCATACACTCCATGTTGGATTGAAGAGTTCTCTGGAAACAATTAGTCTAAAGTTCATCTAACATAGGAGCCTCTGTTATTTGCCATCTACTCGAGCAATGTAAGAAATGGTTTGCACAAGATGTTTGAGTTACAATTAGATTTGTTTTAATTTCCTATTGTGGGTATTATTAATTTCAGTTGTTACCACTTGTTTGATTTATCAGCTAGTTTCGTCTTTTGAATCATGCACTCCTAAAAATATGCTTTTTTTCTACTTGTATCAATCTTCCGGTTAGCTTCAGATATCTATCTATAAGGTAACAAGTTCAGTCCGATTTAAATGTTGATGGATACTGAGATTGCTGTAACATCATGGATTGGATTGTAAATCAATGTTGTACTTCCAACTTCTGTATCTTTTTCTTGTATGTACTGTTCAAACGATTCTTACCTCTATCAATATGCCGAGTCAAATTAACAGATTGTACTTGCAGCAAATCAAAATCTCAGCTGCTGCTACTAACTACAACCAGTTTGGGTAGGGTACAATTAACTTGCTAGTTTGCATCCAGTGTCTGTCCTGACCGTTTGGGTAACCAAGAAGAAGCAAACAAGCATTTGTGGGTATTGAGCGACATTGGTTCTGTAGGAAGAGATTGCATCCCTTTGCTAAAATACTATTTAGTTGAAGTTCGTATATTATACTGATACATGTTGTGTTTTAATGCAGTTAGTTTCTTGCAAAAAAATTGGGCACCAGAACCAATTTGGATGAAGTACGTATTACGGATGATGAGTAAGAGTGCCTTCTTTCCAATTACTTACTCAGCTACCTGGAGGTCTTTGAATATTTGATCCTTCAAATGATGGAGAATAAAGCTTTCAATATCTCCAGTTTTTGCGTTGCAGGTAATCAAGTGCAACTCTTACTTGAAGAAACGCCGCAAGTGAATAATCTGAAGTTGGACCATAGTTGTGTCATCACTTATCCTATTGATAAACTTCCACCCAGTGTGCCAAATCTTGAACCCTTTACCACACATACTTGTTGGGAGGTATGCTCTTACACTTCCGTTGGTAAATTTAAATATATCCATCTAACAGTAGCCGTATCTGGAAATATAACTAGCTATCTGAATCGATCAATAGTGCCAAAACCAACTTGGATCTATGTGTATGTGTGTGTGTCTGCCTTTGATCCGCTTTGTTTCGCTACAGTCTGTACTTCAACTTTAGTAACTATTGTCACTATGGTGTGTTGCAAATGGATCGATTACTTCATTGGTTAAAAAAAATAGCTCACCCTGTCAAGTGTCAACAGGTTCACAAATATGATGGATCGAAGACTTCTATTGCAAGTAAAATATACGCGGACTAGCTAAAATATTTTTTGTTGATAGTGGCTGAGTTCAAATACATCAGAAAATGAAAGGTAAATGCCAACTGTCATAGCCGATTGCAAATAACCTGGGCAAGATTCACAAATATGAATACCACAACAACGAAGCAGAGAAGGAAGTAAACATTGAAAAGAACGAGTTTAATTCAGGAGCGCTTCGAGTGGTGCCTGTTGTTTATCGCCGGGATCTCCACTGGGTGAGCAGGATGCATGTACGGTAACACGTCGTTGTTGAAGTACCGGCCAGGGCATAGATATGTGATTATGCCATGTTCAATGGAGTATGCACCCACGTTCTGATTAACATCAAAGAAGATGATATTAACATCCAAGTTAGTTGTTTCCTGTCTGAGCTAGGTTCACCGTATATATCAGTAAAACGCCATCCCGTGTCACTGGTTTCATCTATACGGATATCTAGAAAATTAATATGAACAGCAGATGAAGTCACCTTCAGATTCTTTCGCCATAGGGGTGAAAGCCAATCACCGAGAAGAGTTGGTTTGATGACTTTGGGCTAATGCGACGTTCAACATATTCTGGATCAGTAACAAGGGCAGTTACTTCTGGATTCTGCCGCGCTAGTTCCATGACACTAGTTTGGTGCACCGGCTCCCACCAAACGCAATCTACACCACCAGTCTGCAGATCCCACACCTGAAAGACCAAGCAGTCAAAATGCGCATACCGAAGACCCCCGCCCTGACGCTCTCCTATGCACCGGTTCAGTGCAGTTTTGTCATGAACACGGCCAGGCAGAGGAAGGACTTGGATAGTGTGGTGAAGACAGTTGTACGTGATGAGCTTGTCCATGGGACTGTACCCGATCCAGTATGCAGTGCCACTCTGGCCGATAGAAGGTGGTACATATGTGCTGACATTGATAGGCGCCGGAGGCTGGATCCGCTTTGCCTCCCACCGGCCAGAGGCCGATGTGAACACATTTTAGTTTCAGGCATCCGCCACCGGTCTGATTCCACTGAATTGCGTGGTTAAAGAGGACAACCTGAAAGCACTTGACGTTGCCGTATCCATTGTCAGTCACCGACAGGAGTCCATGCAGGTCTTCGGGAGGCCACGGCAGCTCCGGGAGAGCAACCCACTGCCAGAAGGCGAGGTCTGAGCCAAACATGGACTCTGTCGCTGCGGACGGGTGGCCTCTGGGGCTGGGGCTGGGGCTGGGGCCGACGAGGAAGCGAGGTTGTTCCCGCCAGGGCCAGGGTATATCGTTCTGGAGGAAGACGCCGGAGAGGTAGGGGGAGTGCGACTCCCAGTAGCGAGTGTGGAAGTCGGGGCTGCGGACGATGGTGTTGTAGCGGCGGGCGACGGTGCCGACGCGGTAGAGGTATTTGGCCGGTAGGCGGCGGAGGATCTCCTCCACTATGTCGTCGCAAAAGCAACCCATCGTCCTTTTTTTGTGACATGGGCGATCCATCCTCTTGGCTTCTTGTGCTGACGGATTGAGAAGAAGAATAAAAGCAATGAATCGGGGCTAGGAGTATAAATTCATGAATCCTCTAAGGGGATGAATTTATAGGAATGGATTCGCGAGAACTCACGAGGGAGGGCGCGGCTGCGAGGAAGAAAAAGTTTTTATTCTAGCGGACGGAGATCACGTGCTCGCCTGCACGTGAATATGAAATCTCGGCTAGGACACGTCTGTCGTGGATCACGTCTGAGACTAAGGAATTAGCAAGCCTGTCGTGGATCACGTCTGTTTACCTTCCGTATAGTTAACACACACATCGAGTCAGGTTCATTCTACGTACGTGACCTCTTCCCTGTTTTTTTTTTCACATTTTTGTGTGTCTGGGAATGCAAATAGACAATCCCGGCCCACTCACTACCTGTGCAAACTTCAATGATAGCTTGAACACGTAGGCGTGGAGCGGAAATAATAACAAAATCACTTTTTGTTTCAAAAAGGAGTTAAAACCCCGACCTCCGCATCAAAACATTTGACACAATAATTTACTGGAAAATTCTTCTCAACTTGAGTAGTAGAAAAGGGTTCGCACATAGATCAAGCAGTCGACAAAAACTGCACCTTGAGCAATCTAACTACAAAGTTTTCTCTAAAACCTCTATAGATGTGAATCTAAAAAAAAACCTCTATTGATTTACAACACATTTCATCACGCTGCCAACCGGCAACAACAATAACAACCACAAGATACAAGTAAACAACAAATCAGAGATGTCACCACTTTCCCCTTCTTTAACCCTGGATCCAATCAGCACCAAATTTGTTAAATAAGAAAACATACGTGTTACCAACACATCGATAAAAACCAGATAAATTGGACATTGTTCTGCTACCAAACCTGCTTTGTGTTGAACTGCAGCAATCCGAATTGACTAAACCACTCTGAAATTTGATTCACCGCTAATTCAACACTCAAACCAGCTAACCAGACCGGAGCACCCAAAACAAGAAACAAGCTCACCAACTACGGAGTCAAACCAAAAACGTTTAAGCCTTGTATCACTAGTTTGAAGACAACCGGTTAGGAATAACCAATATGGACAGAAATAGCCTCTCCTTATTTTTCATATCTTCTTACTAGGTTGCGGTGTATCTTTAGTGTTCTCTTGCCTACTCACAGTTGTAGCCTTGGGTTTGCCACTGTCTTGCTTACTCATACAACAACCAAGAATGGTGGATGGATTTTTCTTTTACTCTCTATTCTAAAGGCGGTTCTCAACCTTTGGATGTAAACTACGATAGTGGCTCACACGTGTTGGACTGATCATGGGCTGAAGTTGGGCTGCCAACACACTTTCATGTGGTGGGACAACAAAGTCCACCTCCCGACATCATGTGTATCATTGCCTATCAACAACCATGCCATCGATTTGGTGGCACATCGAGTTTCCTTTTGTCACCACCGTAGTCCACATATGAGCACCATTGTCATCAGTGTGCATTTTATCAATTTGCATTTGCCTGGATTCCGCACGTTTTAAATCTAGTGATGATGAACATCAATATGTTTCGACCTTGAATGATGAATGAAAACTTGCATTCTTACTTAGGTGGATGTCATTTTAATTGTCACAAAACAACAAATACTTGTGTTTCTCAAAACTAAACTCACAAGCCAGCCATTTTAGCCACATCCTCTTTACACGCCTCTCATAGTTACACATGGGTTGACTGAGATTTTTTTTTCAGTTACACATGAGTTGTCACCATGTAGCACAAAATTGTAAGATAAAGTCACTTGACTAAGCATTAAACTAATTTTTAGTCGAACGAGCTTTAGGCAAACACATTTAGCGAAGAACATAAGTATTATATTTACTATTAAATGTAAGGTGGGATAGTGTGTCCTCACTTCAAAAGTCGTCACCGGAATAATCCCGATCGTCAAATCTGTCCATGACTCCAATCAACATCAAACCCTTCCACACCGTAGGTTCCATTCCGTAACATGCTATCTGTAAGTCTACCATTTATATTAGAATACTTATACCCCCGCTACAAGCGCACTGGCTATACCTAGTTGCTAATAGGTTTAATGTTCACGAGAATACCGAATCGTTGTAAGCGGGTTGCGGGCTCTCTTTGAATTGATTAGACGCGCAACCATCCTAGCGCAGACTCTAGCCTTAGACGTACACCACCATGGCCGACATGTTTGCTGGCCGATTGAGATAATAGAGCACGTAAAGTAAGAAAATGGTCTGTCAACACGAGGGTCCTAGACGAGATTGTATCTTTCAGATGGACAATGAGGTGTGTGGTTCGTTCAACATCATAGCCTGTATGGAGTACTCGATTCGATATATAAGTCCTGTGTAAAGCAGTGTACAATTTTAGTGTCATGTGCATAAGCCCTATGTATCATGTCTTTTTCAATGAAGTTTCAAACACACTTAATTTGTAGCGTGTAGAAGGAACATTGATATATAACTTAAGCCCAAAGCAAAACAATACATCGTATCAGAGTAATGACGCATTCTTTGATTAAATTTTCCTTTTAAACTAATAAGACGGGTATTTATAAAACTTTCAACTTATTTAACATCCACGATGACTGCATAGGCATTTGCCAGCAAAGCGGCTACAATGGCCTTGAGGGAAGGCCTCCTTCTTGCATTCTTGTGCGCAGTCCACTCTAAAGATACATGGACCCTTGAACCATGCGCTTGGCTTTCTGCACACCTTTCTCCCGTACTGGGATGTAACCAACTCTGACAAAGAAGAGTTACAACACAATCATACATCAGCAATGTTTCCACATATGTGTAGTGTTGATAAATATTTCGCCTAGTTGTATGGCTAAATGGTTAGATACAAATGTTTGTTTGGAGATGAGCAACATTTGTTAGAGAAAAGTGTACTTTTATATACTTATGTTTCTTATTTTATTTATGCTTTTTTGGAGTACAACTATAATGATTTGTGTGTATATCTTATTAATTGGCAAGTAAAATACCGCCAAAAATGATATTTGTTTTTTACGGGATCCTTTGTACCCATGATTTTTAATTTAAAAATATGTAAAAATAGATAATTTTTTTGTTAATAGATGAGATAAAGATAATTTGACACAAAGAAAACAAAAGGATCTCTAGAATATACAATGGTTTGGTAAATTTAACTTAATGGTTGGTTTGCCCCCTCATGTACTCTACTTATCACACACCGATGAATAGAAGCAGCATAGATATATACTTTAATCCAAAGCAATATAGTATATTGACCAAAAGTGACATCTTCTTGGTTAAATCGTCTTAAAATTTGTTAAACTAAGAATATGCATTTCTAATACTTCTAACTCGTCCAACACCCAAGATCACTACATGTGCAGCGGAAGCCACTACAACCACCCCGAGGGAACCCCTCCTTCTTGCATTGTTGCTCACAGTCCACTTTAAAGATGCACATGCCCTTGAACTGGGCACTCATCTTTGCGCACACCTTTTTCTTAGCCTGGGCTGTAACCACCTCTGACAAAGAAGAGATACAAGGCAAACACACATCATCAACCTTTTTCATATAAAAGTAAAATGTCTTCCCTAATTTAAAGCCTATATGTTTAAATACTTATGTTTGTTTGGAAAAGAGTTGTAGTTGCGCAAATAGATCATTTTTAATTTGAAATAATAGTATGTTTCTTATAAACTCTAATTGATATTTGTTTATCCAAATTTTGTTGATCAGCCAGTAGGACGTACCCTGAAACGTAGATAGTAATTTCAGAGTAAGCTTGGACCGAAACAAGTTTTTCCTACAATCTTTCCACGCCAATCATCAGAGAGAATTCGTCGCGACAAGGTGTATGCAATGACCACCTTGAGAGAGATCGCTCGATCCTGCCGGTTTGGCGTTCTTCTCGAAACAGGTTTTTGCCCCGCTTTATAAATAAAACAACACATGGCCGAACCGATACAAAGTGATGATGGAAACCTCATAGACCTCTATAACTCTTTTGGATTATATGTTGCCTAGTGGCCTATAATTTTGTCAGCTATCTGCTAATACATGACAAGTTGCCAGATCTTCCAAAAGAAAAGAGCAATGTCCCCGAGGATGCAGGTTGTGGTATTCAAATTTACATAGATTCAAAGTCAATTTCTTACGTCGCGATATTGATCACATCTATTTGTGCACTCAGACATGCAGCCTACACGGATGAATATGGTACACAGATTTTAATACATTCAAACATTATTCAAGCAAACCCTATTGTATATGTCATGAGAGATCTGTCTGCTTACCAGTGGTTACTAGGAGCAGGAGAAGGACGAGGACGGCAGCGGCAGCGGAGGACCTGCGCGACGGCTCCATATCATTAACCGGCTAATGACTCCGCTCCAACGCAAGCTTCTCAGGACCTCGCGCGGCTGCTTGAAGCTGGAATGGCCAATTAGAAGAGTTCTCGGGCCGATTTAGCCTTGTAGAGCTAGCGCCATGCATGGGCACAGTAACTAATATAAGCGCAACCAAACGAACATCTCAGGCCTATAGATAACCGGCTAATGATAGCGATGAATTAACGCACCTCAGATCTTGCTATTCCTGGCCATGTAGAGGCCAGGGATTTTCCACCTATTACTTTCGGCTGGCAAGCCGTCTTCACGAGCTCGGGCACGTTCTCGGGCAGGTGAGCACAGCTCGATCTACATTCTCTCTCATCCAGTAGTTATCTTCAAAAAAAAAAAAAATCGAAAAAAAAATTCAGAGAGCCCGCGATGTCCTCTTCGGGCTATGTTGCTGTTCCTCGGTGCTCTGTGATCTTTGATGGCACCAACTACGCCGAGTTTGTGGGCTTTATGCGCATCCACATGCGCGGCCTCCTGTTGTGGGGCGTTCTCTCTGGCGAGGTCTCCTGTCCGCCGTGCCCCGTTGCTCCTGTGGCTCCTACTCCACCGGTGCCACCCGCTCTTGCCGCTGATGCTTCTGAGGCTGATCGTGCTGCCGCCAAGAATGCTGATGATCTTGCAGTTCAAGCCTATGACCAGCAGGTATCGAATTACTCGGAGTCTCTCTCTATTTATCGGGATGCTCTGTCTGTTTACACTCAGTGGTGCAATGATGATGCTCGTGCTGCTGCTGTCCTCACTGCTAGTGTTCTACCTCAGTTTGCTTATGAGTTTATGGGATTGGGCACTACTGCTGCGATGTGGACTTATCTTTGTCAGCGCTATCAGCCCTCTGGTGATGCTCTCTACCTGTCTGTGGTGCGTCAGGAGCATGATCTTCAGCAGGGTGACTCTACTGTTGATGAGTTCTACACACAGTGCTCTGCCATCTGGCGTCAGCTTGACTCTCTGAGGACTGTTGTTTGCGGTACTTGTCGATGCTGCCAGACAGTGAGGTCAGACTTGGAGTTTCAGCGTGTCCATGAGTTCTTGTCTCGCCTGTGTTCCGAGTTTGAGCCTCGGCGTGCACACTTGCTTGCCCGTGGTCGACGTGTTCCCATCTCAGAGGTACTTGCAGAGCTTCGCGCTGAGGAGACTCGACTCCGTTCTGTTGGACTGCTTGTGGTTCCCGCTGTGCTTGCTGCCCGTGCTCCGGTGTCGTCTGTTCCACCGCTGCTACCCACTCCTTCACGGGGGGTGGGCGCGCGGCCCTCTACAGGGGGGGTCGGCGCTCTCACATGTTCTGCGACTACTGCAAGAAGCCGGGCCACCCAGAGTCTGATTGTTTCAAGAAGCAGCGTGACATGGGCCGCTCCTCTCCTGCGGTTCGTGCGCCTCCGTCTGCACAGTCCTTCACTGCCCAGGATATTGCCCAGCTCAAGTGTATGCTGGCTTCCTCTGGCTCTTCTTCGACGGGCACCGTTGCCTCGCTGACTACCACTACTGCTACTCCGCCACCGCCGCCTACACAGTCAGGTACATTTCCGTGTGTTCTGGATTCTGGAGCTTCATTTCACATGTCTTCTGATGCTACCGCTCTGTCTTCTCTTCGCCCTCTTGATTCGCCTGTCAATGTTCTTACTGCCGATGGCACACCTCTTCCTGCTGCTAGTCGTGGCATTCTCTCTACTCCATCTTTTTCTGTTCCTAGTGTTTCTCATGTTCCACGTCTTACCATGAATCTCTTTTCCGCTACTCAACTTACTGATTCTGGCTGTCGTGTCATTCTTGATACCGACTCTTGTTCTGTTCAGAATCGTCGCACCCAGGTTCTAGTTGGAGCTGTCCCTCGGCGCCGTGAGGCTCAGGGCCTTTGGGAGGTTGACTGGCTTTGTGTTCCTTCCGCTGCCACCACACCCGCCAGCTCGCATGCTCTTGCTGCCTCCTCCTCTGCGTCCTTCCAACAGTGGCATCATCGACTTGGTCATATATGTGGCTCTCGCTTGTCCTCGCTAGTGCATCAAGGTGTCTTAGGGCCTGTCTCTGGCGATGTATCTTTACATTGTAATGGTTGTAAACTTGGCAAACAGACTCAATTACCTTATCCTATGAGTGAGTCAGTCTCTCAGCGTCCTTTCGACTTAGTTCATTCTGATGTATGGGGTTCTGCTCCCTTCGATTCGAAAGGTGGTCATCGCTACTATGTTCTATTTATTGATGACTTCTCTCGCTACACTTGGCTCTATTTTATGAAATCTCGCAGCGAGGTTCTCCCTATATACAAGCGATTTGCTGCCATGGTACACACCCAGTTTTCCACGCCCATTCGTGTCTTTCGTGCTGACTCGGCTGGTGAGTATATCTCCCAGATGTTGCGTGGTTTTCTTGCCGAACAGGGTACTCTCGCCCAGTTCTCTTGTCCTGGTGCTCACGCTCAGAATGGCGTTGCTGAGCGCAAGCATCGTCATCTTCTTGAGACGGCTCGTACGATGATGATCGCCGCCTCTCTTCCACCACACTTTTGGGCTGAGGCTATCTCCGCATCCACCTATCTCATCAATATCCAGCCTTCGGCTGCTTTGCAGGGTGGTATTCCTATGGAGCGTCTCTCTGGTCGTTCTCCTGACTACTCTGCTCTTCGCATGTTTGGGTGCGAGTGCTATGTTCTCCTAGCTCCCCGCGAACGCACCAAATTGACCGCTCAGTCGGTGGAGTGTGTTTTTCTTGACTACAGTGATGAGCACAAGGGCTATCGATGTTGGGATCCTGTTAGTCGTCGGCTACGTATTTCCCGTGATGTGTCTTTTGATGAGTCTCGTTCGTACTATCCGCGTCCTACTGCCTCAACCTTTTCGGTTGAGGATATCTCCTTCCTTATTCTTCCCGACACCTCTCCCTCTGTGCCTCATGTTCCGCCTCCTCCACCTCCTCCTCCGATGAGTCCCACTCTTTCTGATACACCACTGACACCACCCTCCCCACCTTCCTCCTCTCCTTCCTCGTCATCCACCTCTCCACCTTCCTCTCCGAGACATCGTCCCATCTCTCCTTTTCCTCTCCACTACACTCGTCGCCCTCGTGCTGTGGATGATCCTTCTGACGTGCCCTCCACTTCCGGTGCGCCTCCTTCCCCGTGTACACCGGTTCATAACCTTCGTTCTCGGACCTCATTACGGTCTCCTGATCGCTATTCTCCTTCCCAGTACAGTCTTTCTGCTGTTGCTGAGCCCACTTCCTACCGTGATGGCATGGCTCAGCCTGAATGGCAGCTTGCGATGACTGAGGAGATTGCTGCCCTTGAGCGCACTGGCACGTGGGATCTGGTTTCCCCTCCACCTGGTGTTCGTCCCATCACATGCAAGTGGGTCTATAAGATCAAGACTCGCTCCGATGGTTCTCTTGAGCGTTACAAAGCTCGTCTTGTGGCTCGTGGCTTTCAGCAGGAGCAGGGACGCGATTATGATGAGACGTTCGCTCCCATAGCCCACATGACCACTGTCCGCACTCTTCTCGCTGTGGATTCTGTTCGTAACTGGTCTGTGTCTCAGCTTGATGTCCAGAACGCCTTTCTCATTGGAGAGTTACGTGAGGAGGTTTATATGCAGCCACCACCGGGGTACTCTGTTCCTGATGGTATGGTCTGCCGTCTTCGGCGCTCTCTCTATGGCCTTAAGCAAGCCCCTCGCGCCTGGTTTGAGCGTTTCGCCTCTGTGGTGACTGCCGTTGGTTTCTCGCCTAGCGACCATGACCCTGCGTTGTTTGTCCACACCTCACCTCGTGGTCGGACGCTCCTCCTCTTATATGTTGATGACATGATCATTACTGGCGACGACTCTGAGTATATTACCTTTGTCAAGTCCCGCCTTCGTGAGCAGTTCCTGATGTCTGATCTTGGTCCACTTCGCTATTTTCTCGGGATTGAGGTTTCTTCGACTTCTGATGGCTTCTTCATCTCCCAAGAAAAATATATTCAGGATCTTCTTGCTCGCGCTGCTCTTGGTGATGAGCGCACTGCTGAGACTCCTATGGAGCTCAATATTCAGCTTCGTGCTACTCATGGTGATCCCCTCACAGACCCCACTCGCTATCGCCATCTTGTTGGGAGTCTTGTCTACCTAGCTGTCACTCGTCCAGATATTTCATATCCTGTCCACATTCTGAGTCAGTTTGTTTCAGCTCCCAGCTCTGTCCACTATAGTCACCTTCTCCGTGTTCTACGATACCTTCGTGGCACGATCTCTCGCCGCCTTTTCTTTCCTCGCTCCAGTTCTCTCCAGCTCCAGGCCTACTCTGATGCTACGTGGGCTAGTGATCCTTCTGATCGCCGCTCGCTGTCAGCCTATTATGTATTTCTTGGAGGATCCCTCATTGCCTGGAAGACGAAGAAACAGACTGCCGTTTCCCGCTCAAGTGCAGAGGCTGAGTTGAGAGCGATGGCCATATTGACGGCTGAGGTGACTTGGTTGCGATGGTTACTAGAGGATTTTGGTATTTCTGCTGCTGCACCGACTCCTCTATTGTCTGACAGTACAGGCACCATCAGCATTGCGCGTGATCCGGTGAAGCATGAACTCACCAAGCATATCGGTGTAGATGCCTCCTTTGTGCGTGCTGCCGTGCAGGACCAGCTTCTTGCCCTTCACTATGTGCCCTCTGAGTTACAGTTGGCGGACTTCTTCACGAAGACACAGACTCGAGCGTAGCATGGGTTCTTTCTCTCCAAACTCAGTGTTGTTGACCCACCATGAGTTTGAGGGGGGTGTTAGATGTATATGTTTACTGTTCATAACACACATGTATAAGTACTGGCCTCTGGCCCCCTGGAAATATAGTTGCTCATTTCGTGACAACCACCACCACCAAGAACATAGCGTTCTCTTCTCTCGAGACTGGACTAACACGTTTTTTTCTAAGGGAAACAATTTCCTTAAGTGAGATGCTTTGAACGAGTGCTCCCTGGAAGATCTTGGCTACATATGGGATCGCTATACTTGGCGACGTGGAAGGATATATACGCGAGCACTTAGATCCAGTGGCTGGTAACTAGGCATGCTCGGCTCTATTTTCTCAACTGGCAGTATTACATGAAGAATTTCAATACAATCTTATCATCCTCCGCTGTTAGTTACTCGATACGGCACACTATGCTGGAGTTGACCGTTCTGGGCCTAGTGTACCGAGGCGTTTTGAGGCCAGAATGCCAGATGGCTGAGGGAGGAGTCAGTGGATACGATAGTTCTAACAACTTGGGAGCGCACCAAGTTATTGCCTGGTGCAACGCACTCACAAGCAACAAATGGTGTGCAGAAATCGCTGCATATATGGGATAGAGAGGTGCTGAAGGGATCCCGTACTAATAAGCTACGGGAGCTCCAGAAGGAACTCGATGGGGTGATGTCGGGGCCTCTTGATGACGAGGCCTTGGGAAAACAAGAAGAATTGCAAATTGAGATAGAGGATTTACTTGACAAAGAGTAGCTTTAATTGCGTACGATGTATCTTTGATTCCGTTTTGATAAAGCATGCCATGACAGCTTTCCCGCCCAAAAAAAACATGTTCTTAAGCTTCATTTTCTTTCTAATGACACATAATCTAAGTAAGACTAACACACATGAAAATCTTTGTTCCATGGAATTTTTTAGACTATATATCTTTATGGCAGCTTATTTAAGATAACTCGATGTACAGTAACTAAATATATTATTTTCCCTATGCCGAAACGATTATATGTTCCAACCAAAATTCAAATATGTATTGGCCATATCTATTACTCTACATGTTTGATTTTTTTGCATAATTTTTTGGAACCTATATTTACGTTTTTTTACTAAGGTACCATATAGTGGGACAGAAAAAAATATTTTATAAAATATCACAACAATGAAGAAACGCAGTGTATTCAGAATTTTTACTACATATTGGACAGTCTACGAACAAGATATTCCCAATGTTACTGACACAGACACGAAACATTGGACGGCTATTGGTAACTTACGTAAGAAGCAAAGCACATCAACTAGAACTACACAAATGAACATTGGGCAACTACAATATTTTTGACCTCTAAATTTCACAAAGCATGACACCGGCTGCAAGGCCCCAAAATATCTAACTGAACCGTAGATGGAACTTTCCCCACAATGTATGCCTTTATAGCCTCGACCGATTTGGGCACCGTCTTGATATCCGCCTCGTTCAGGGTATGGCATTTGTCCGATTGGTTGCCAGAGCACCGATAGTTTATATGAATGGTGTCTAATATAACGCACTTAAGTGACGTTGCACTCTCTAGAATATGGCGCGTTAGCTCAACCAAGCTCTTTTGAGGACAGAAGCCAGTGATCTTTACATCCTTGAGCCTGTCATGGTGGTGTCCTGGCATTTGCCTCAGAGTCGACGGATCTCCAACAATCAATTCATACTTCGACTGCACTAACACCTGAAGATAAATTGATGAGATATTTATGTTTGTAATTCCATCAAGGATATTAAATAACCCTAGAAGGATGAACAACGACTTACAGACAAGACAAAAGTCTCCAAGGAGGGAGAAGCATTGAGGAAAGAAACCAATGATCAAAAATCATATTCCTGGCCCAAGGTCCGATTTTGAACATAAATACTCAAGACCTTGAGGTGAAGGAATTTGCTAGGTACCATTGGTGCATTGACTATCTGCATAAAGATGTATCGGATAAATCATATTCCAAGATGTGGCTACTGCGATATACATATGTATCACCTAAAATGTAAGAGCATACCTCATGCCAAGAATATAAGGTGAGAGTCTCAAGATTTGGCACACTGGATGCAAGCTTGTCGATAGCATAATTGATGGCACAACTATGGGTTAAACAAAGGTTTTTCACTTTAAATGATTGTCCAAGTGAGAGTTGTATTTCATTTTCATCAGCTGTGAATTCAAAGCAGGACATATTTGGAGCTTTGTTCTCAATAACTTCAAGTCTAGAGCACTCATTCACCTCCAGGAAACTGAGCCGCTGCAGCTGGCAAGGTATCTCGAAGCGAACTATATCAGAACAGTACTCGAGTTTCAGGTTGACATGGATATACCCTTCGGGTACCCCGGCGTGAAAGTACCTGGTACAGGCGAAGCCCAGTAGAGGCCCAGAGTTAAAGAAGCCCGTGAAGAAAGAAGCCAGACGAAGAGAAGTTTCCTAAAATTAGATAAATCATAGTCGGTTAGAACTTTCCATATGTAAACCTAGTCGGTTACGTATCCAGGACCTGGCCTCCTATATAAAGGCCAGGAGGGTAACCGATTAGGTCAAGCAATTCATAGCCACCACAATCCCGACGAGACAAACAGCTCGCCGGACCCTGTAACCGCATATTCACAAGATCAAATCCAGACAAGCAGGAGTAAGGGTTTTACCTCAATCGAGGGCCCCGAACCTGGGTAAACTCTCGCTTGTCAGCCGTCGAGTCTACCAGTACTACGCGTTCTCTACCACATAATCAACCCTAGGTACCTAACCATGGGATTTGCCGAGGACACCCCTCGTCAATTGGCGCCGTCTGTGGGAAGAGGTAGTGCTGGATTCACGGCCTCGCCGGTTTCATCATCAGGTGGTCACTCGACAACCTCTCCTTCACACGGTAATTCACCGATCGCCTCACCAAACGGCGGATCGCCGATCATAACTTCAGACGGCAACTCGCCGATCCCATCGACTGGAGCAAACTCAAAAAGCGAACACTCGCCAATTTCTCCAAGGAGGCTCAAACCACATTCAATCGAAGCTCAACAGGCCTTCGAGAGTCTAGAATCAGGTTTGGACGTTACTGTTGGTGACTTAAATTTTTTCGTTGATAAAGATGGTGTGCAGGATCTGTTGGACACAATCGACATGGAGATACTCGACAATCTGTCGACTGCATCCGCAACACCTTCAATCTCGGCAGCAACATCATCACAGATCGCACCGATCCAAACACCAAGTGACTCTGCAACTTCGATGGACGACGAAGAATTTCGCAAAGCAGTGGCCAAAAACTTTGGAGGAAGCGAAGTCGAATCTGTGTTCCGTCCAAACAACTCGGCTGAGTCACTCGAAGGCAACTTCGACTGCACAAACCTCCCGCAAAGCAAGGAAAACCTCGATGACAGCATTTACCTAGCCGACTTTAATGGCCCTGAGGTGCAGGCCAACCACGAGATCTTCACGTGCAATACCAGAAGCTTGGACAAGACAATCGACGATCAACTCGACTACGGCAAAACCAACAGCAAACCGAGTAACTCCGACATGAGTTTGGATGAAGACGCCGAGTCCATGGTACGTGTCAGCAGCGTGGAGATCGCCAACCAAGTAATACCTTACCAGGTGTATACCGCAAGCGCCGCAGAAACATCCGCGGCAGCAGCATGTCGTCGACCCACACAATTTCCATGCACAGTTACCATGCCTGACGGAAGGACCACCCTAACCATCACGGCTGAAACAGCGGAGAAAGTGGATCAAATCATAAAAAATTGCGCGATGATGCCAATCGACGCAACTCCAGAAGAACAGATGACTTACGCATACTTCAACTGGCAAGAAAATATTCGACTGAACAATTACAGAGCTACACTCGAGGAACGCAGAAAACAGGCGAGCATATCAAGCGCCAGGCGAAAGGCACTATCCATGAGTTCTACTGGGAGACACGATCCCGCAAATAGGCCAAGGCTCAACCTGGGTGAAGCGGATCGAGCTGCAATCACTCGAAACCTTGACCCAGCTTTTATGGAAGTGGATAGGGAAGGACTGATCATACCAACTGAGCCAGTTGGAGCACTGATGACATTGGGCAACTACCTCAAAACAATCGAACCTCCAGTGGGAGATCCAAAGAGAGATCATCACCTTCAACTATACAAGCAACTGGCGATTGCGACAAAGGCCATACAGCCAACGCAAACCACACCCGCACGAGAAACATATCGGGATCGTCGCAGTCGAAGCCCTAGGGGAAGAAGCGACGGAAGAAGCTCGCGCCATCGGAGGAGCCGATCTAGAAGGTCATATAGCAGTAGCTCTGACTCAGGGGCAGACATAGGGCCATGCGGAGCATTGTGCTTCACTCGACGAATTCGGGAAGCTCGCATGCCCAAGAAGTTCTCACTCGCAGCAACGCCAAAATTCAATTGCAAACAGGAGCCCTCAGGCTGGTTAGAAGATTACAGATTAGCCGTCGGCTGTCAGCGTGGCACAACAACTACAGCAATGCAGTACATACAACTCATGATGGAAGGAGCAGCTCGCGATTGGCTCAAATCGTTACCCGAGTCATATTACGACTCGTGGGAGCAATTCCGCGATGATTTCGTCAGATACTTCGGACCCTTATGTGACAGGCCCAAAACATTTGAAGAACTCAAAACATGTAAGCAAGGCCCGGACGAGTCGTTGCGATCATATATAAGGCGATGGACCACCATCCGCAACTCGATAGGACATGTATCAGAAGATAGGGCAATCGACGCCTTCAAGGAAGGCTTGTGGAGGAAAGATTTCAGGGAGATGCTCGGACGAGAAGACCCAAAAACAATGGCAGCCCTCATGGCAATCGCAACGAAGTGGGCAAACGGAGAAGACTCAGTAAGAGGCAATCAACCTACGCCATCACACGACAACCACGACAGAGATAATCGAGATCGTAGAGACAACTATCGGGATGATAGAAGGCGCAAGCGCAAATATCGCCACTATGATGATGACAAGCCAAGTTTCGTAGGAGCAGGGTTCGCCCAGCCGCGAGATAGTCGAGACCAAACTGTCAAACATCCTGAAGATAACCGAGACAATCGAGACCACCGTACAGACGACCGAAGAGACAGTCGAGATCGCCGCTCAGATGATCGCCGTGACAATTATCGCGGACGTGACAACCGCGACAGTTACAGAAGGCCTGAATGGCGCAAACGAGCAGACAAAGAGCCAGAGCGCTCACTCGAAGAGCGGATGGACGATTACTGCAGATTTCACCTATACAAGGGAGACGACGGTAGGTTACGTGCTAATCATTCATTAAAGAACTGCAGGGAATTCGACCAATTGGCGATCGAATACGTACTACGCCTGCAAAAGGAAGGACGCGCTCCACCGCAATTGACGCAAGCACAGCCAATCGCAGTAACCCACACGCAAGCGGTACCAGCTCAAGCGTACTCTACACCGCAACATGTGCAACAAGCTCAGGTATATTCTGCGCCACAGCAAGTACAGCATACTCAAGCATACTCTGTTCCACAGCAAGCACAGCCTACTCAGGCATATACAGCGCAGCAGCAAATGCAACCAGCACCAGTATACATGGTGCCCACACAACATAACGGAGGAACACAAGTGGCAGCAGCCATACATCAAGTACCCCAGGGAGAGGAGCAGCAATACCCTCCCACTCGAGGCCAAGTGAACATGATCCAAAAAGGGCGACCATCCAATCGAGAACAGAAACTGCACACACGACACGTCAACATGGCGGTCATGGCACCACCAGCTATTCCAGAATTCTTGAAAGGATCCGAAGTTCCAATTACCTTCAACCGAGAGGATCACCCGCCAGCAGTATACCGACCAGGGCACGCAGCCCTTGTACTCGATGCGCAAATTGGCAACTACGCCATGACTAAGGTCTTCATGGATGGAGGCAGTGGCCTCAACATAATCTTCACAGATACCCTGCGAAGGATGAACAAGGCAGTCGATAACCTGCCAGAATCGACAAACACCTTCCATGGCATCGTCCCAGGTAGAGCAGTACACCCGAAAGGTACAGTCCAGCTCGACGTCACATTCGGAACCCCTGAACACTTCAGAACCGAGTCGATTGAGTTCGAAGTCGTCGACTGGAAGTCACAATATCACGCTATACTTGGGCGTCCGACGTTCGCAAGATTCATGGCTGTTCCACACTACGCTTATCTCAAGCTCAAGATGCCAGGCCCAAAGGGAGTGATCACAGTCAATGGAAACTTCCAAAGATCGGATTCATGCGATCGAGACTTCAGCAAAATCTCTGAGATGTACGGGATAGAGCAGACACTCGCAGAACTTGAGATCACCAATGATCGCACGCTCCTACCAGAACACAAGAGGCTGGCATCCGACAGAGAATTCAGTGCCACAGACGACACAAGGAAGCACCAGGTGCACCCGACTGACCCCGCCAAGACGGTCAATGTGTCGTCAAGTCTAACTATCGCATAGGAAAGCGCGCTCGTCAAATTCCTCCGTGAGAACTGGGAAATATTTGCATGGTCTCCATCTGACATGCCAGGTATTCCCAGGGAATTTGCCGAGCACTCTTTACAAATTAAACCAGGTTTCAAGCCAATCAAGCAAACTATGCGCCGTTTTTCTGATCCAAAAAGAGATGCAATCGAAGCAGAAGTCGACAGGTTGCGTGCAGCCAAATTCATTCGAGAACTCAAAAAAGCAGACTGGATAGCAAATCCCGTGTTGGTCGACAAAAAGAACTCAGAAATAAAGCGAATGTGCGTGGACTTCACATCCCTGAACAAATGCTGCCCGAAAGACCACTTCCCATTGCCTCGAATCGACCAGATTATCGACTCGACGGCAGGGTGCGCACGATTGTCCTTTTTGGATGCATACTCTGGTTATCACCAGATCCGGATGAAAAAGGAAGATGAAGAGAAAACAGCGTTCATAACTCCACTCGGAGTCTTTTGCTACACGACAATGCCGTTTGGTCTCAAAAACGCGGGTGCAACTTACCAGCGCATGATGCAAAACTGCCTCGCCGAGCAAATTGGGAAGAACGTACAAGTTTATGTAGACGATATCGTCGTCAAAACTCAAAACGAGGATACTCTGATCAAGGACCTCCAAGAAACGTTCAACAACCTCAATCGATACAACATCAAACTTAACCCGAAGAAGTGTACTTTTGGTGTGCCAGCTGGACAGCTCCTCGGTTATTTGGTATCAGCAAGGGGAATCGAAGCAGACCCCGAAAAGATTCAGGCCATAATCACGATGAAGAGACCCACCAAGCTTCATGAAGTGCAACAGCTAGCTGGTCGAGTAGCAGCACTCAGCAGGTTCATCAGTAAGTTAGGAGAAAGAGCACTCCCGTTTTACAAACTGATGAAGAAGGCGGAAAAATTCGAGTGGACGGACGAGGCAGACGCAGCTCTTCAAGACCTCAAAAAGATGCTCACAAGCCCTCCGATTCTGGTAGCACCTAGAAAGAATGAACCACTCTACCTTTACGTCTCTGCTACCAATCGAGTGGTCAGTACAGTTTTAGTAGTCGACAGAATGGAAGAAGGGCATAGCCAGAGCATACAGCGGCCAGTCTACTACGTAAGTGAAGTCCTCTCCCCATCCAAACAACGCTACCCGCAATACCAGAAACTGGCGTACGCCGTGTTCATGACCTCCAGGAAACTCGCACACTACTTCTCCGATCACCCGATTACCGTGGTCAACAAGTCGGCAATCGGGGACGTCCTCACAAACCCCAATGCAACAGGTCGAGTAGCAAAATGGCTCATCGAGCTAGGACCACTGGGCATCAAGTATGAGCACCCGAAGGCCATCAAAGCACAAGTCCTGCCAGATTTCCATACCGAGTGGATCGAAGCCCAACTTCCAGGAGTACCTGATGTCTCTAATTCATGGACGATGTATTTTGATGGATCCAAGAAGAACGAAGGAGCAGGAGCAGGAGTGGTGCTCATCTCACCAAAAGGAGACAAGCTACGCTACGTGTTGCAAATGGGATTCGAGTTTCCATCAAACAATGAAGCAGAATACGAGGCGCTAATTCACGGCATGCGCATGGCGAAAGCTATGGGGTGTACTCGACTAATGATTTACGGCGATTCCAAACTAGTGGTGCAGCAAACAATGAAGGCCTGCGACTCAATCGCAGATAACATGACGCTCTACCACGACCTCTACAACATCATGGAGGGAAACTTTGAAGGATGCGAGTTGCGGCACATAGGAAGGGAAAGCAACGAGGAAGCAGACAAACTCGCAAACATCGCGTCCACAAAAGCGCCAATACCACCAGGTGTTTTCTTCGAAAGAATTGAGCACAGGTCAATCGATAAGCGACCATCGGCATCGGCACCCGCCACGGGTAAAGGTAATATCCCAAGCACAACAGATCCTCCAGTCGAGGTATTACTAATCGAACCTACATGGACTCAACCTTTCCTCGCATACATTCTCCGCAATGAACTACCCGAAGACATAAACGAGTCCAGACGCATCATACGGCGAGCAAAATCATACACCATCATTAACGGTGAGCTGTACAAACGCAGCACGTCAGGTATATTCCAAAGATGCATCGCATTCGAAGACGGCAAAGATCTCCTTCGGGATATTCATGCAGGTACTTGCGGACACCATGCAGGCAGTCGATCCATCGTAGCCAAAGCCTTCCGAGCAGGGTTTTACTGGCCAACAGCGTTAAGCGACGCAGAAGATATTGTCAAAAGGTGCATCGGGTGTCAGAAGTTCGCAACACGACCCCATGCACCCGCATCAGCACTCAAAACCATACCACTGGCGTGGCCCTTCGCCCAGTGGGGCCTTGACATGGTGGGGCCACTCAAAAAGTCATCCAAAGGAGGTCACACGCACCTACTCGTCGCAGTCGACAAATTTACAAAGTGGATCGAAGCCATCCCTATCACAAGCTCGACAGCTTCCACGGCGGTCCGTTTCATCCAATCGATCATATATCGGTATGGAGTGATGGACAGTATCATTACGGACAACGGAACCAACTTCACAGCAGAAGAGTTTCAATCTTTTTGCAAGGAGCAAGGAGTCAAACTAAACTATGCGTCAGTCGCGCATCCGCAATCGAACGGACAGGTCGAGAAAGCCAATGGTCTCGTGTGCAGTGGCATCAAGAAAAGGCTGCTGGTCCCACTCAAAAGGGCTGCGGGCGCATGGGTTGAAGAACTCGACGCGGTACTATGGAGCCTGCGAACTACGCCAAACGCCTCTACCCAATACACACCATTCTTCATGGTTTACGGTTCGGAAGCAGTACTGCCTTCAGACGTCAAATTTCAGGCACCACGGGTGGAAGCATACGAAGAAACTGACGCAAACAAGGCACTCGAAGACGCAAATGACCTCTTGGAAGAGGCGCGCAACACAGCCTTGGCACGAACAGCAGTTTATCAACAAGACCTACGCAACTACCATAGCCGTCGATTGCGTACACGATCTTTCATGGTGGGAGACTTGGTGCTACGCGAGAAGCAGAAAAAGGTTCACAAGTTGGCATCACCATGGGAAGGACCTTACATCATCACAGAAGTTATCAGCGATGGAGGAGCATATCGACTGAAAGATGCCAAGACTGGAGAAGAAGTATCAAATCCGTGGAACGTGGCGCACTTGCGTCGGTTTTATGCATAGGTCTCCTAGTCATATATGTAATACTCGACATGTCGGAAGAGCCAGCAGGTTTCAGACGCACTCTTTCCCTTACCAGGGTACCTAAGGGGACTGGAAGGTTTTTAATGAGGCGGCCTGCTGGTCGAACAACAAAAGTTGGAATAAAATCATATGTTCCTTCATATTTGTCTCAAAGTTCCTCACATTTCTGCAAACTAACAATCAAAAATACACTTTTTAGCAAAGTAACATAAATCCCACTCGAAATACTCGGGGGCTGGGTTCATATTCAAAACCCACTCGAATACTCGGGGGCTGGGTTCATATTCAAAACCCCACTCGACATGCTCGGGGGCTGGGTTCATATTCAGAAGCCCACTCGACATACTCGGAGGCGGGGTTCATATTCAAAACCCCACTCGATATACTCAGGGGATGTTTCATACTCGAACCTCACTCATAACAATTGGAAGCTCAAAGAATACATACATTTGTCACAAATCATATACAGAAATTGTCTATTCGTTTTTTATCTCCGTTACAGGGCCAAAAAATTGATCTCGACAACGGCTTATAAAGTTTTCAGCTGCAGGATATGTCTCACCTAGACACGATTGAGAGATAAGTTCACCTGGAGCAGGTGGCTGTAGGGAAAATTTAGGCCTACGACTGCGTATATAAGCCATGGTAGCATTGGCTCCAAGCACAGCAAGGTTCATCAAGGATTCTTTAACTGATTCTGATACTCGAAAGATGTCAATCAAAGGGAATAATCCTTGAGGCTGCGGCCCACCAGGAAATAGTGCACGATTCAAACTGGCAAAGATGCGCCTGCATATCTCGAGTACTTGGGCGTTCCTCCATACTCGGTCCTTCAAAGTAAGCAAAGCACGCGCGTGAACTTTGTCCAGAAGTAAATGTTGACGGCCATTCGAAGGATCTTCAATCGCCTTCTCCAGTAATCGAGAAACTCTCCTATCCTCTTGCTCGAAGTTGGGAACAAATGCTGCAAGTGCAAGAAGGATAAGGATAACGATCAAAAAACAAGGGTAACAATCAAAGAGGATCGGGAGATCAAGTTACTAACCTTCGAGTTGGCGATTCACAGATTCCATCTCCTCCATCACATAATTTTCTCGTTGGGTAGCAAAGCTTGGGCGTGAATTAAGAAGATCAAGTTCAGCCTGCTTTTCTACTAGCTCTTGTTCCAGTTCTTTTATTCGATTCCTAGCATCATCCAGAGCTCGGGAATTCCTCTTCGAGTAGCTAGCATTCCGATTGGCAGTTCGAGAAGAGCAAGGAACATCTACAGCACAAACTTCATCCTGCTTCATAAGGAGTACAAATTCATCATCACAAACATATGAGAGATCATACATAAGCTCGCACAAAAGAAATCATAACATATATAACCATGCAAGCATGGGGCAGAAGGATTCGAGTAGGTTCATAATTACATCCCAAAAGACAAAGGAAAGTAGCAAAGGTGCATGCTAATCCTAAGCACGAGAAGCAGATTCTGTCTTGGTCTTGCGCGACTGAGTCCTAATAACTTCAGCACGGCGCTCCATGGTCTGGATACACACCTCACTCAGGCGAGTGGCTGTGTCAGTCACATCTTTAAAAGACAATGGTTTCCCATTGGACCTCTTCGGGTACTCAGACAAATGGCGCTCGAAGTCAACCTCTACGCCATTCCCTAACAAAAGCTTGAGGGTGTACTCTGAGCCGCGTACCATGCATCCGCGAGCAAAGTCCGTGACTGCTGTTGTTCCAGCACCAAAAGCGCCCACAAGCTCATCGACTGAAGAGGGCACATCAGCTGCGGGGATTATCTCCTTGTGCAGGGAGCCAAGAGCACCAGAAGTGGCAACAAGATCAGTCGAGGTCTTGGACAAGACCATCTCCAGATCAGCAATCGCATCTTCAAGTGACACTTCATCATTAGATGGTTGCGAAGAAGAAGCAGCGGCGTCGAGACCTGCAAAAGGAGAATAACTAAGGTCGGCATATGTCAAAAGTAGACAAATTATGAACATAAACAGAAAAAACCACGCATACCTCTAGCAGAACGTGCCAATGAAGACAGTCGACTGAGGATCTCCTTCTCGCGATTGAGAGCTGCATCTTGGGCTTCCTTGAGTGCCTTCTTAGAATCAGCCTCTTGGGTCTCGAGCTTAGCCTTCAAGTTTTTCAGCTCCTTCTCAAGGGTGCCTACTCGCTCTTCAGTCGATTTTTGCTTCCCTGCAAAAGATCACATCAAAAATGTTATTCAAATCAAAGAGTTAGCAAACACTCGACTGTAAGCAAAAGAGTCATAAAATTACCAGAAAGCTCAGATGCAGAAATCTTCAAGGAGTCCCTTTCCTTTTCCACACGGACAAGAGTTCGCACCCATGTGGAAAGGGAAGCATACATTGGCTGCAAAGGAAAGTAAGAGCAATTCAGAGTTAATCGAAGTACAAAACACATATTCAAAACTTGGGGGGAGAAGCGCGTACATGCTCAGTCCAAGAATCAGAGGAAGATGCTGAGGCACCAGCGTCGACTATAGCCTTCTCCTTGTTGGCAGCTTCAACTAGAGGAGCAGCTGGAGCAACCAAAGATGTAGTGGCTGTGTCGACCTGCTGGGTGATCATAGGTTGTGGAGCACTCGTGGCGTCCACAGCAGGAGGAGAAGGTGGTGATTTGCCACTATACACGATAAGGAAAGTATTACAAAGCAGAAAAGCAGCAAAACAAAACTGTCACTCAAAAATTATTTACTCAAAACAAACCTGGACTCCTCATCATCTGATTCGGGCTCTTCGTCAAGGGCTAGCGCTCCTAGGAAAGGAGCACTACCCGAAGGAGGAGGAGGACGCGAAGCTAGAGGAGAAGCAGCCAGAGGAATACTTTTCGAAGGCGAGTGAGTACCCGAGTTGCGGGTGCCCGCTTGACCATGTTCATCAGATGCTTCGCTTGGCGAATCACTCGCCAATCGAAGTCGCTTCGCCTTGCGGGTGTTCAAGATTTCCTCCGAGTCAGCTGCAACTTCAGTCGCGCGCTGATTAACTTCATCTCCAGCTTCAACCTCCAAGTTTTCGACTGGAGTAGTATGCGCTGAAGCAGGCTCGGTTGCAGGCACATGAAGATCTTCTTGTGCCATGGTTTCTGAAGTAGGACCGGCCTCAGGCAAAGGCGGCAGGGAGGAAGCAGTCGAGTGACCCTGCAATCAAAATTCAAAGTTCAGAACAAATAAATTCATATACGCATAATACAACGAGTAACGTAAAGCACACACATACCTCAGGTAGCGCGTTGCCTGGCCCATAAGGCAACAACTTGAAGGAGAAGTCAATCGACTCAGAAGCCTTGATGCTAGTGATCTTCTTCACTTGGGCACTAAGCTCCTTTTCAGACAACTCCTCTTGACTCATTCTGGTTGAGTCGAGTGGCCCCTCATATTGCCACATAGGGTGGGCACGGAGACGCAGGGGCCACACTCGCATCTTCATATATGTGCTAATCAACTGAATTCCAGACACACTGGTCAGCAGATCAGGTAACTTCGCGAGTAGAGGAGCAGCTTCCTTGGCCTCAGCATCAGACACCAGATGATCCCAGGCCGCCGTCTTGGATGGCTGGGTCTCAATCGAAAAGGCAGGAAGAACCTGCTGATCAACTGGCACATAGAACCATCGTGTCCTCCAGCCTTGTGCGGAGTCGACTGCCTTCAGGTCAAAATAATTCGACCCACTAAGAGCCTGGATGTTGAAACCCCCAACAGGGCATGGGCGCCCTCCTCTGCAATTGGCGCGCACCTGAAAGAGGTGCTTCCACAGCGGCCAGCTTGGAGATACTCCCAAGAAGCACTCGCATAGCACCACAAAGCATGTAATGTGCAGGAGCCCATTGGGAGTCAGATCATGCAGCTGTATGCCGTAGGCATACAGCAATCCTCGCACAAAATCATGCAGGGGGAACGAGATGCCGCGGGGAAGAAACTCCGCAAAACACACACGCTCCCGGCGCGAGGAGCAGGGCGTACCTCCAATCCAGCGGCGCGAGCAGCAAATTGTTCAGAAGGTGGTAGCCAGCCCTTCTGACGGAACTCCTCGAGATGGGTCTCATTGACGGAGGTTCGTGACCAATCGCCCGGTGACTTGGTGCGGGCAATGGTGGCGCCACCGGCCGCAGTCAAACTCTTCCCCTTCCCGGCCGTCTCGGCGGCAGCACTGCGCTTGGTCTTCTTGGGTGCCATAGGGAAGAAGCAGATGGAGGCAAAGCTTGAGCGCAGAGCAATGGTGGGCGATGTGCGCGGAGGAAGAAGAGGCAAATGGCAGGGTAAAGAATCCCGGGGTCGGAAGATGGGATATTTACTGTGTTACGCAAAAGAATCACAACCGTCCAAGCAAAATCTAGATGACACGTGTCACCCACGAAGAACAACCGTCGCAGCCCACGCCGCCCACTACGCACGCAAAATAAGGAAGTCATCATGATTCCACGAAAATTTCGCCACGAACGGTCAAATCGGAGCAGAGATAGCGTCTTCTGTTGGTCAAAACCCTGACAACGGGCCCACAAGGTCATGTCCTGTCAAAAATTTGACAGGCACGCCGCAAGTGTCATGCATGACGTCAAGCACACGAGAAGAAGAGGAATGAACATAAAACGCAAATCGATTGATACCATATATCGGTTGAAATAACGATTGACAAAAAGTACTCCCATGGGAGCATACGACAAAAAATTCTTCGATTGAGGACATGCAGAACATAATTTAAGATTGTCCTCTATTGCAAACAATAAACCACAATCTCGGGGGCTACTCCCATGGGAGCGCTGTCGCGCTCCCATAAAGCTTCTAAAAAGGTAAAAATTACTCACTCGGCAAAGTTGACTCGACTGATTCATTTCGGCAAAGTCCTTTAATTTCACAAACATAATTCATAAAATTCCCGGACTATGTCAATCGAAAAAGTCTCGGATGCTGCATACGCAAATGCAAAGATAAGACCTGCCGATATTAATCGAGCTGGGCTAAGGGACACTCCGGCAGTGTTTTCCCTTAAGTTTTTCCGTGTCAACAGACATGATGAAAATCCTGACGGACGCGTCGGGTAGCAAATATGATCTGCAGAACGAATCAGTAAGACCCCAAGCGGCCTGAGTCGAATCTGTCCAGTGTGTACCAGGTTCGAGTCCGGGGACTCGAATCTGATTGAAGGCTAGTATGGTGTTGCCCTAATGAGCAGTTAACTGACATCGTTGATTCGAGTAAGTTCAGGCCTACTAAGTCAAAATCCCTAGGCAAATACATCAAAAGTGTTCCAGATTCGAGTCCGGGGACTCGAGTTTGATTGAAAGCTGGTATGGTTTTACCCGAATGCGTAGTTAACTGAACTCAACTTTCTTCGAGTGAGTCAGGCCTGCCAAGCTATAATCCCCAGGCAAAAGTTGTTTCGAGTATGTTCCAGATTCGAGTCCGGGGACTCGAGTTTGATTGAAAGCTGGTATGGTTTTACCCGAATGCGTAGTTAACTGAACTCAACTTTCTTCGAGTGAGTCAGGCCTGCCAAGCTGTAATCCCCAGGCAAAAGTTGTTTCGAGTATGTTCCAGATTCGAGTCCGGGGACTCGGGTTTGATTGAAAGCTAGTAAGGTTTTACCCGAATGTGTAGTTAACCAGTTTGGAGTATTCTGGGCCTACTATGCTAAAATCCCCAAGATTGCATAAAAACATATATACTGTTCAGAAAAATAACACATGTGGAGTGCATCCATGATTCTCCATAATCAAGCAAGCACTCGGGGGCTACTGACATGGATATACCCTTCGGGTACCCCGGCGTGAAGGTACCTGGTACAGACGAAGCCCAGTAGAGGCCCAGAGTTAAAGAAGCCCGTGAAGAAAGAAGCCAGACGAAGAGAAGTTTCCTAAAATTAGATAAATCATAGTCGGTTAGAACTTTCCATATGTAAACCTAGTCGGTTACGTATCAGGACCTGGCCTCCTATATAAAGGCCAGGAGGGTAACCGATTAGGTCAAGCAATTCATAGCCACCACAATCCCGACGAGACAAACAGCTCGCCGGACCCCTGTAACCGCATATTCACAAGATCAAATCCAGACAAGCAGGAGTAAGGGTTTTACCTCAATCGAGGGCCCCGAACCTGGGTAAACTCTCGCTTGTCAGCCGTCGAGTCTACCAGTACTACGCGTTCTCTACCACATAATCAACCCTAGGTACCTAACCATGGGATTTGCCGAGGACACCCCTCGTCACAGGTTTTCCAAAGCAAATGAACTGGAAATAAGGCGCCCTAACTCATCCCCCATAATACGCACCTAATACAGTTCCAATTCTGTCAGGCACCTCAAACCAAGGTTAACAGTTGGACGTAAGACACAATTACGAAGGCTGATATACTGGATCGTGTTTCTACTCCTGTCAGATAAAAGTGAGCAGGGGAACTCGTACTTTGCCTCGCCTGACAATAGTGAAAGGGTAAGGTCTTCCAGGACTGGTGTAATAGCAATCTGAAGCCATCCGTTGAGACGATTATAAGATTTGGTTGTGTAAGGGCCATGGAATTGAAGCATGAATTCCTTCACACCAGGGCCTCTATGGTTTGCCAGAATATGGTCAATATTGCTGTTATACTCACTTCTTTTTCTTTCATCATTTGAGTCCCATGTCTTTTTCCAGAAAGGATATAGAAACCCCAAGCCATTTGAGTTCCATGTCCACCTGCGTAATATTTGTTCTGGGCAAATTGTTCCCATGGTAAAGATGAGATTTGGATGGCATCTCCAGGAGCGCAGAAAGGCATGAGAAACACCTGCAGTCCTGGCAGCTTCTCGCATTGGGACTAGGGAATGTATATGATGCCAGATTTCCTGCATGCATGTGTAGAAAAGTTCAACATTTGAGCCGCGGGCAGAGTCAAAAGTATAAAGGAACTACTCTGTAGAGATAATCGTGTACAAAACTTGCTTTGGAAAAATGTACTATGTTTTAAGCTGGACAAGGGTGGCATAAGCTACATGCTTAATAGGCTAGCTAGGGACCACGGATTAATGAAGTTATATGTAAAAGAGGCCAAGGAAACTAGACCTTATAAGGATAACACAAGGCAAGGCTTATATAAGAGAAATATATAGCTAGTCTAGTCCTTATCAGGATAACAGAGGATCGAGGACACGTGAAACATTTTTGTCCTGAACTGGTTGTAACATCACAAAGAAAAACTACTAATGTGCACCAGGAAGTTCAGGGCTGTAGGTGATTGCCCCATTTGATGAACTGTCATTTAGTTATTCTGCTGTATATTTTACTCGCGATAGAAGTCTCCGTTATCAGACTCTCGTGACGTACCTCCGGAAGGTGTGGGAATGAATATGCGGCTCCTTCGCTACCTTGAGAATCACCATCCTCATCCTGTCGGCACGATTACGAAGCAATCGAGCCATCTGAAAGGCAACGACGAAAGCATCTGTTCAGCCCTTTTTTCAGGTTTTGTGCAAAAACGCGGACGACGATCCAAGGAACTCGACTACTGTCAGTATGAAGATCGAGCTCTTTTGATCATAGATTTTTGTACCACCAAACCACTAAAACGATCTTTTTTTAATGAGCTGAAAATGAGCTGCACACAGACGAGAGAGGAACAATCTTGCGATGCGATCCCCCGGAATAAATCAGATGCCGAAGGAGATAAGAGGCGGGCTTACCGTGGGCTTCCATACCGCTGGTGTTGCGCTTCTGCCCCTCTTCTCCTCTCTTCGGATCCATGTCTTTCTCCTTCGATTTGTAATTCTTTATTTGAAGGCAACAGGGACACCAGCAGCTACACGGAACGGGTTGGGGAATTACATCAGAAAACCAGGAAACGTTAGGACGGCGGTACCAGATGGGCCAAGCGCCCTTGTTCTGCCCTCATTTGGGCCCAACTGCATCTCCACACGATGCGGCAAAGGGTTCCTCGTCGCCATCGGGCCTCCACCGGATTCTCTCAACAACAAAAAAAAAACAAACCGGTCAGCCCGTGAATCGAGCTCACTCAGCATCTCCATCGGGTATCCACTGAGTTCTCAAAAAAGCAAATGAATCTTCTCAAAATAAATAGTATATATTTTTAAATGTAGTCAAAAAAATTGACTCATCGATTAAGTAGAAAGGAGACAATTTCCCAATTAATTAACAAAAATTGTGAACAACGTCACAATAAAACCACATGCAGACTACTCCCAATGCAAGAATCTATATACTTGTCTAGCCAAACCAATAGATGACGCTCCTAACACGCAACAACCACAAACCCCCACGCACATGGGTCACCACATCGCGAAAGAGCCCACACAGAAAACACAAAGACAAAATGTTTTCCCTTGGAGCAGCTGAAACGTCTTCGTCTTCTGGGTATGAAGAAGCATGAGTGCACCACATGGAGGAGAACTCACTTACCATTTTATTCCAAGTCACTTTCCAGTTTCACTTTGGGTTTGATAAGAACCCATTTTGCTTTCTTCATAAATAATCGCATAGAATCGGCTAGAATCGGACAAGACAAGCAAAAAGGATGAGAGTCATCTATCATATAACTACTAACGCCTTTCTTGTGGCGTCACTCTTTTTTACTTTTGATTCTAGAAGATTTTATTTTGATGCTACGGCGTGGCCCAACCTTGTCCTCGTAGATCCTCCACATCCGACGGTACAAGTGCTCCCGCCCTTCTTGCATGTTTTAGATGTGTTGCATGGCACTAGGCTCACCTGTTAGCTCGGGAGTAGAATTTGAGTCCACTTCCCAAAAGTTGTAGGTCGCAAGTAGTTGGACATCCCCGTCTCATCCCAGATACCCAACTACTTTGTGATTTGTGCTGCATGGTTCGGCCGCTTGCACCCGTGTGATTGTGTGAACACAATTTCCTGGCTGGCCCGCACATAACTGTAATTTATATGTTGGTTAGGCTTCTTATATGTGTAGAGGGGTTCTCTTCTGTGTTGAACAAGGCGGAGGAAGACGGACGGCTCGAAGGTATTCAAGTTTGCAATGACGCCCCAAGATTGAACTAACTATTGTTTGCAGACGACTCTTTGGTACTAATTAAAGCCACGAGCGAATGTGACAGGTCACTGCAACATGTGCTACAACTATATGAGATTTGCTCGGGACAAGTTATGAATTTATGACAAATCTTTGGTTCTTTTTAGCTCTAACACAAGGCCGAATAGAAGGAATCATGTGCTTCGTGAATTAAATATTCGAGATGAGGTACATACAGAAAAGTACTTAGGATCACCAATCTATGTGGGTAGATCGAGATCACAGATGTTTGAATATTTGAAAGAGAGAATTTGGAAGAAGATCGAAAGGTGGAAGGAGAGTATGTTGTCTAAGGCGGGAAAGGACATTTTAATAAAAGCTTGTGCACAAGCAGGGGTGGAGCCAGGATTTGAACATAGGGGGGCGAGTCACGACGATCACATGTGTGTAGTATAATATATCAAGATATCAAGTCTAAAAAACATATTATATCAAGTTACTACCATAAGTTTGTTGATAAACCGATACCATTATATGCATATGAATGACCTATGTTTTTTAATGGTAAGAAAACCGATATTTTCGCCTACTTTTTTGCAAGTTTAGAAATAGTCTACTATCACTATTCTCCAACAGTTTGATCCAAATTTTCAACATTAGGCCACCAGATTTAATATCAAAACAATTTGCGTGAAAATCATATGCTTTCTCTTTATTTTCCATCTAACAAATAACGAAACCCAAACAAATGGAACTAAGATCTGATTAGTAATACATATATATAGTACACCTAGTACATACCTTCACTAAAATTCAGTGGTGCGGCCGGCAAGGGAGCAGCGGCAGCCGTCGCATCGACATTCGTCGTTGCTCGGTGTGCTGGATGAGCCGCCAATCAAATCCACGGTTTGCCGCCGCCGGCGACCGTCCTGACTCCTGACACCCGATAGAGAGATCGATCGATCGATTTGGTCGTCATAACAAGACCATATGATGGAAAACGACCTGGGTCCAGGATCCATGTAGTTGGGACGCACAGGTAGATGGGCTATTTTCCTTGTTCTGGGCTTCGATGTGTGCATAGCTACATAATTTTGGGCTTAACTATTGGCCAATTAGCTAATTATGTACGTCATTAGAGCATATGTAATTGCGTGTACACATTCCAGTACTTGAAACGGTCTTGGTGCGGAAGCTACAGATGGGAAGTATCTCGGCCTTCCAACATACATCGGGAGGTCAAGATCAGCATGCTTTGCTTACCTAAAAGAAAGAATATGGCAGCGGCTACAAGGGTGGAAGGAGAAGCTGATGTCAATGGCAGCTAAAGAAATTAATAAAGGCTGTTGCGCAGGCTATTCCAACCTATGCTATGGCGTGTTTCGAGATTCCAAAGTTGTTGTGTGATGAGATTAGCCAGCTGATCTGTCGGTACTGGTGGTCCCAAGCTGACGATGAAAGGAAAATGCACTGGGTTGGATGGGAAAAAATGAAGTTGCCGAAAGAAGAGGGGGGTCTGGGCTTTAGGGACCTCTACTCTTTTAATCTTGCGATGTTGGCTCGGCAGTGCTGGAGATTGACCAATTCACCTGATTCTTTGTGTGCCCAAGTGCTTAGAGCGAAGTACTTCCCGGATGGTAATATGTTGGGAGCGAAACCTGTTTGTGGTATGAGCTATGTGTGGCGAAGCATTTTGAAAGGCCTCGAGGTTTTTAAAGCAGGTTTGATTTGGCGTATTGGAGATGGATCTTGTGTTAATATTTGGAGTGATCCTTGGCTCCCGAGAGGCTACACTCGTCAACCTATTACTCCAAAAGGCGATTGTGAGTTACTGATGGTCTCCGAGCTTATTGATGAAGTAACCTGCACTTGGAACCGAGCACTAATAAATCAGCATTTCCATCCGGATGATGTTGACACAATAACGACTATACCACTAAGAAGCCATACTGAAGATTTCGTAGCCTGGCACTTTAACAGCAAAGGAGTGTTCTCTGTAAAATCTGCCTATAAACTCCACGTGCAGATGCTAAAGAGAGACCAGACTAATCAAGTGGGGCAGGGATCGAGTGACATTACTTCTGTTGCTGAAGAGGTTTTCAAGAAGATTTGGAAAGTGCCATGCCCCCCTAAAGTACACCATTTCCTATGGAGGTTAGCCCATAACAGTCATCCACTATACATGAATATAAAGCGAAGAGGGGTCGAGCTGGATACCAGATGTGCGGTGTGCCACAAATATTTTGAAGATGGTGGTCACCTATTTCTCAAATGCAAAATGGCCAAGCAAAGATGGAGAGCAATTATGCTTGAAGATGTACGCCTGAAGCTCTTACCATGCAGTACAGCAGCTGAGATGCTTCAAGAAATTCTGAATTTATCGGAGGATGAACAGCTGCTTGCAGTATCATTCCTATGGAATTGGTGGCAGGAACGGAACAATGGCAATCATGGTGTCAACCATCAGTCCGTGGAGAGCTTTCACTTCAACATCCGTAGGCATGTGGATGAGTGGAGAACATTTTTAGTAAAGGAAAAAAAGACCCAAAGAACTGAAACGAGAGCCTGGGAACCACCACCAGCTGAATTTATCAAGTTAAATGTGGATGCATCTTTTCGGCAGGAGAGTGGGAGTGGTGGCTGGGGGACTGTAGGAAGAGACAACTACTCTGAAATTTGTGTTGCTGCGGCTGGTGTGCTCAAGTCCATGACCGATGCTATGCATGCCGAGGATATGTCTTTATCAAATGCCATGGACGTTGCTGAACAGCTGGGAATGGGGCGAGTCATCTTTGAAACTGATTGCCTAAATCTGAAGAATGCACTCACAACGTCTGATTACTCCTCCTCTCAAATTGGTACCTTGATCAGTGACATCAAGTTCGGACTTGGAATGAATTTCATAGAGGCTCGAGTGCAATATACACCACGTGTTTGCAATAGGGCAGCCCATGAGCTTGCCGCTAGAGGTGCAGGTGAAGTGTACGGTGACCATGCCATTTGGACAACAAACTTCCCTGCTGATGTTACCCGTTGGGTGTCCGGCGATTACGCCGTGTCTTAATGGAATACGAGTGTTCCATGTAAAAAAAAAACTGTTATATTTTTATGAGGGGGGCGATCGGTTGGGGGTCTGACCCCTCACCCCTTCTAGCACCCCCCTGTATCCGCCCCTGTGCACAAGCTATTCTCGCCTTCGCAATGTCCTGTTTTGATTTGACTGAAACTTTGTGTGAGCAGATGAGTACTATGATCTGTAGGTACTGGTGGGCGCAACAGGATAATGAGCATTAACAATAAATTTTGTATTGGGAATTAAGAAATATTTTTAGGATTATGCGTTATTTTAATTTAGATCATGTATTAACAAAACATATTTTCCTTTGCACGACTTTTTTGATTATGCGTTCACAATTTTTTGGATTATTCATTAACAAAAAATGTATTACGAATTGGCAAGAAGAGGATTAAGCATTAAAATGTGCTGAATTAGCGAGCAAAGGATTATGCATTAACAAATTTTCTAGATTATGTATTAAAAATCATATTATGCATTAACAAGAAATTTTGTATTACAAATTAACAAATACTCTTAGAATTATGCATTTATTTTGTTATGTGTGAAATCGGAAGAAGATGGTTATGATGGTACAGCCAGATCCAAATAAAAAAGGGCAAGGAATCAACGACTTATAAAAAACGGCCAATGGGTGTGTTTGGTTACTTGTGCTGTTTTTGGGTCATTTGCATCCGTGCTAAATCCTTTAGGCCCTTGCTTTGAAAAAATACGGCATGAGCCATGTGTAACAGCCCGTTTGCTTGCATGTATTGAATTTTTTCTTGCATCTAGAAAAATGCAAACTCTGCCTATGTCTTCTAGGCGTAGCTGGTCCCAAGACCGGGTAAAGGAGGAGGGTTGTGATAAGCTTGGTAAGCCAACGTAAAAACTAGCCAGTTCCATGAGTATGAAACTCATTTGGGCGAGAGTAGTAATATGATGGGTGACCTTCTGGAAAGTCTTAGTGAAAAGGTTTCATACCTAAGGTTGTGATAGGCTTGGCGAGTGGCGAGCCAACATAAACAACTAGCCAGTTGGGTATGAAACTCATGTGGGCGAGAGTAGTATTAGGATGTGTGACCTCTTGGAAAGTCCCCGAGAAAGGGTTTCATGTCTAGCCTACCCAAATTGTTTAGAACAAAAGGCTTAGAAGAAGAAGATCTAAAAAAATGCAAACACAGCCTTTTGGTCGCATACTGTGTTTTGTATACTCTCACCCACTTGGCTACATGATGAATTTAACTCACAACACCGCACTTGAAACCACGTATATGTAACAGCCACAAGATGAGCGGCGGAGGTTGTGCATCGCATAATTGAAATACTAGAAACTGTACTAGAAGAAAACACAAAATGCCCTGTTTATTGCCTCAAACTTTATTTTGAAAAGAAAATTTAGTTTAAATCTTATACAAATATTCAGCGGGAGAAAAAGGAATATTTGTATAACATATCACAACGATGATGAAGGGCAGTCTATCCAGCAATGTTACGTACATTGGACAATCTACTAACAAGATATTCTCGATGTTACTGGCACAGACCCCAAACATTGGGCAGCTGTGGTAACTTATGTAATAAGCAAAGCACATCACAAATAACTACACAAATGAACATTGGGTAACTACAATAATTTTGACCTCAAAATTTCACAAAGCATGACACCGGCTGCAAGGCTCCAGAACATCTAACTGAACTGTAGATGGTACTATCCCCTCAATGTATGTCTTTATAGCCACGACCGATTTGCGCCACCTCTTGATGTCCGCCCTGTCCAAGGCAGAGCATTTCATGTCTGATTTGTTGCCAGAGCACCGATGGTATACATTAACAGTGTCTAACATAAGGCCCATAAGTGACGTTGCACTCTCTAGAATATGGCGCGTTAGCTCAACCAAGCTCTTTTGAGGACAGAAACCAGTGATCTTCACATCCTTGAGCCTGTCATGGTGGTGTTCTGGCATTTGCCTCAGAGTTAACGGATCTCCAACAAACAAGTCATACTTCCACTCCACTAATACCTGATGATAAATGGCCGAGTTATTTGAGTTAGTGATTCCACGAAGGATATTAAATAGCCCTAGAAGAATGAACAACGACTTACAGACAAGAGAAAAGTCTCCAAGGAAGGAGAAGCGTCGAGGAAAGAAACCAAAGATAAAAAATCATATTCCCGCTTGTAGCTCCAATTTCGAAAAGAAATACTCGAGAGCTTGAGGTGGAGGAATTTGCTAGGTATCACCGGTGCATCGACTATCTGCATAAACATGCCTCTCAGATTAATTACATTCCAAGATATGGCTACTATGATATACATATTTATCACCTGAAATGCAAGAGCATACCTCACTATGGGAGCGTAAGGTAAGAGTCTCAAGATTTGGCATACTGGATGGAAGCTTGTCGATTGCAGCACTGATGACACGCCTACTGTGCAACTTAAGGTTCTTCACTTGCAATGATTGTCCAAGAGGGAGTTGTACTACATCACCTGCAAACTTAAAGCTGGAGATATTTGGAGCGTTGTTCTCTATAACTTGAAGATTCCAGCAAAAAAACACCTCCAGGCAAGTGAGCCGCTGCAGCAGGCAAGGTATCTCGAGGTGAATTATATCAGAACAGTCCCTAAGTACCAATTTTTTCAAAGCAAATGAAGTGGAAAGAAGGCGCCCTAACTCATTCCCTGTAATATGCACTCCACAAAGATCCAACTCAGCCAGGCATCTCAAACCAAGGTTCACAGTAGGCCGTAAGACACAATTACGAAGGCTGAGATATCGAATCGTGCTTCCAGTACTGTCAGATAGAAGTGAGCAAGGGAAGTTGTATTGTGACTTGTATGACAACAGTGAAAGGGTAAGTTCTTCAATCCCTGGTGTAACAGCAATCGGCAGCCAACTATTGAGACGATTATAAGATTTGGTATTGTAAGGACCATAGAAATCAAGGATGAACTCCTTCACACCAGTGCCTCTGTAGTTTGAAAGGGTCCGGGCAATATTGTTGTTATACTCTCTTCTGTCTCTTTTATCCTTCACGTTCCCTGTCCACTGGCGTAAATTTTCTTTTGAGCAGATTGTTTCGTTGGTGAAGGTGAGAATGGGATGGAATCTCCAGGAGCGTCGAAAGGCTTGAGATACACAGGCAGCCCTGGCGGCGTCTCGCATTGGCATTAGGGAGTGTATATGATGCCAGATTTCCTGCATGCACAAGTGGAGAAATTCAACATTTGAGCATAAGCTACATGTCGAGAAAGAATGAAGTTAGTGTTCAGGTGGGCATAAAGTTAGTGTCAAGGAAGAATGAAGTTACATGAAAAGGGCCTAAGGAGATATTTCAAAGGATTAATAATTTCTATGCAGGGAGGAAACTGGACCTAAACGACCGCAATTAACCACGGCCTATGAAACACAAGACACGGGTTATATGGAAAATAAGCTCATAAACTTCTATTTAGCTTATCTGCTGATATTTTAACTTGCAATACGATTCCCCCATTATCAGCATCTCGTGATGTACCTCTGGAAGTTCCGGCAACGAAAATCTTGTTCTTTTGCTACATGGAGAATGAGCATCCTGTCGGCACGGAGCAACCGATCCATCTGCAACACAGCGGTGTCATGATTAGTGCAGAGGACAAGAGCATCAGTTGGACACCTTTTCCGGTTTTGTGCAACAACTGCAGAACGCACGCACGACATTCAAGAAAACCAACTAGTGCGGTAGTGGCAGTATGAAAATCAAGCTCCAATTGAGCATAGGTATTTTAGTAAAGCGATGCAACGGCCCCAAACCGTCAGCCAGTTTCATACAGCCTGACGCAACTGGATCCATGGGGCTGTGAGATCGGCATACCACCGTGGATACATCAGTTGTCGAAGGAGCTACTAGCAGACAGGCTTACCGTGGGCTTGGTTCCGCTTGCGCCCCATGGAGCCGCTCTTCTCCTCTCCGTCTGGTTCCGCTCCCGATCGGTATTTCAAGGCTCTCGGAGGGGGAGACGGAATCTCCAACTGCCGAACAGAGGGAGGACACGAGGTCTCCAACGGATCCCCAACTGCTTCGGCTTCGCGCAGCGGCTCCGCCCCGGACCCTTCCCTAACGCCGGCCATTCGATTAGGTCGCGGGGTAGCGGGAAGGCAAGGCGGCGGCGGGGAATGGATAGACGAGACCGAGGGGAGCCCGAGATGAGACCGGCGGGGAATTACGATGTATAGAAAATAAACTCATGCTGATTGGGAATTATAAAACGCGTATATTGGTTGTAATAACACACTCCCTCCATTCTAAATTATAAAACGTTTTAGATATTTCAATATGAACCAGATACACACTGAAATGAGTGAATCTATACACTAAGGCCTTCTTTGATTTGTAGGAAAGGGAATTCAAAGGAATAGTAAAGGGATAGGGATGGGAAAGGATGGCATGTGTAAACCTGTCATCGTTCCTTGTGCATAGGAAATGAAAAATGAGCTATGAGTGGATTTTCGTTTCCTGCACATTTTGCCTTGAAACTGAGAGTGAAAGGAAAAATTCCTGTAGTTTTCCTTTCCACACTTCCTATGAATCAAACGCATGAACAGTGGTAACTTTGGAAAACTTCCTAATCCTTTAGGATTCCTCTACATTTCCTTCAAATCAAAGGAGGCCTAAAACGCATTCACATACATCCAAATCAGAAAGAGGCTAAAACATCTTATATTTCGGAAAAGGGGTAGTATTATATTATGTGATGGAGGGAATAGCAGATTCTAGAAGTTATATATTGTTAAGGACGCGACTACCTACCGACCGTTCTGCAGTTAGCACTATCCATAGAACGTTTCCTTCGATCGGAGACCCACTTGCGCGGCGTTATTTTCCTTCGAACGAATCTTAACCAAATCAATGCCTCTGCGCGCGTGCTGGCTGAAGGTGAGAAATATTCTACCACTACCACCATGAACACTAAAAGACAAAACTGATTACCATACAAATTAAATACAAAATCTGAATTTCAAAACGTTTTATAGACCAAACCGTTTATCTGATTCAGAATCTACTTTCACCGTTGGATTAGGCGCGACGAGATCTTCAAAACTAGATCCATTGTTGATATGTTTCGATGACTTTTTTCGGACCCAAAATTTACCCACCTCTAACACGTGAGTTATTCAGACTGTAATATGTACGTTACCCACCATGTCAACAACTATTTTTGGCTTAAAACTATTTATCCAGACTCTATAAGAGCATCCACAGCGCGATGCTTAGAGTTGGGCGATAGGATCCCAGTCCATCGACGGTTGCAGCCTAGAATCCCAGGCATCGGACGCAAGAGGTGTAGTCGGACGCTATTCGTTTTTTCCTTGCTCACAACATGGAAACGGAGCGATCTTGATTAACTTAGCGCCTCAAATAAGCGACCAGCGTTGCTGGACATGAGCGCTTGCTCCTTATCTTTTTACGTTCTATTTATTTTTATTTCTTAAGCGCCTCCATAAGCATTCTCACTGTGGATGCTCTAAGTAGAATGGTGATAAATATGTCGATATCATGGTGAAAACTACAATCTAAAATAGATGGGTCACTCTATAAATATTGGGTGGGTTATATTACCGCAGAATGTAGGTACATACATCGGTTTCATGATGGATAATTATATAATGAACACATGGGTAACTTCATAAGTAGTGTGTGGGTAACTTCATCAATACTTAGTGGGTGACTATTACCCATAGAATAGGATCACTAATTCGATTTTGTAATGGATAACTATATTATGAATATATAGACAACTCTATAAGTACTAGGTGGATAACGATATGGACGTGGAATATATCGACCGTGGTGGATAATTAGATCATCAACGCACAGGTAACTCTATAAGTATTACGTGGGTAATTGTTAACTAGAGAGTAGGATAATTTTATGGATTTCGTGGTAGATAATTATATTAGAATGTGTGGTAACTCCATAAAAGTACTGAGTGGGTAATTATTAGGTTATTAAGTCAATTTCATGATGATAACAATGCACTAAACACCTGGTTAACTCCTTCAATGTTAGGTGGATAATTATTACCTAAAGAGGAGAGTAACTACAACGACTTCATGGTGGCAACTAGACCCTAAAACGGATGGGTAAGTCCATAGGTACCGAGTTGTTAATTATTTCTGGAGAGCGGGGTAACTATGTGGACTTTATATATGAATGCGAAACTATAAGCACATGGGTAACTCCATAAGTAATGGATGGATAACTATTATCTAGAGAGCATAGTACCTATATCAATTTGATGAGGATAGTTAAACCGCAAAAATAGTTAGTGGCGTGCCAACAACACGACACGCCACCGACATTTCTCGCCTGGTGGGCACGTGGTTCCCGCGTACCAGTGGTGTGGCTTACGTCTCCACATGCCGCCGGTACACGAAAAGCAGTTGCACGCCGTATTTCGATGCGCCACTGACAATATGATTGGTGCACGAAAAATAAACTTGGCATTGATACTACACTAAGGTTTTTTTCTACTAGTGTAACTTTATCACCCCTAGGTGGGTAACTCTATAATTCTAGGGTGGGTAACTATTACTAAGAGAGAATAGTAACTATATCGATTTCGCGGTGAATAACCGCATCATGAACACATAGGTAATTTTATCATTACATAGTGGATAACTCCATTAGTACAGAGTGGGTAACTATTACCTATAGAGAGGCAACTACATCAATTTCGTGGTGGATAACTCTATCACGAACACATGGATAACTTTATCAAGTTGGATGGGTAACTATAACCGAGAAAGGGGGTAACTAAATCGATTTCGTGGTGGATAGACACATCATAAACACATGGGTGACTTAATTAGTACGACGTGGGTAACTACACGAGTATGGGGTGGGTAATTGTACCGAAAGAGTAGGATAACTTAATCAGTACATGGTGGTCCGACAACGTTCCGACAAGATCCCGACGTCACCGATGAGGTCGGCGATGCGTCACCCGACAAGAAACGTCCCTTGGCTCTTGCTAACAGCATATTCAGTCTACCCGGGGCAACAAGGAGGGGTTGAGCGAGCAGGCAGAAACTCGGGGGCAACGACGGCGACATGCGAATCAACCCCGCTCCAGCGTTGAAGAACAAAAAAATGTGGGACTTCGTGTGTCTATTCGAGTTGACGCAGCAGGCCAGTGTTACACAACGAATGCACAAGAGAAAAGTTCAAATGAAGTTAGTGTTACAAAACTCTCATCCCTAAACATTACTTGGATGTCATCTTTCAGCACCTACTCATGCGATTGGGTTAACAGTACATGAAGTAGGGGGATTCCAATTATCTTTTTTCTTCCCTTAGCTACACGTTGGCCATTCGGTTGTGTCGCTAGACACTGAATTGGCATTTCGTCAATTCATATAAAGTGTTCAATAAATTCAAATGGACTATCCATTGGTTCAAACAGATATCCAAAACAAATGATAAACGTGTAGCCTAATATAGAAGCAAGGCTCATGAGTGTAGAAGAAAGCTTTGCAAATGAATCTATCAGCACAACATGCATATACGTGCATATACATGCACATGATCTCTGAAATTAGTTATTGTTCATCTAGACCAAAACTAAGCACAGGAAATTAATTACAAGGGAGGCGACACATATAGTCAACTGAACAGAAAAACATGCTGATTTATGGTTACATTTTCTTCTACACAAAATCTGCCCACGAAGTACTAATCATCTCTTCTTATTCAGGTACAACTGAACCAGCAATTCAGAACAAGACATGAGGAACATGTCCAGGCTCAGCTGAAAAGCTTCTGCAATTCCAGTTTCATGAAATCTTCCTACAGAATCACAGAACTAGCACTAGTTATACCAAACTCCCGCACCACCAGCACAACACCACTACTCTATCCATCACTGATTTGCCGAACATTAACAAGGTAATTACTGTGAGACCGGTGGAGTGCATGGCCAGAGAAAACAATTTGGAGTCTTTCTTGTGACTCTATGAGGAATTGGGTCTAACAAGTTCAGGACACAGACACATCGGAAGGAAGAAGCTAGACTCACAAATGTATCAACGAGGGCAAAGGTACTATTTCCCCCACCACGGCAGCCACCAAACCACCACCGGGAGCCGTCGCAATTCCTTATGCCGCCTGCATAGCAGTAGCAGCAGCCCTGCTCACAGGTGAGGATCCTGAAGGCGCACGCCTCGTCGTGCTCCTCGGTGCGACAAGTAGAGACCTTGGCTGTGTAGCCCTGGACCTGGTTCCTATACCAGGAGAAAGGGATAGGAGAGGACTTGGAGGAGATGAGTGTTGTCGTGTGGAGACGAGACACGAGTACATGATTGGTCTGCCTGGTAAGACTAATCGCTGGCCGGCGTGCTTGAGCAGGAGGAGGAGCGGAGGCGGCCGGGCGCGAGGGCGGAGGCGAGCTCGTCGCAGAGGGGAGGCGCGAGCTCGGGCAGGGTACAGGTGGAGAATCGAGTCATGGCCGTGCTCCCTAGTGGTGGTGTTCAGAAGGAGGGGAGCATGGAGAGCCTCGAGGGAGGGGGGCCATGGGCCGGCGGCAGCTTTTGGTCGATGCAGGGAGACGGAGAAAGGGGATCGGGTCTGGTGCCTTCCCACGTGCGTTGCGTGTGTGGTGGGAGCAAAGCGACGTGATTGGTCCGCCGCGAAACGTTACCTGCCAACCGTTCTAAACATAGATTTCCCCATTGTTAAACATATTGATATTATTATTACTACTCTTTTGACATTTCATAGATGAGAAATGTGTTCTTTTTTATTGGATACACTCGTTATTTATGATATAACAACAAATGCACCTTTCGGAAAGCGATTAGGTCATTAACAAAAATAGATTTGAGTGAAATATAAGAAACATGATTAAAAAATTCTGTCCAAATACGTCCAGAAAATTCAAATGAATCTTGCAATGTACAGAAGCCTTTTAAGTTTCTCTATTACGGAGGGATCCCTCTCAAAAGGGACTGGGCGATGAAGCCAAAAATTATCATGCAGCACAACACTCAAATTATAATTTCATATATTTTTTTAATTTGTAAGCAGTGAGGATAGATGTATGGATAAGAACATAAATTTGCTAATTGAAATAAGTATGCTTGATTTTCTTGTCAGGTATGCTTCCTTGATTTCTAACTTATGCTTACGATATAGGGATGTTCTATGACATCACTCGAATCACAAATTTATGTGCCCAAAAATTTGTTAAGCATGCTAATTTGCAAAATCAAAATTTCTCTAGTTCCACCGAACGTTATATATGCAGTGATGGCATCAAATCATTGCTATGTATCGGCCATTTTTTCCTAATTATTTTTTTCTTCAACCAGGGACATTGACACCCATTGTGTTATGCTCTTATCGTAAAATAATTTTGCTTCAGCCTCTACAAGCATGTGTTTCAACCATCTGTGATTCCTTGAGGCACTGTTTCTATGCTTCAACCTTTGTTGATGCTATGGCTTTCTTCACTGTTACTAACTAATGCTTCTATTGGATAGACATGATTCTGCCTAACCCAGTTCTAGTTGTATAGCTAGCGATGTTGCAATATTGCCGAGTGCGCTGTGGCCAGGACGCAGATTCCTTGTTGACAGGGCAAGCTTGTAGTGCGTATGAGATCGTCCATGATCAGCCCGTACATCAGTCTCAGGGGCGTAGTTAGGCCCCAGGCTACCCTGGCCTTGGCCGGGGGCATGGCAACTAATTTCTTTGTTGACTGTAGCGATTTTCTCTACTGTTGAGCACTGTTATGCACTGTAGCATGCATTTGGCCTGGGGCGTTGCTAATTCCTGGCTACACTACTGATCAGTTTACTAGTCTTAAAATCCTAGCTCATTCTTGGCAGCATTTAGTTCGAAAATAACACAATTCATAGTTAGCTGAGATCCCCTGTTACGGGATCCACGGAAGCATGCAATAGATATACATCGGTAAAATAATTGATCCATTAGTGCAATATGGCATGGTTTCCCGTGTAAATTCACTTGTTGTGCTGCCTAGTCTTCTGATTATGCCCTAGGCAACTATGCGTGCTAAAGCGCCACTTAGACGCCGCCTTTCCCATCAGTGTACAATAGAAGGAACCCCGTTGTTATTGTAGGGTTGTATAACTATGTATCTTTATGTGGTATATAATTTTCAAATTAGTCAACAAATGCACAAATGTTAGGGGATCAGGCTAGTTTTTAGAGTACAAAATAGAGATGAAGAGAGGCCAAGTAACTCGTATATTATACAATGTTTATGCAGTTTTCAGTTTTTGTTTGTGAGATAATTAAACGTATGAAATCAACAGAAGAACACTACAATCTATAATAGTTTGATGCCATATTATGAATTGAGTAATTATGGTACAAAGTACATATCACACATTGCGCAGGTGGGAACGTAACTATTACAGCCACTAATACTGTGGTATCTAAGGAGCATTTGACGTTAGAAATATGTAACCTTGATAGTCTTGTATTCTAGAATCCTCTAAGAAATTTATCTACATTCATAAACTCTTAAACACTTCTCCAGGTTTGTAGATATATAAGAATGCTATGAAAAAAGATTATTAAAAATGTGTAAAGTGGAAATATCGGTTTCATTTAGATTCTTCATCGGCCGGGATGAATGACAGCTGAAACAAAATTTCAAAGACGATATATTCCCAACTAAATAAAAACATATCTTGGACAAATATTTTTTAGTATAACACTAACAAAAATATATGTGATGGTAACTATTAGAATCATGTAGGAATTAGTGTATCTTAATATACATGAGCTTGTTATGTTGATGTTCATTTATTATACCAAAATAGGTAACAAGATAGCATACACAATTATGTATATCAATAAAAAATACTTTGGATGGTAAAATTATTTACCATGAAGTAAAACAGTTTAGCATAAATATGTGAGAATTTTGTAACTCGAACTGAGCTCACAAAATGGTTCGTTAAATTTTAATGAAATTGATAAAATAAATGTGTACTCCACTATACATTGGGTACGAGGCTGCGAAGTGGACTGTTGAGTGCGTCGGATATGGGGAATTGCACTACATGCACAAGTGTGAATGACGGGAATCATATATTTACTAATTGTGGGCACTATACAATGTTCCAAGGATAATCCAACAGTTTAAATAGTTTCATTAATTATATCTACATGTAATTTCTTTTGAGTCGTGCAATGAACAATGAGACTCCGATCTACTCTCTCTCTCTCCCACATAATTCACCTTCTTGTTCTTTCCTATCCAGGAAAAATCATCTCCTACCATTACTACCCATGAAAAACATCACCAGTCGATGGTTTTCATAGATCTGGTGGCGGCGAGAGCCTTCCTTCTCTGGTTACTACTATGAGAAAAAATTCACCAATCGCTGCCTTTTTATTGATCTGGTGGTGGCGAATTCAATCCAACAACACAAATCGTGTATGTTGAATACCTCTTTTGGGAGGATTGGTTGTTTGGAGGCACTAGCCTTGAAATACACTACTGGGAGTTGTATGTGATATGTAATGAGCATAATCATACCATTAGTGAGGTTTCGGGGGAAGGTGAGCACAAACTCTCTTTTAGGAGATGTTTTGATAAAAAAACTGCTAGGTCTTTCGGAGGAATTAACCTATGTTGTATAATTTTTAGTTATGTCTCGAGACCATGATTAGATGGTGTAGAAATTAGGAGGGTATGGAGTTTGCACCTCTCAATCTTTATATGCTCCTTATCAGTTTTAGAGTGGTTACACCTATTTTTATCTCCGTGGTCCGGAAATTAATGTCCCTTCTAGTTGGAAGGTTTTGGACTACTAAAGTTCCTCTCGGCAGAAGTTATGAAAATGTGGCTATATTGTGGAATAACAATAACATTTGTCCTATAAACATATTTATTTCTATTGTTATGTGGAATGCTTGGAAAATGAGGAGCGAGATCTTTTTTGGTAAGATGACTGCGCAAAATGTGCACATGGTATGGCAAAGGGTGGTATGGCTTCTCAGGAGATGGTTGCCGTTGTGCACGGTCCGGCCGAAGCAGTTCCTAGAAGACTGGATTCTGAGTTTGGAGACACAATCTTAGGAGCGCTCCTAGTTCAGATGGTTCTGAAGAAAAGGAAACTGCTTTTTTTTTTAAATAGGCCTGAAAGCCCTGCTTTAAGAAAGCAAAGGGAACCAGAAATGCGATCCCTGCGGATCGAACTCCGGCCGGTGGGGTGCGCACTCGCAGCACCCACCACTGCGCCAACGCCCAGTCCCGAAAAGGAAACTGCTTATGCTGTCAGCCCCCGGAACCGAGAGCGCTTGGAATTTCGGCTGAGGATCTAATAGGAGTGTTTCATGTTTTAAAATGCCTTACTCTAAGTCCTTGATTTACTATCTTCGTTCTAAAATATAACTTTTTTTAAGTGGCAATGTTGTTTCATTTGTATGATAAGGGCGGGAGCCAACTTCCATATAAAAGAAATTTTCCATGCCAATATAGCATCAACCATCTCATCACAGTGTCACCCAGGATGATTACACCCATACACACCAGATGACGAAATGCATGCATAGACTCATGGGCTAAACATAAAAAATATGGTAGAGCCCAAACAAAGAATTAACAGCTAGAAAGATCTGGTTTTATTAATTTACATCAAGGTGGGCATCAGATCATACTTCAGGAAGCCATTCGAGGCGTAGAAACAATCAAGCCCCACGCATATTTTCTTTTTTAAAACTTGCCAAAAGTTTTGCCTTCTCTATTAATATAGGAAAAACAAACAAGACTGGTCTAAGCCAAAATAAAAAAGGGCACATGAAAGTGCTCGTGATCTTTTGGAATATGACCTACGGCATCGATGATAAATTGCTGAAGACGCGAGCGTTCTTTGTTTCCATATATCCCCGGACCAGAAAATATTTTTTGTAGTCGTCTACTTAAGGATACAGTTCGGTGATTGCCATAGATCCCAGAACAGGCCTTGTCTTGTAGTGACTGAACCCCGCGTCCATGAATATCTTGCGCCACTCATGTGCGTCACGCTCCTTACCTGATGTGATTACCATCATCAGCAGGTCGGACATGACCTGGCCTTCGTAATTAGCTTCGTTAGGAGACCCGACAACCACATCCATGATGATAACTTTGCCACCTGATTTGGGGATCGCCTTCCTGCACTCCGTCAGGATTTTCACGCACTCCTCGTCTTTCCAATCATGCAACACGTGCTGCAATGGAGACAAGCAATAGGAAAAATTAAACTGTTTTTATCAAATTTTAACCCAAAAGAAACTTGGTGCTTTACCTTGAGGAACACAGCATCAGCCGTTGGGACTGAACTCATCATGTCACCTGCGATGTACTCCACAACACCGTCACCCGGGACAGAACTGATCACGTTGGGGAGATCCAGAACCGAGCACTTGATGTGCGGTAAAGCCCTGGCGATGGCCTTCGCCGATGTGCCGGTCCCGCCGCCGACGTCGACCAGCGAGGTTACCCCGTCGAACACCTCGCTGCAGTTGCTAACGACGTAATCCATCGCGAACCGCGTGTCGGCCGCCATGCCGGCGCTGAAGACCTGGTTCATCTCCGGGTCACGGGACATGATCGTCCACAGGTCCGTGCCGTGCGCCATTCTGAACGGCATCTCGGCCGCGGCCGAGCCTTCGTCGCTCATGAACCACTCGGGGAGGTGCAAGGCCGCCGTGACGAGGTACCTGTTGGTCTGCGAGAGCACGAACGGCGAGAGGTTCGTGCACCGGTCAGCGGCCGCGCCTGTGTCGTCGTTCACGAGGAGGCGAGACAGCGGCGTGAGGCGGTAGGTGCCGGCTGCGCCGCCGTCCGTGCACCCCCCAGTGGCCGGAAAATCGATTGTAAAGATACCTGACGCGACGAGGAACCTCATGAGGCGAGGCAGGTAGGGCTTCTTGCTCTCGGGTACTGGAAGGGAAGAGAGCAGGTCCGGCAGCGAGGCGGCGCCACCGCAGCGGTGGATGGCGCTGGGAATACCGAGCTTGATGGCGCACTCGAGCGCCATGGATTTGAGGTAGCTGAAGGTGAGGTTCCAAAGCTCGGCGTGCGCTTGCAAAAGCTCATCGCTGAAAGAAGTTGCCATTGGCACGGACAACCTGGATGATTTGCTAGCTGTTGGTGCAAGTGCTCACTGCTCAGCTCAAGGGTGCCGAGATCAACATTAATAGGCTGGGACGACGGAGTTCATGCCGTAGCATGCAGCGCTCCACTACTTGATATGCCACCTGTTGTCCACTAGCTGGTGCACCACGTGGATCAGTGGATGAATAAGGACAATATTTGCCAACCTGGTTTTACGGCACGGTTTTATTTGCTAGGGTACAGGTCGACGGTTAGTCATGCGTTTCATGTGTCACATGGAGCCGCGGTACATTTGTTTTGCTTTGGACTCTGACCTGTTCTTAAAGCCCAAACTATACTAACATAACTTTAGAAATAGTATTAAAAATATCATCCCATTCATTCAGAAAATATATTATCTCACTACAAAAAATCCAAAAGGATGCCATATTGTAGGTATGCAAATACACCTTGTATTTACAATATTTCTTAAAAAGATGTACTCCCTCCGTCCCTAAGTTATAAGAGCGCGAGGTCGGCGGATTCCGATGGTGTAGGTTTGCTGCGGCGGCCGACGATCGGCGACTTCCCGTCCGCTCGGGGAAGCTCTTGTTCCAAGGTCAAGGAGAGCTGGAGCGGCGGCGCGCCACCGACGGCGCCTAGGAGGAAGACGAGCTCGACTTTGCAGGAGGGTTGGACTGTAATTTTGACTTTCTGGAGGACCTTTCTGTAATTTTCTGAATTTCTTTTCAGCCCTTGTACTCGCAAAAAAAAAAATCGTTAGTCAATGACTTACAGTTTTGACTATGAATTTGTATGCTCACAAAATTAGTATCATTACATGTATGAAATGAAAAAAATATTGTAAAACAAATTTAACGATATCATTTATAAATGCTCAATACATATAATTTAGTTGTAAAAGTGGTCAAAATCGTGCATCTAAGACCAGCAAAAAAAAAAGTTATAGGACAGAAAGAGTACTTAACTGTGAGTTGTGACTAGCGGAGTTGGCGCACTTTTGATGCACCTATGGTCACTAGGAAGATCTCGGTAGCACGTTCAATGGAACTTTGAACCGGATGAGAAGGCAGAGCATTACGCGCGTTGGGGAAAGTTTTGGACCACCGTCTCAAAATTGTTGTACTCCCTTTGTTAACTAATGTAAGGTATTTTAGTTTTTTCTTGATTCAAATGTATATAGACTTATTTTGTACACATATTCACTTTTTAGTATGTAGTCAAAATTGAAATGAGGGGTCCAATGCCTTAGGGCACCTCCAACGGGCTGGCGCAAACGGATCAGCCCAGTCCGAATCTGTCTGATCGGACATGGGAGGTGTTCCAACGGGCTGGCGCAAAAGGCCCTGTGTCCGCGCGGACAGGCGATTTCGCCCCAAACGCGGCCCAATTTTGGGCCAGCTTTGGGGGAGACGCGGACACGCGCTGTGTCCTCCCATGTCCGCCCCTGGCCCACGTGCCAGCGACCGCGGCCGCCCCTGGTCCTTCTTAAATGGGGATACCTACTCGACGCGTTCCCCACCGGTCCCTATCCATCCCCACCTCGACGCTTCCACTCCAAAGCCCTAGCCACCACCGACCGCCGCCGGCCGCCATGAAGCCAGCCAGGTGGTTCTTCAGCAAGCCCGGCCGCCACAATGCGGAGGCCAGCAGCTCCCGCGCGCCTCCGCCATCCGACGCGGCCCGCCGTGCCGCAGATCGACGGCAGGAGCTGAGGGCGGCTCGCAATGCCCGCCGCCGTGCCGCGCGAGCCCGCGTCTCCAAGGACGTCACGGAGATGTACTGGGAGATCCGCGCGCCCCTGCCGTGGGGCGACGTCCATCTGCCAGATGGATGGCATCTCGGGCCGCAAAGCGTGCCCGTGCCTGCGGTGCCTCGCTCCGGCAGGGCGTGGACGGAGGAAATCCTCCGGCGTCGTAGCTTCCTACCGCCGGAGTTCGTCAACGACCAGCCTACCACATCGAATCGCCACTGTGGGACCGCTGGTTCGAGCTGGAGCACGACGCGCGCCGCCGGCAGGCCTTCGCGGGCTACGCGCCTGAGGGGTACCAGGCCCCGCCGGCCGTCGACGACGGCTCCTCCTCCTCCGACTTCGATTGGAGCGACGACGACATGGAGGAGGTGCAGGCCCCGCCGTCGAACTGGGCAGCGATGCCGAACCCGGCGTACGGCGGCGCCCAGGACCCGCCAGCGCCCTTGGAGGACGAGGAGGCCAACCTGCAAGCCGGCATCGACGCCTCCAACCTGGAGGAGCTGGGCCAGTGGCCTCACCTCGCGGAGGCGCTCCGAGTATCGGCGGAGGCGGCGGAGCAGGAGCGTGCGCAGCGGGAGGCGGAGGGGTGGGAGCTGTACGACGAGGCGGCCACCTGGCGTCGCATGGACGAGGCGGATGCGTACAACCGCCAGGAGGAGGAGGCTGCGGCGTACGGTCTCCGCCAGGTGTCGTGGTCGCTGTGGCAGCCCCGGAGGCAGTGGCAGCCTGCTCCGGCGTGGCCGCAAGAGCCCGAGGCGCCGCCTACACCTCCGCCTACGCCAGCAGGCCCACCGGCGCACCTGTTCTCTGCGCCGCCGTACGGCATCCTCTCGGATGACGACGAGTAGATGGCCACGGCGAGTACCTGGCCACGGCGGTGCCAACTCCGGCAGGCAGCCAGCCCCATCCCCAAACCCACTATAGCTAGGGTTTAAATTTTTTTTCTCTCGAATTTGTGTCACTGGCCCGTGGGGCCCTATTACTGAACCCTCCTAATATATGTAAATTATTTCTTTTTTTTCGTCTTATCCTTTTTTGCGCCACGCCGTTGGGGGCACCTCCACCCCAAAACGAAAACATGTCCGCGGTCCGCCCCCAAACAGACCAAAAGGGACACATTGGGGTGTCCCTTTGCGCCAGCCCGTTAGAGGTGCCCTTACATTAAGGGCTCCTTTGATTCAAAGGAATTGCATAGGATTTTTGGAGGATTCAATCCTTCAGGAACATTTTCTATCTTGGTTGTTTGATTTATAGGATTGGATCATATAGAATTTTTTTCTAAGAAATCATTTGTACTACTTCCCATAGAAATTCTAGCATCCACTCCAAACTCTTTTTACAATTTCTTTGATGGAATCAAACAAATTTTGGAACATACCAAATCCTAAAATTGGAGTTTGTATGACAAAGTGATGATGAATTAAAAAGACAAGGTCCCTGCCGAAACACACACAAAAAAAAAAGAATCTTATATTCTTTCTCTCAAAGAAACGAGAAAGTCCCGAGTCGAGCCCCTTTCGAGCATCGCCGTTCGATTCCGAGTAAACCACACCAGCGGTCCTAATTCTTTTCGCGTGGTTTCAGTTTGGTCCCTATTCTTTGAAATTGAACAACGAAGTCCTAAATCTTCCGTAAGACGTTCACCCGAGGTCCTATTTTGTTCTGACTTCTTTGACTTGTACATGTGGCGTGTTGACCAGTGCCACATCGACAATATGACTTTAGCAAAACATGAATATTTGCGAAAAGGACCCCCAAATTATATTTCTAGGCTCTTTGTCCATCACCTTACCTAAACTCCCTCATAATTAAACTGACCAACAAAGGCGCACATTTATCCGCTAATTAATCCAGGGATGTTTAGTCGGACTAATACAAGTACTATTAGCAGTAAGTTTAGAATCGCTTGGGCACAAAGACGACGCGCTGGCCCTGGCCGTCGCCGTCGAACACCACCCGGAAGCCCTACTGCTGCCGATGATGGACACGCCGCCGTTCGTGCCGGCGAACGCGAAGCAGAACGTCCCCTTGGAGTCCATCGGGGTCAGGTAGTTCTCCGGCGGCAAGGCCGCCTCGGCGCCGCCCGCGAAGTGCATCGACACCGTCGGCACCATCACCACCTTCCGCCGGGGAAGAGCCGGAGGCCTGCGACAGCCGTGCGGAACGCGTCGCGCAGAGCGGAGTAGGCCGGGCGGGCCAGGCGGGTCACGGACCTGCCGGAATCCACGATGACGCCGCCACGCCAGGAACGCGCGCCCCGCCCACGCTGATGCCGATGAACTGCACGCAGTAGAAGGTCTCCATCCACGGGTTCTTCACCATCGGGGTGAAGGACGACAAAGAGGGCCTGAATCCCCTCCTGACAACGGGGCTGGGGAGGACGGGGCAGACTGCGGGGACGGGCTGGGGAGGACGGGATGTCCATGGCGCGGCGGCCGGCCATGGCACAGGTGGGGACGGGCTGCGTGGAGGGGATTTTATTTTGGCGCAGGCTGCCGGTACATGCCACCGCAAAATCGACAGTGCGCCGCCCCTACCCAACCTCGTGCGCACCAGGAGGAACCGCCGTTGGGAGGCTTGCACGCCGCCGCAAAGTGGACCGCGCGCTGCCACTGGGAGGTCCGCGCACCGAAGGCTCCTCGTCGTCTCGCCCTTCCGGCCCGCGCGCATCTACCTGTGCGAGCACCCCTGGCCGTGGGCACTGTCCCTGTCCACCACCTAATGTGCTGGCGAGCAGCTGCCCAGCACGACAAGGCAAGCGAAGCCTCCTCTTCCTTTTGCAAAAAATAAATAAGGACTACACTTTAGAAGGAATACAAATTGGGGGTCCTTTTGGCAAATATTCATGTTTTGACTGTCGATGTGGCACTGGTCAACACGCCACATGTACAAGTCAAAGAAGTCAGAGCAAAATAGGACCTCGGGTGAACGTCTTACGGAAGATTTAGGACTTCGTTGTTCAATATCAAAGAATAGGGACCAAACTGAAGTCACGCGAAAAGAATTAGGACCACTGGTGCGGTTTACTCTTCGATTCCATTCCACCCCGCCGCGTCGTTCTTACGCAAAGCTCAAACCTTCCATAGCGACCGAGCCTCCTCAAAACCCTAACCTCACACCGGCGGCGGCGGCGGCGAAGGCGGAGATGGACCCCGACGGAGTGGCCAAGGCGTTCGTCGAGCACTACTACCGCACGTTCGACTCTAACCGGGCGGCGCTGGTGGGGCTGTACCAGGAGGGCTCCATGCTCTCCTTCGAGGGCGACAAGTTCGTGGGCGCCGCCAACATCGCCGCCAAGCTCACCTCCCTCCCCTTCGACAAGTGCCTCCACCAGGTCGTCACGGTCGACTGCCAGCCTGCCGGCCCCACCGGCGGCATGCTCGTCTTCGTCTCAGGGTCCCTCCAGGTCGGCGAGGGCGAGCACCAGATCAAGTTCTCGCAGGTACGGCTCGGTCCTTTCGCCCGATCCAAGTCGTGCTCGCTAGAATGTTCTGACTGATGAAGCGTGATATCTTTCCTTGATTACTTTTGAGCTTAGATCTCCATCCGGAAATTGTGTAGGATGGCGTTAGGTATCTGTCGCTGTATGCTTGCGGATGCTAGGGTGGATTGTTGGATCTCCGTCAGGGATGTTATGTCAACACTTGAATCATGTCAAACTGTTCTGGTTTAATTGCTGTTCTGGGTTTGTTTCATCTTAACTGATTTGTACATATGTCTAGTTTTGTGTTGTTATCGCTGCAGTTTTCGCTCGTAGATCTCCATGCTGTAATGGTTTAGGAGGGCGTAGTTGACTGCCTTTGGTTGGTTACGGATGCTATAATTCATACATCCCCATCAGGAATGTTATGTGAACATTGAAGAGTATTGAATTGTTCTGGTTTGATTCTCGTTGTTAACTGTAACCGTTTTGATTTTTCCATTGTCAACTACTTTATGTCAAATGCATTAGAATTGGCATTATCAGTGTTGTATATTTGTATGATTTGGTCTTCTGCTAAATGGTCATTGCCCTGGAGATTGAAATGCTAACGGCTTAGTCTCAGGATCTAATATTATCCGGGGATTGCATCTATGCACTGCCCAGGTAATCTTATTTGTCATGAGCTTAGTATGAATCTTATGTTCTTTAGATATTATGTACTATGTAGGATTCTTGATGTGATCTGAACCATTACTATTAGTGCTTCCTGGGACAAAAGGTTTCTTCTGTGTCGCCACTTACCATTCGTTTGTGCCATTTCTTGTAAGTACATGTGTATTGCGCACCTCTGACCTCTTTGCGGAATGAATATATAACTAATCTTTAATATTCAGTGACAATGTGGTTTTACTTTTAGTTGAACAAATCAAATCAGGTTTTCTTTGTTTAGGAGTACGGAAATTATTTTCCCATGTTTTTTTCTAATGGCTGTTGTATAATCATAACATGAAATCTGGAAGTTCTGTATTAATTTTCTCTATACTTTTCCTAGTTAATTTTTAAGACGATACCTGCACTATTCCCTTGTATGTTTTGCATAGTACAGTTGCTACATCACCTTAAGCCATACCTTATCACTTATAGACTAACAATAGCTTGCTCCCTCCAGTACATGTATTCTGATGAAAAGGATTAGATCAAATTCCTATTTTTTGGCTTTTTCTCATGCATGGCTGATGCAACAATATGCCAAAATGTTTGGGCTTTGAACTAAATATTTCTAGACCACCTTCGATGTCTGACTGTCTGTTGTTTTTACGAAATGTTTTGCACATGCTGCTACTACCGGTATGTTTTTTTCTTTCATGTCTGCACTATGGTATTATTGTGCATGCCTTGTTGGACATGTGTCTCTGGCAGCTATATTGTGTTTTACCCTGATTTATGGAACTTTTGTTTCTGCCTTTGTAGATGATTGATCTGAATTCCCAGATCACCTTAATCTTTTTTGTGTGTGTATTTGTTGATATGTGATTGTTTTGGTGTGTTCAAATTTACTGGAAAGATTATGTTTGACATGTCCAGCAGTTTGTTTTCTAACGTTCTTGTTGGCGCAGATGTTCCAGTTGATGCCAGTTGGACCAGGGAACTTCTACGTGCAGAACGACATGTTCCGCCTGAACTATGGCTAAGAACCTTCCTAGAGGCTGTTCTCCCTGATGGAGGACAAACAATCTTTTCCAGAAGAAACAATTTGGTTGTGGTTTTTGTGTTAAATTAAATGGCGAAAACTTTGTGGCGCTCTGTTGTCAGAATATCATGAGATTCTCTGGGGTTGAAACATGACAATCCTGTATGGATCTGGGTCTGTATTGTATTCTGGCTATTCTCACAGCAATGTTATAGGCGGAGTTTGTGGGAGAAATCGATGGGAAAAAAAAGTGTGGGAGAAACTTAATTCATTCGATTCTTGTGTGGTTTCACCACATCCTCTGTGTCCATTTTGTTGTCTGTCGACCTAAGAAATTTATATATATGTAGTGCGTGAAGTTTAGAAGGAAATGCAAATACACGTGGTTGTTTGATTCTATGCTTGGTTTTCTCCCTTGTTGCTGCCTGACCTCACTGATGCGGATGGTAATACACAAAAAGGAGCAAGTTGCCTGCCGTTGCCGGAAGATCTGAGCTTTTCTTCTTGAGGTTGCTCTCCTCTTGCTTTCATGGCCCCCCACATTCGACCTGACAACATAACCTTTAACTTCGTTGGGCCTCAGGGCTGCCGTTTCGAGCTGTAGTCACTAGTCAGGCAGCCTCAGGTCTGCAGTTATATGTTGCAATCTCATAGCTCTTTTGGGTCCAGGAGAAGAGACACTTTCGTGAAGGTCCGTTTAGCCTTGCGAGCTCAACTGCAAGCAGAGACAGTGGTAGTCTAATCAAAAGCCAGACGCCACTACCACCGGATTGGACACACCATATTTCCTTCTCATTTTCAAAAGGAAACAAAATCCTATGATCAAAATCGTACAATTAAAATTCCAAGTGGATAAATCATGCAGATTGCAGTGATCTCTTTTGAACAAAAGCAAGTATGCCAACGGAACGGTTACTGTTGAAACCGGACAAAACAATCACACTCTTATATTCTCACTTTGCAAAATGGAAAAATCAATTATGATCAACATCACATAAATAAATTTTCAACTATGTGTGGCATTACTAGCCTCTCTACTGAAGAAAATATGTAATTTGCGGTGATTCCTCCCAAACAGTAGCAAGGGAGTGACAAATACAATACAAACTTGTCTAAGAATACAGATTTTCGAGTCATTTTGGAATGAAAACAGCACTCCATTACTGAAACAATTATAAGCCCTGCGTAATGATTACACCAAAGCATTCTCCACGTATGTACAAAGTTTTCTGTCAAGACGTATCCTCCTCCTAGTTATAGTATCAGACCATTTGCACTTGTTGCATTTGTTACATGGTAAAAGTTCCCCAGGAAGAAAAATACACTTCACAACACCGTCAGTGTTGCACAAACTCGGCTTTTTTTTTCTGTACATCTCTGTGGGCAGCCCACTCCGTATTCGACTTCACAACTACATGAATGGAGGCTTGGGAAATATATGCCCTGTGAGAAGAGGACAATGAAAAAGGTCAGGCGATACTCTTTGTATTGGATAGTTGAGCAAGCAATACATAGGCAAAAAAGTCTTGGCACATGATAATGACACATGTACAACATTATTTAGTAGCAATGAAGAAGATAATAGAAAGGAACAACATCGATAAAATCATTGAATCTTGAGGGCGTATTTAAATCTATCAGCATTATTTATTACAAGAACATAATGGTAGAGATTGTAACATTTATATAAAACTGCTCTAGAGCAAATCGTGGTTGGTGGGGAAATCAAAGGTTCACCGTGGCTGCAACTACTCACTTGGAAGACAGTCTCTTAACCAAAATACTAAATCGTCCATTTCAAGATTCTGTTCCTATTGGAAATATAAGAGTGATAGCGAAATGTTAAAATGATATAGGTCAAGTTTCAATTTTCCTCTCTTGTTTTTTCCGCTTAAGAGACTAAGACTCTTTTTTGGTAGGATTATCAAACCTTACGTATTCGTCCTATGAAGTTTACTTCTTACCCGTGTCTGGTCAACATTAGCCAGGACAGAAAGTTTCTTATTCTTGTCTCCTGCTTAACAAGCATAAAAGCCCTTATGCAGTTAAATCACCCTTCACTTTTATGCAGACCTTTTGACTTTACGTGTTTACTGCTCCTTTGCTACCTTTGATTTCATACGGTCAGTAAGTTATATACTCTTGTTCATTGTAAATCATCAAGCAGCAGCTCAAGACAGTATTTCTTGACTTTAATCACGAAAGTACATTATCAGAAATAGACCCGCACTGAAATGCACCAGAATTCACCGATTGGTTTACGTTTCCCTTCTCTAGGTTATGAGGTATAAGGATGACCGGTGCTTCAATCGTAAGTTAATTTCAATTGCCCAGGGAGAGAGTCAAAGATTTTTGTGAAAACACAATTCCACCATTATACGCATGTATATGATGCACTGATGAAGTGAATTGGTACGCCAACCCTAAAGTCCCGATTTGAACCGCACACGAGCTTCAATAATATCAACATTCAACAGTTTAAAGCACTCATAGACCATAGATGCTTCGAATCTGGGCAGAGCATAAGCTCAGACGCCCAATTCGGCATATCTAACCCCGATCGTGCGCATAAACACCGCCAATTCGGGTACCTTTTCTCGATTGCCCTAGGATTTACACGGAATCGAATCGCAATGTCGAATAATCCAAAACAGGGATACAGACAAGCCGTGGGAGATTCTTTTCCCCCTCGAACATGACGCGGAAGGAAGAGATTGGCCAGATCACGTACATGTAGAGTTATCCTTGCGAGAAGACGAGGAGGAGCACGCGGCGGGCCAGCAGAGGATGGCCCTCCCGATCCCGGAGGAGAGGTTGGTGAGGAAGCCGACGAAGAGGAAGACGCAGGCGAGGCCGAGGAACCAGGGCATGAGGAAGAATCCCAGCATGAAGGTGAGCGATCCGCAGAGCATGAGCGCCATGGACGCGCCCAGCAGCATGGACGCCACTCCCGCCGCCGACACCTGCCGCGGCCCCTCCTCCCCCGGCGGCCGCAGGATCGTGAGCAGCAGCGCGCTCAGCTCGTAGAGCATCCGGGACTGGCGCGCCTCCGCCGCCGCCGCCGCCGTAGTCGTCGTCCTCATGCCGTCGGGCGCCGAATCGTCGGAGGAGCAGGAGGAGGGGACGGGACGGGGTGGGGGAACGAAATGGTTTTCGCGTTGAAAGGTTGGGGTTGAGGAGCTTTCGTGCTGTTGAAAGGGAGCAATGGGCGCTGTTGAAATAGCGGCATGGGTCCACCGTCCGGGAGAGGATAATGGAAGGGGAATGGATGCTCGTGCTCATGAGATTTTTCTATTTTTTAATTCAATTTTTTTTTGCGAAACACAGTACAATGCAGGCGTTCATATATACGCGCACAAATTCACCTCTATGAGCGCACGCACGCACACCCTACCCCTATGAGCACTTCTAAGAGACCGAGTCGGCGGGTCGAGTCTTGAGATTGACGAAGTCACCACGGACGCCTCGCTGTCGACGTGAACGTCGCCTCTCACTGAAGAATATTCCGCCTTAAATGAGAAACATCAGCGTCAGACCTGGAGTTTAAACTTTGGTGGGCTGGAGGTACAACCACCCTCCTAATCATCTTGGCACAAGCAAGTTCTCAATTCAAATATAAAAACAGTAGTACTATGCTCTTTCATTTCTTTACTTTTATTATTTATTTATTGCCTGGTTTATGGTTATTACCGATGTGACGTACTGACGTGGATTTCCTCGTGCATCAAGGGGAGCTTGCCACTTTTATTACTTCCTCCGGTTTTGTATACAGAGTACAGTGGCCTTATATAGAAGCAAATTGTATTCTTGGTAGTGGCCTTGTATTCAAAAACATAGGGAGTACCTTGCTAGCATGGACTAAAATGGCACCTCCAAACAAAGGACAACTCGTTTGAATGAAACACTGCGAATGCCAAAATCTATAACTGGATAAACTTGTGTCATCTCTTGGCGAATTTTGTTTATGAGACAGACGAGGGAGGAGCATCATGGCACTTAATAAAGAAGAATGGTGCAATATCACCAAAATTGCGAGTAAGATGACTCGAACTCTAGTGGGTAGGAGGCATCAACTCAGTCCCCGCCACTAGGCTATGCCTTAGTCGTAGAATTTTTTCCATGTGTCGCATGATTAACAGACAAAGATTTTGAAATAATCTTCAAGACAAGGTTGCTTCACACAATCGTATGCATAAATCATTAAATCACGCATTCCATCCCATTAGATTCAAACGAAACGAAAATAGAGTCTACTATAATTAGTACCAAGTCCATACTAGGGGAATAACTCCACTTGATATCATGACATGGACACAAGTGCCTTCCTTCTACAAGTAACCTTATTTTTTACCTTGGTGTGTTGTGATATATATGCATGCACTAGACGATTGTTCTAGTGGACTGATTAGCATTTCTTTGCACAAGCGGGGATATTCTTTAATGCTTTTGCCACTTTAGGCCTATGTCAATGCATCGTATCTTAGCACATTACCATAGGAGTATTAAAAATTTAATAGACAGCCGTGCCAATGGGTTGTTTCTTAGAGCTTATCTCTAATTTAATGATTTGAGCTTCATGCATGCATATGATTGGGCAAGCACTCTATTTTGCCTATGGCCACGTGCAAAGGTTGTATGTTAGCTAAGATATAACCTTCCTCTCTTTCTTCTTTAATTGATATGCCACATCAGCAAATTGCCTAGAATACAACGCTAAGAAACCTGCATTGGCAAATGCCTTAGAATACAGAACGGCTGAGCATTAAGTAATTCTCTTGCAATTAATAAAATTGTTAACATGGATACAAAGAATATTCCCCATGATGTAACAATTTATGTAATTTTGGGAAAAGATAGTTAGCGAGTAGGTGTGAGAAAAGCTTCGATTAAGCAATGGAGGTAGGAAGACACACGCACGGAGAGCGAGAGGTAGCACCAAAGCAACACTAGCTTCCTGGTTCCCGTATGTGTGTACGTGATATGTTTCCCCAGCTTAGACGCTAATTAAAGACGACACGTCGTTGAACCACTGGCAGAGGCCTTTTCTAATGATTTTTAAATCACTGATGAACTGGAGCCAAGGTTGCCGCCACGTTCCACATTCGAAATCGTTCGCTGGTGTCTACAGTGAAAGGGAAGATCGCGGCCGGGTTAACTGTTGACTGTTCCGAAAGAGAAAAGGATAAACGAGATAAGGCATTAACCGTATGCGTCGTGATCACCCGGGTGAATAATACCTGTGAAGAAAATGGTGTGGAAGGTGTGGGCACCCCTCTAAATGCAAATTATTTGCATGACTAATCATTTAAAACCGGGTATGGACGGCGGACCGGCTACATCGGAGGGGGTGGCCAAATTGTGCTCTATGTCCTCTTTGCAAGCAAACTAGGGAATGTTCCAATGTCGTTTCTCCAAGCGTATTTGGAGCATGGTAAAGGATTGGATCCACCTTTCTTGGTTGGACACGAGCATTTGGGAGAACTTCAATTGTGTTCAAGATCGGTGGGCTCACATGACCTTGAATGATTCCTCTCGGCGAAAGGAGATTGCCACCATCACAATGCTAGTCTCTTGGAAGTTGTGGTCCAAGCGCAATGCTATAGTTTTCCGACACAAGTCCACCCTCCCATCGATAATTTTGGGACGGATCAAAGACTAGGCCTACACTTGGATGAAAGCGGATGCTAAGCACTTGGAGTTTATCCTCCAGGAGATTAATATTCTAGCGTTTTGATTCGGGCCTTTGATGGTGATGTAAAAAAGAAATGAAGCTCTAACTCCTTAATCAATAGATAGAGGCAAAGCTTTTGCCTCCCCTTTCAAAAAAGAATCCGTGAAAAAGGTCGAGCTGAGCCGAGCTGAGATGATTAGGCGCGTGACATGGCAGCGGCTAGAATATCGTGTCATATTCCCTCGATGACATGAACCGTGTGGACTCTTTCCCATAACAAATGGCCTGATTGGTTCGTAGTTTCAATTTCCGGCCGGTTTTCGCTTATAATAGGAAAATGCTAACGTACAGTCGGAGGATCGATCCTCCGGTTCGCTCAGCACGCGCAGGTCCACGCGTCCATGCTCGCGCACACCACGTGGGTGGGTCCCGTGTACCACGTCCCTATCCTCTCAGGATTATTCTCCTCCACGAGTCTCTTTCTCCTTCCTCACGTTCTCGCACGCATCTGCAAAAAACGCCATGGTCGAGAGTTCGGGCCGTTGCTCGCCCACCGTCCCAAGTACTTCGTCGCTGCCGGCCTGCCACCTTCCCTCCTCTGCCACTGCCTCCTTCCCCTCTCCCCTCTCCTTGCTACCAATGGAAGAGCAGCGGTGCTGCCATTGAATAGGGGCGAAGCAAAGTTTTGAGACCGAGCCTCCTTGTCCTCCTCTGCGCGCCCCTTGCTCGAGTAGTGTAGCGACGACTTCGACTCTGCCGGCCTCTTCTGCTGTATCGGCCGCGCCCCAACCTCTTCGTCGGCTACAACGGCGGAGTGCTGCTATGGGGGCAGCACTGCTGCTTGCGCCCGCCGGGCAGCGGTGTTGCTACCGAAGGAGGGCAGCGTTGCTCCCATTGAAGGGCGGTGTTGCTGCGGAAGTATGCCGGCGTTGCTCTCGTTGGACGGCGCCGGTGCTGCCGAAGGAGGCCGGCGCTGCTCCCGTCCGACGGCGGCTTTGCTCCAGTCGGGCGGCGGCGTTGCTCCCATGGGAGGGGTTGCGGCCGAAGGAGGCCGGCGATGCTTCCGTCTTTCTCCCGTCGGGCGGCTGCGTTGCTCCCATGGAAAGGCGGTGTTGCTGCTGAAAGAGGCCGCCGTTGCTCCCATCGGACAGCGCCGCTGCTGCCAAAGAAGGCCGGCTTTGCTCCCGTCAGACGGCGGCTTTGCTCTCGCCGTGCGTCGACGTTGCTACCGAAGGAGGCTGGCGTTGCTGCCGAAGGAAGCCGGCGTTGCTCTCGTCGGACGTTGCCGGTTCTGCAGAAGGAGGCCGGCGTTGCTCCGGTCGGTTGGCGACGGTGCTGCCGATGCAGGGTGGCGTTGCTCTCTTCGGACGGGCGGCGGTGCTGTCGAAGGAGGGCATCGTTGCTCCCATGGGACGGTGGTGGTTCTGCAAACGAGCTATTTTTGTGCCGATTGCAACTCCGGTGACCGGAGGACCGGCGGCGGTCAGGCCCTACATCTGAGCTGTGTGCGGGGAAGGGGTTGGCTGAGACTTGTTATTTTTCTGTGGGGGAAAAAAGGAGACGCACATGCGGTGATGTCCCTCGTTGACCAGGCGAAGCGAACACGTGTTGCCCTCTCAATGCGGAGGATCGGGGCTTCCGATCCTCCGGAGGACGCTCAGCACTCCCCCTTATAATATGCTGCACCAAGCGAGCCCCAAGGTTACCAAGAAAAAAGTCGAATCATGTCAAAAAAAAAGAGTCGAATATCGATCGATCGAGCAAAGGTTGAGCGGATCCTTGTATCCCACAGCTACAAGTGCATTAAAACACTGTTACCCTGTTGCGTTTCTCGTGTACTTGATCGGTCCTTGTCTAGCGCTGAAGGCAACGTGTCGGTGCTGAGGATTATGGAAGGGGAACGGAGGCCCGTGCTGCTGAGAACATGACCAACAAAATAAACTAGTCCAGCGAAGGGAGACTGGTATTTTATTTAAATAATCATATTAAAAGTGTAATTATTCTTTGCCACCTTGGTGTGTGAAAGAAAGAAAAAAGGAACAATAGGACTTTCCCTTCCCAGATTCGCCACCGACAGGATTTCCCGTATCCCAGCCAGATTTACACCATCATTTTCCCCAGCTTAGACGCTAATTAACGGAGACACGTCGTTGAAATAAACGTACTGGCATTTATTTTTCTAAGGCTACACGAGCTACGCGAGGGAATCGTTGGATGAAAGAGACCCATGCATGCATATGGGTTGCCTTGGCTTCACGTTATTTCTAAATTCTCAATTGACCGCCGGTTAACTATTGTGAAAAGATTGAGACCACGGGTTAATTGTTGACAAGTGGAGAATGAAGGAGCTGCAGTAGCAGTTAGGCGCCGTTGGAGTCTACGTGGAACATGGTAAGTAAGGATGGCAATTTTACCCACGCGTACGGGTACCCACGGGTATCGTACCCGCATGGATAGGGTATAGACACAATTTTATATCTATGGGTAGTACCTGTACCCTACCCGCTAAGTCACGGGTAGGGCACGGGTATAGCCTTCTACCCATGGGTATACCCATACCATACCCATTTATACTAACATGTGGACCTTACCCGTGCAGCTCCAACATTTATTCTCGTGAGCTTTTGAACTAATGTAAAAATTGTCATCAATTGATAATTTAAGTTGAGATAATTGTCATGTACTCATTGAGTTGAGATAAATGTATTTATCTTGTGAAATGTCCTATCGACGAATGTAAATTTATGAATAATTTGTGTATTATTTAATCTACCCGTTGGGTACCTAATGGGTATGGGTACCCATCGGATATGGGTACGGGTAAAGTTTCATACCCAAGGGTACGGGTATGGGTACAGTTTTTTACCCATTGACTACATGGGTATTGGTATGGTATTGCCCTACCCGCCCCATACCCTACCCATTGCCATCCTTATGGTAAGATCAAATTCAAAGAGAGAGGGGGATAAACACGAGACGAAATTGACCGCGCGTCCAGATCACCTGGGTAAAAATATCGGGTGTAAAAATGTCGAGATGAAGGTGGTGGCAAGGCTGACATCAACCGCCCGGACTGTTTCGCGTAAGGAAAGCCACCTGTCATGTCGTTTTAGTCAGATGATCGTGCAAGCAGTCCCAATCAAACCCACTAACACGTAGCTAACCGAACAACATAGGTGAAGTTACTTCTCATCACCACACTTGGAACATGTCTATGTGACAGACACATGACATGCGGTGAACAGGACGACGGTGCGGCCGAGGTCGCCTAGGCAGGTTGTACCAGCCTATCTTTTCTAAAAGTAATCAATGTAAAAATATTCAAGTGAAAAACACCACAATTTACATATGGTTAACAACGCCTTTCTCGTGGCCCCACCAACCATTAGTCTAAGGTGAGACTGGAAGACAAACTAGTACTACACTTGTGATATTGTTTTGTTTTGGTTGCTCACCACATAATCTAGAATGATCTATTTACTTTCACCTCAACTAAATAGTCTTCTACTATAGAAACCTCTACCAATGTTTTTCCCTGACCTTACATTCTAAAACGCTCTACAGAGTTTTGTAGATATATAAGGATCCGATGGAAAATGACACACAAAAACATGTTGATAATACTTTACTTGGACATATGATATGTGAAATAAACTATAACAATATAGTTCCTTAAACATCCCAACTAAAAAACAATCAATTTTATGTAATAAAATTAATTTTAGTTTGGCACTAGAAAAATGTAATCATGAATATTGTAGCTGTATGAAAAATGTGCCTTGATATGCATGATCTTGTGTACATTATTTATGCTAATTATACCTCAAAATGCATTAAATATAGTAGAAAGAAGATAACCATTAATGGCAAGATAAACTATTAGAAAGTAAAAAAGATTGCTATAAATAAGACCTTCTCAATATTCATGTTGGGCCGACACAATATTTCGCATGTCCAGCATCCCTAACACAAGAAATTTATTAGGATTTTTAGTTGCTCTAAAAATAGTTGTAATATAATATTTCACTTGGACCTAGAAAACCATACCTTGACTGAAATTGAATTACCTGAGACAATGAAGGTAGTCTCATTCTCATGGTTACAAATCAAGGTGAACTTGGTCAAGGAGTGTGGATGCTGAATGAAAAGGAATCTGGACAATAAGATACACGGCTGACCATTATTTCACCTCTAGAACAATTGGGCTGGACGAGCACTCAATGCTTGGTTTCGCAGAAGGAACCAACCTTCTTTGTTGCCGCAAAGAAGGAACCTTTTACTAAAGATTGGATGAACCAAAAATAATTGTGAACCGAAAGTAATATGAACCGAAAAATGGTGAACCAAAAAGGAACTAAAGATAGGATGAACCAAAAATAATTGTGAACCGAAATTTCCGGAGAACCAAAAATAATAGTGAATCAAAAACAATAATAATGAACCGAAAGTGCCAGCGCACCAAAAATAATAGTGAACCGAAAATATATTGAGCCGGAAAGGAACTAAAATTCAGGTGAGTCTAAAATAATATTCAACCAAAAATATCGGGGAACCAAAAATAATACTGAACTGAAAACGAAATCAAATTCTGGTGAAACAATAATAATTGTAAACCAAAAATAATAGTGAACCGAATAGGAACTAAATTTGTGTGTTCAAAAACATTGTTTGCAGCGTTTAAATTTCACATAGTTTAGAAAAACTACTAATATTAACAGTTTGAAAAAATTCCTGACTCAAAAGCATGTTCAATGTAATCATACTTTCATGCATTACCAAAAAAGAAAGAAAAAGGTAAAGGAGGAAAACAAAAAACAAAAAAATAAACATAAAAGGAAAAAGGAGAAAAAAATAAACAAACACAGAAATGGAAATAATGGTGGTTCGCTCGGGAAGCAGACCATGGAGGATGTACGAACCACCACTAGTGGAGACATGCCCTTCTGTCCCGGCCCGTGAGGGCCTTTAGTCCCGGTTAGCCAACCGGGACAGGACAAGCGGGACTAAAGGCCCAACCTTTAGCCCCGGGCCTGTTACCAGCCGCGACTAAAGGCCTTCCACGTGGCCGCGATACAGGGATTGGGCAGGAGGACCTTTAGTCCCGGCTGGTAATACCATCCGGGACTAAAGATTATTTTCAGAATTTTTTTTCCAACATTTGTTTCAATTTTTTTTCCAACATTTGTTTTCCATCCGGGCTCTAATTAGATGCGCCTCTAACTAAGCATCGTGTTGTGAATGCTCTCGTAATCCTAGCGCCTCTAATTTCTTTTTTCTAATTGTTTGACTCGTTACTCTCTCACTTGGACCATTTTTTACACTAATTACACTTAAACTTTAGTCAAATTCTAGTCTTGTTGAAACTTCCCGATCGGTCACTGATACGTCTCAAACGTATCTATAATTTTTAATGTTCCATGCTGTTATTATATCAATTGATACATGTTTTGGTTACACTTCATATCATTTTTATGCATTTTCTGGGACTAACCTATTAACAAGATGCCACAGTGCCAGTTCCCTGTTTTCTGTTGTTTTTGGTTTCAGAAAATCTATTAAGGAAATATTCTCGGAATTGGACGAAACAAAAGACATCGTCAATAATATCACGAAGAGATCACGGAGTCCAAAGGGGAGTCAGAGCAGACCCACCAGGGGGCCACGCCACACTAGGGCGCGGCCCAGGGTGGGCCCGCGCCCCCTATGGCGTGGTGGCCCCCTCGGCCACCGACGCCGCCTCTTCGCCTATATATTCTTCGCGACGCGAAAACCCTATTACGGTCGATCATATTCCACGAAAAGTTCCGTCGCGGCCGTCATCATCAATCTCAGATCGGAGGAGTTCTGAAGCTCTTCCCGGCACCCTGCCGGAGGGGAGATCATCACCGGAGGGCTCTACATCACCATGCCTGCCTCTGGAGTGATGCGTGAGTAGTCCACCCCTGGACTATAGCTAGATGGTTGTCTCTCTACCTTGTGCCTCCATGTTTAGATCTTGTGAGCTGCCTACATGATCAAGATCATCTTATTGTAATGCTAGATGTTGTGTTTGCTGGGATCCGATGAATATTGATACCATGTTTATTCAAGTTGTTTATCTATGTGCTCTTGATCTTGCATGCTCTCCGTTGCTAGTAGATGCTTTGGCCAAATAGATGCTTGTGACTCCAAGAGGGGGTATTTATGCTCGATAGTGGGTTCATTCTCTAGATATCTGGATCAGTGACAGAAAGGTCTAAGATGGTAGATGTGCTGTTGTACTAGGGATAAAACATTGGTGCAGTGTCCAAGGGCACTTGTATTGATTACATTACACACTTTACTTCATGCAATAATCTGTTGTTAGCAACTTAATACTGAATGGGATGCGGATGCTGCCTTGAAGGTAGATTATTTAGGCATGGATGCTGTTGGAATAACGGTCTATGTACTTTGTTGTAATGCCCAACTAGATTTCATAGTAGACATCTTGGCATGTATTGCATTGTTATGCCCTCTCTATTTGTCAATTGCCCAGCTGTAATTTGTTTACCCAACATGCTAGTTATCTGTTCTGAGAGAGACACCACTAGTGAACTGTGGACCTGCTAGCGCTAAGTTGACGAGGGAATATCTCCCCGGCAACAGCACCAGAAACAATGCTTGTACGTCACACGTCAGTTGGGAACCCCAAGAGGAAGGTATGATGAGTGCAGCAGCAAGTTTTCCCTCAGTATGAAACCAAGGTTTAATCGAACCAGTAGGAAAACGAGGTTGCTTCGAAGGTGTTGGTGAAGGAGTGTAGTGCGGCGCAACACCAGGGATTCCGGTGCCAACGTGGAACCTGCACAACACAATCAAATTACTTTGCCCCAACTTAACAGTGAGGTTGTCAATCTCACCGGCTTGCTGAAAACAAAGGGTTAAACGTATCGAATGGAAGATGATGTTTGTTTGCATAAAACAGTAGAGAACAATGATTGCAGTAGATTGTATTTCAGATGTAAAAGAATGGACCGGGGTCCACAGTTCACTAGTGGTGTCTCTCCAATAAGATAACTAACATGCTGGGTAAACAAATTACAGCTGGGCAATTGACAATTGATAAGTGCATATAACATGCATGTGTGAGTTGTGGTGTCTACTATGAGATTCATTTGGGCATTACGACAAAGTACATAGACCGCTATCCAGCATGCATCTATGCCTAAATAGTCCACTTTCCGGTTAACATCCGTACCCCTTCCAGTATTAAGTTGCAAGCAACAGACAATTGCATTAAGTAATGTGCGTAATGTAAACAATACATTCATCCTTGAATAAAGCATTGCTGTTTTACCCCTAGTGGCAACAACACATCTACAACCTTAGAACTTGCTGTCACTATCCCAGGTTAAATAGAGGTTGAACCCAACTATCATGCATAAATACCCCCTCTTGGAGTACAAGTATTCACTTGGCCAAGGCTTCAACAAGTAACGGAGAGCATGCAAGATCACAAATGACATAGACATGATAATATAATATTCAGCTCCACATAGGTATCAATATAAGTCAGATCCCAGCAAACACAACATGTAGCATTACAATAAGATGATCTTGATCATGATAGGCAGCTCACAAGATCTAAACATGATGGCACAAGTGGAGAAGACAACCATCTAGCTACTGCTATGGACCCATAGTCCAAGGATGAACTACTCACGCATCACTCCGGAGGCGGGCATGGCGATGTAGAGCCCTCCGGTGATGATTCCCCTCTCCGGCAGGGTGCCGGGAAGAGCTTCAGAACCCCCCGAGTTAGGGTTGACGACGGCGGCGGCAGCGAATATGTTCTGGATGAAAGGCTCGGTGTTTTAGGGTTTTCACGTCTCGGGGAATAAATAGGCGAAGGGGCGATGTCGGCGGACCCCCGAGGGGCCCAAACCACCAGGCGGGCGGTGGGCCCACTGCCGCGCCGCCTGTGGTTTGGCCACCTCGTGGCTCTTCGTCTCTCCTTCGGACTCCGTGTACGTGCTGGAAAAATAGGGACTTGGCCTTTTGTTTCGTGCAATTCCGAGAATATTTCCAGAAGTAACTTTCTGAAACCAAAAACAGCAGAAAACAGGGAACTGGCACTGTGGCATCTTGTTAATAGGTTAGTCCCAGAAAATGCATAAAAGTGATATGAAGTGTATATAAAACATGTAGCAAATGGTATAATATAAGCATGGAACAGCAGAAATTATGGATACGTTGGAGACGTATCAAGCATCCCCAAGCTTAGTTCTACTCGTCCTCGAGTAGGTAAAACGATAACAACAAATAATTTCTGAGGAGACATGCTTTCACACAATCTTGATCAATATATTGCAAGGCTCATGTCATGAATGAAGTGACTCAAAGCAATGATCTATAGTTTGCTAACAAATAGATAAAGAGTAAACAATGAATCATATAAGCAAAAACTTTTCATGAATAGTACTTTCAAGACAAGCATCAAAAAGTTTTGCATAAGAGGTAACTCATAAAGCAATAGATTCAAAGTAAAAGGCATTGAAGCAACACAAAGGATGATTAAGTTTCAGCAATTGCTTTCAACTTGTAACATGTATATCTCATGGATAGTTGTCAACATAAAGCAATATAACAAGTGCAATAAGTAAACATGTAAGAATCAATGCACACAAAGTTGACACAAGTGTTTGCTTCTAAGATAGAAAGGAGTAGGTAAACTGACTCAACATAAAGTAAAAGATAGGCCCTTCGCAGAGGGAAGCAGGGATTAAATCATGTGCTAGAGCTTTTTAAGTTTTCGAAAGCATATAGAGAGCACAAAATAAGTATTTGAGAGGTGTTTGTTGTTGTCAACGAATGGTAGTGGGCACTCTAACCCCCTTGTCAACCAGACTTTCAAGAGCGGCTCCCATGAAGGACGTTATCTCTACCAGCAAGGTAGATCATCCCTCTTCTCTTTTGTTTACACATGTATTTTAGTTTCTTTATAGATGACACTCCTCCCAACCTTTTGCTTACACAAGCCATGGCTAACCGAATCCTCGGGTGCCTTCCAACATTCACATACCATGGAGGAGTGTCTATTTGCAAATTAAGTTGCTTACTGATAAATCAGGGCAAAACATGTGAAGAGAATTATTAATGAAAGTTGTAATTAATTGGGGCTGGGCACCCCGTTGCCAGCTCTTTTTGCAAATTATTGGATAAGCGGATGTATATGCCACTAGTCCATGAAAGTCTGTCAGAAGTAAATGACAAGATTGAAAGATAAAACACCACATACTTCCTCATGAGCTATAAAACATTGACACAAATAAGGAGTAATAAAGTTTTGAATAGTTTAAAGGTAGCACATGAAATATTTACTTGGAATGGCAGGAAATACCACATAGTAGGTAGGTATGGTGGACACAAATGGCATGGGTTTTGGCTCAAGTTTTGGATGCACGAGAAGCATTCCCTCTCAGTACAGAGTTTAGGCTAGCAAGGTTGTTTGAAGCAAACACAAGTATAAACCGGTACAGCAAGAATCACATAAAAACATATTGCAAGTATTATAAGACTCTACACTGTCTTCCTTGTTGCTCAAACATTTTACCAGAAAATATCTAGACCTTAGAGAGAACAAATATGCATCCCAAGTCTCAACAAGCTCTACGGTAGTTCTCCACTACTAGGCTTTAACTACATGATGCAAGAGCTTAAACATGATCTACTTGAGAGCTCAAAACAATTGCAAAGCATCAAATCGAAACAAGACAATGATCTACAAGAATGCATATGTCTTTTCCAATACCAACTACTACATGTAGCATTTTCTTTCTTCCAAACAAACACCAATAATTTATTTAAACATAAACTCTCCAAATGATAATATAATGCAGCAAGAGAGTATTTATAAACAAGTGCTAACAGCTCGAAGAGATGCATGAAAAACAGGAGCTAAAAGCACTGCAGTAGCTAGTTAAGAATACTCAACAAATATAAGTGAAGAACATGAGTATTCACATGAAAAAGCGGAGCGTGTCTCTCTCCCACACAAGGATTGCTAGGATCCGAATTTATTCAAACAAAAACAAAAATAAAAACACACAGACGCTCCAAGTAAAGCGCATAAGATGTGAAAGAATTAAAATATAGTTTCACTAGAGATGACCTGATAAGTTTGTTGATGAAGAAGGGGATGCCTTGGGCATCCCCAAGCTTAGACGCTTGAGTCTCTCTGAATATGGTTGGGATGAACCACGGGGGCATCCCCAAGCTTAGGCTTTTCACTCTTCTTGATCACATAATATCACCCTTCTCGCTTGATCCTTGAAAACTTCCTTCACACCAAACTCAAGACAGTTCTCATTAGAGGGTTAGTGCATAATCAAAAATTCTCATATTCTGTAATGATACAATCAATCCCAAAGCTTCTGGACATTAGCTACAGCCACCAATGCTTTGTGGAGCAAAGAAATCCACACAAACACAGTAAAAGAGCGAATGCAAAACAAAAGGCAGAATCTGTCAAAAACAGAACAGTCTGGAATGACGAATTTTTTCGAGGCACTTAAGTTGCTCAGATGGATCTGGCCTAAAATAATGAAAGTTGCGTACATATCTCAGGAATATGCGTGATTTTTTCAGAATTTTTTGAATTTTCTACAGGGAGATAAGCTCAAATCCGTGACAGCTAAAAATCTGTCACTGCGCAGAAATCCAAATCTTGCATCAACTTTCAATATAGAACTTTACTTGGCACAACATTGCGATAAAATAAAGATACAAAGGAGTTGCTACAGAAGTAACAAAACTCCTTGACTCAAAGAAAACAAAAATAACAGCAAATAAAAACGATGGGTTGTCTCCCATAAGCGCTTTTCTTTAACGCCTTTCAGCTAGGCGCAGAAAGTGAAAATCAAGTGTTATCAAGTGGCAAATCATTTAAATCATCAAAAGCTTCTTCCAACACACAGCTTGTAACAATGGGTATCTTAGATGTTCCTGGAGGTGTTTCATTATCTTTAACCGTACTAAAAGTTTTATCAATTTTAAGCTCATAATGAGTCTTTGGTTTTGGCACTTTAGGAACATACATTTTGAAAAACAAAATCAAACCGAATTAAACAAGTAACTAATTTTTTTGTGTTTTTGATAAAGACAGCAAACAAGACTAAATAAAAATAAACTAAGCAAGACAAATAACAAAGTAAAGAGATTGGGTGTGAGAGACTCCCCTTGCAGAAGCAATCGGTTTTCCCCGGCAACGGCGCCAGAAAACGTGTTGCTAGCGCTAAGTTGACGAGGGAATATCTCCCCGGCAACAACACCAGAAACAATGCTTGTACATCACACGTCAGTTGGGAACCCCAAGAGGAAGGTATGATGAGTGCAGCAGCAAGTTTTCCCTCAGTATGAAACCAAGGTTTTATCGAACCAGTAGGAAAACGAGGTTGCTTCGAAGGTGTTGGTGAAGGAGTGTAGTGCGGCGCAACACCAGGGATTCCGGTGCCAACGTGGAACCTGCACAACACAATCAAATTACTTTGCCCCAACTTAACAGTGAGGTTGGCAATCTCACCGGCTTGCTGAAAACAAAGGGTTAAACATATCATATGGAAGATGATGTTTGTTTGCATAAAACAGTAGAGAACAATGATTGCAGTAGATTGTATTTCAGATGTAAAAGAATGGACCGGGTCCACAGTTCACTAGTGGTGTCTCTCCAATAAGATAACTAACATGATGGGTAAACAAATTACAGCTGGGCAATTGACAATTGATAAGTGCATATAACATGCATGTGTGAGTTGTGGTGTCTACTATGAGATTCATTTGGGCATTACGACAAAGTACATAGACCGCTATCCAGCATGCATCTATGGCTAAATAGTCCACTTTCCGTTTAACATCCGTACCCCTTCCAGTATTAAGTTGCAAGCAACAGACAATTGCATTAAGTAATGTGCGTAATGTAAACAATACATTCATCCTTGAATAAAGCATTGCTGTTTTACCCCTAGTGGCAACAACACATCTACAACCTTAGAACTTGTTGTCACTATCCCAGGTTAAATAGAGGTTGAACCCAACTATCATGCATAAATACCCCCTCTTGGAGTCACAAGTATTCACTGGCCAAGGCTTCAACAAGTAACGGAGAGCATGCAAGATCATAAATGACATAGACATGATAATATAATATTCAGCTCCACATAGGTATCAATATAAGTCAGATCCCAGCAAACACAACATGTAGCATTACAATAAGATGATCTTGATCATGATAGGCAACTCACAAGATCTAAACATGATGGCACAAGTGGAGAAGACAACCATCTAGCTACTGCTATGGACCCATAGTCCAAGGATGAACTACTCACGCATCACTCCGGAGGCGGGCATGGCGATGTAGAGCCCTCCGGTGATGATTCCCCTCTCCGGCAGGGTGCCGGGAAGAGCTTCAGAACCCCCCGAGTTAGGGTTGACGATGGCGGCGGCAGCGAATATGTTCTGGATGAAAGGCTCGGTGCCTTAGGGTTTTCATGCCTCGGGGAATAAATAGGCGAAGGGGCGATGTCGGCGGACCCCCGAGGGGCCCAAACCACCTGGCGGCACGGTGGGGCCCACTGCCGCGCCGGCCTATGGTTTGGCCACCTCGTGGCGAGTCTTCGTCTCTCCTTCGGACTCCGTGTACGTGTTGGAAAAATAGGGACTTGGCCTTTTGTTTCGTGCAATTCCGAGAATATTTCCAGAAGTAACTTTCTGAAACCAAAAAAGCAGAAAATAGGGAACTGGCACTGTGGTGTCTTGTTAATAGGTTAGTCCCAGAAAATGCATAAAAGTGATATGAAGTGTATATAAAACATGTAGCAAATGGTATAATATAAGCATGGAACAGCAAAAATTATGGATACGTTGGAGACGTATCAGGACCCTGGTCCAATTTCCTCATACTGTTTACACAACCTGCTGTAATCATCTGTTTCCTGTTACTTGCTGTGTTTCCTGCTGTTTTCCACGCCATACGTTTAACTCTTTGTTTCTGCAAGACCGGAGAGATTGACAACCTCTCTGTTTCGTGTTGGGCAAAGTTCTGGTTTGTGTCTGTGCAGATTCCACGTTGGTGCAAGCTCCCTAGCGCCAGGGGGAGTCAACATCAACAACCTTCCGATATATCATCAAGTCCTACTGGATTGATAACCTTGGGTATATTTCTCAAGGGAAAACTTCTGCTGTCTACATCATAACCTTCCTCTTGGGGTTCACCAACACGTAGCCATCAAGTTGTTTTCTGGCGCCGTTGCCGGGACTTGGAGGCTATTGGAAAGGGGAGTCTCTCAGTTCCAATCTCTTTACTTTGTTTTTTGTCTTGTTTTATTTTTGTTTTGCTTGCTGTTAAAAATCAAAAACCCAAAAAAATTAAATTCCTGCATCTAGTTTACTATTTCGGTTTGCTCATCATGTCTGGTTCTTCTTATTTTGTTTCATCTCCTGAGGTTGAGGTTCGAACTTTTAAGCAACAAGGGGGAGAAAGTTTAAAAGATGCTTGGTACATAATTAGTAATGCTCATAATAGGTGTGCTAAAAAACATTCCACTACAATCCTTCTTAGGAACTTTTATGTTGGCATTACCAATTGGTATAGATATGTTTTGGACACTTTGACAGGGGGTAACTTCCTAGGAACACCTGCTCTAAAGGCTAGCTACATCCTTGAAAGTCTAGTAGGAATACCACCTGTTAATGAAATTAAAATTGAAGTCTCTCTTGAGGATGTTATGAAAAAGCTTGAGGTTGTAGAGAATCTTCCAAGTATTGATGTTAAGCTTGAAAAACTACTTGAGAACACTGAAAAATTTGATAAATCCTTGGAAGATCTTAATAAAAGAATTGTTGCTCTACAAACTTGCTTTAAAAATCATGATCAAAACTCTAGGATTGAGGAGATAGAGGAAGTCATTGACACCATGAGTAATAATTTTTCCTCTTTCAAAACTAAGAAGCAAGGGTATATTCTAGATAAAGGAAAGAAATTCATGTATGTACCTAAGGGGCCTAAACCAAAACTTTCAACTTCTGATGTGCTGGATAATGGATTTTATGAATTTACTAATAAAGCTTGCAGTGGGCCTCTCAAGTTTTCTTCTCAAGAACTAGCTAAAATGAAAACCCCTCTTGTTGTGAATTATGATTATCTGAAGCTTTTGGGAACCTTGATGTTTCTGGTCTTGACAATACTTGATGCATATCTTCATGCCTAGCTCAAAGGCATTAAAGAAAAGCACTTCTGGGAGATAACCCATGTTTTTATTTGCTGTTTTATTTTTGTTTTCTTGAGTCAAGGATGCTTGTTTACCTCTGTAGCAACTCCTTTGTATCCTTTATTTGCTGTTTTGTTGTGCCAAGGAGAGTTACTAATGCAAAGTTGGTTTTTATTTTCGGGACTGCATTGGAACAGATTGCTGTTCGTCATCGTTTAATTCAGTAGAAAATCAGAAAAGATCGAAAAATGCTGAAATTTTTTGTGCATGTTCCTGATGATGTTACGCAACTTTCATTATTTCAAAAGTTTTTCATCTAAGTGCCTCGAAAAAATACGTCAATACAGACTGTTCTGGTTTGACAGATTCTGTCTTTTATTTTGCATTCTCTCTTTTACAAATTTTTAAGTGGTTTCTTTTCGTGTAAAAGTGCCCAATTGAGCCTAGTAACAGTGGCTAATGTTTAAAATAGTTGGCTTGTGAGTTTTGTCTTTGCTAGAACTTTGAAGTATTATCTTTTAGTGCACTAACCTGCTAATGAGAAAAGCTGTTAAGTTTTGGTGTGAAGGAAGTTTTCAAGTGTTGAAAGAGGAGAACGATATTACATGATCAAGAAGAGTGAAGAGCTTAAGCTTGGGGAGGCTTACCTCCCCAGCATATTTCAAGAAGACTCAAGCATCTAAGCTTGGGGATGCCCAAGGCATCCCCTTCTTCATCTACAAATTATCAGGTCATCTCTAATGGTGCTATATTTTTATTGCTTTATGCTAGTGTACTCTTCCTTGGAGCGTCAGTGTGTTTTTGTTTTCAGTTTGTTTTGTTTTGTTTGCTGTGCTATACTTGTTGGATCCTAGTACTCATGTTTGGGAGAGAGACACGCTCCACTTTTTCATTAGAATACTCTTGTGCTTCACTTATACTTGTTGAGTATTCATGTCTAGTTGCTGTTATTGCTGTTAGCTCTCAGTTTTTCATACATCTCTTGTTAGAGCTTTCAGTTTCTTTTGAAGAAAATACTCTCTTGCTTCACTTATATCTGTTTGGAGAGTTGTCAAATAAGTTGATTGGTGTTTGGTTGGACCAGAAAAATGCTATGCATGTGGTAGTGGTATAACTTACATGAATATTTTTAGATCGTTGTCTTGAGTAATTTGATGCTTGCCAATTGTTTTGAGCTTTCAAGTAATTAATGTTTAAGCTTGTGCATCATGTAAGTAATGGCTATTAATGAATAAATAATATAAGCATTTTCTGCTATAATAATCTATTGCATAATTGGAAGTCCATAGTAGTCTAGATAATTTTTGGATGAATGCTATGTGTTAACAAGGAAGACAATGGGAGTCTATGGTTCGTCAAACCTTGTGTTTTATGTACATTCTTGCTATTCCAGTTGATAATGATGTTTGCTTATAATAACTTTGCTAGCCTAAACTCTGTACTAAGAGGGAATGCTTCTTGTACATCCAAAACCTTGAGCCAAATCCATGCCACCTGTGTCCACCATACCTACCTATTATGTGGTGTTTTCACCATTCCAAGTAAATTTCTTCATGTGCTATCTACTAACTACTCAAAACAATTATCCCTTTTTGTGTCACTACTTGAAAAGCTCATAAGGACGTAAAAGTGAGATTTGTCATCTTCCATGCTAATTGATTTACAAGGATTGGCAGCTTCATCTGCTTCTCCTCCTTTTATTTTGCATTAAAGAGCTGGTTAGTCCACCCTATAAATAAATAGACACTCCTCCATGGTGAATGTTGGTGGGCACCCGAGGATTCGGTTAGCCATGGTTTGTGGAAAGTAAATGGTTGGGAGGAGTGTCACCAATAAGTGCTTGTTACAAGTGCAGTCCTAAAAACTCTCGGAACCGCTCTAAAAGTTAGTTAGCCATGGAAGATGACAAGTACCTGCTATTTGATTTGTTGACACCTGTATACACCATTACCTTACAAAACAATATTTTATGCTCTCTATATGCCTTCGGGAACTACAGCTCTAGCACATGATGTTAATCCCTGCTTCCCTCTGCGAAGGGCCATTCTTTTATTTTTATGTTGAGTCAGTTTTCCCACTTCTTTCTGTCTACTTAAGCAAACATCATTGTAAACTCCAGTATAACAGTTTTTACATAACTTTGTGTTTGGCTGATCATATTCTTTGTATTGACATTATCTACATGATATACATGTTGAAAGTTGAAGCAAAAGCTGAAGCTATTATCTTCCTTTGTGTTGATACAAACACTTTCATGTTGAGAATTATTGCTGTTGTGAACTAACTATTATGTTAGACTATTATATCTCTAAATGTTTTATAGTGTTATTCATGAAAGTTTGCACTTGTGTGATCACTTATGTTTACTCTTTATTTACTTGCTTGCAAACTATTGACCATTGGCTTGGATCACTTCATTCAGATCATGTGCATTACATTGTTATTTGATCAAAGATTGTGTTGGTAGCATGTCACTTCAAAAATTATCTGTTTTTATCGTTTACCTACTCGAGGACGAGCAGGAACTAAGCTTGGGGATGCTTGATACGTCTCAAACGTATCTATAATTTTTGATGTTCCATGCTGTTATTATATCAATTGCTACATGTTTTGGTTACACTTCATATCATTTTTATGCATTTTCTGGGACTAACCTATTAACAAGATGCCACAGTGTCAGTTCCCTGTTTTCTGCTGTTTTTGGTTTCAGAAAATCTATTAAGGAAATATTCTCGGAATTGGACGAAACAAAAGACATCATCAATAATATCACGAGGAGATCACGGAGTCCAAAGGGGAGTCGGAGCAGACCCACCAGGGGGCCACGCCACACTAGGGCGCGGCCCAGGGTGGGCCCGCGCCCCCCTATGGCGTGGTGGCCCCCCTCGACCACCGACGCCGCCTCTTCGCCTATATATTCTCCGCGACGCGAAAACCCTATTACGGTCGATCATATTCCACGAAAAGTTCCGTCACGGCCGTCATCGTCAATCTCAGATCGAAAAGGTCTAAGATGGTAGATGTGATGTTGCTACTAGGGATAAAACATTGGTGCAGTGTCCAAGGGCACTTGTATTGATTACATTACACACTTTACTTCATGCAATAATCTGTTGTTAGCAACTTAATACTAAATGGGATGCGGATGCTGCCTTGAAGGTGGATTATTTAGGCATAGATGCTGTTGGAATAACGGTCTATGTACTTTGTTGTAATGCCCAACTAGATTTCATAGTAGACATCTTGGCATGTATTGCATTGTTATGCCCTCTCTATTTGTCAATTGCCCAGCTGTAATTTGTTTACCCAACATGAAGTTATCTGTTCTGAGAGAGACACCACTAGTGAACTGTGGACCCTGGTCCAATTTCCTCATACTGTTTACACAACCTGCTGCAATCATCTGTTTCCTGTTACTTGATGTGTTTCCTGTTGTTTTCCACACCATACGTTTAACTCTTTGTTTCTGCAAGACCGGAGAGATTGACAACCTCTCTGTTTCGTGTTGGGCAAAGTTCTGGTTTGTGTCTGTGCAGATTCCACGTTGGTGCAAGCTCCCTAGCGCCAGGGGGAGTCAACATCAACAACCTTCCGATAGATCATCAAGTCCTACTGGATTGATAACCTTGGGTAGATTTCTCAAGGGAAAACTTCTGCTGTCTACATCATAACCTTCCTCTTGGGGTTCACCAACACGTAGCCATCAGTCACCCATCCTCACACTACTCCACCCTCAGCACGCTTAACTTCTCTGTTCCTTCCTGCTGTGGTCCCGCGAATATGATTGTATCTTGTTGTCAATACTACCATATCAATCCTATTAACTCTTATAACATTGTGTCACATGTGTGTATGTTTTGAAACCAAAAACAATTATTTAAGTAAACAATAATGAATAAGTAATAATAATATTGAATTCCAATGAAAATAAAATAAATAATAAAACTATTTTATTCATTTATTGCCATTTATTCATATAATATGGCATAATTAATACCTTTAAATCTGTAAATCGCAAATTGACAAATAATATATCCATAATATGGTATATAATATAACTTTAAATCCGTAAATATTTTATTCATTTTTTGTTATTATCATATAATATGGTATATAATATAACTTTAAAAAAATGCATTAACTATTATCTTTTCCATATTTTTGAATCTAACTAAACTTTCAACATGAAAAGTGTTTGAATTTGAATAAATAATCCAAAATCATTTTCTGTTTTATAAAATAATTATTCTAACTAGTCAAACTATTAACTATTTTGCCATTTTCATTTAAAAAATGCATTAACAATTATCTTTTACATATTTTTGAATCTCACTAAACTTTCAACATGAAAAGTGTTTGAATATGAATAAGTAATCCAAAACCATTTTCTGTTTTATAAAATAATTATTCTAACTAGTCATACTATTAACAATTTTACCATTCTCAATTAAGAGTTTATGAATGTAGAGGCACCCGGAAACAATTTGGTTATTTCTCAAGTCTTGCCCAATTGATTTAAATATAGGAAACAATACGAGGCACCCGGAAACAATTTGGTTATTTATCAAGTCTTACCCAATTGATTTAAATACATGAAACAATACGAGGCACCCGGAAACAATTTGGTTATTTCTCAAGTCTTGCCCAATTGATTTAAATACAGGAAACAATACGAGGCACCCGGAAACAATTTGGTTATTTCTCAAGTCTTGAACAATTGATTTAAATATAGGAAACAATACGAGGCACCCGGAAACAATTTGGTTATTTCTCAAGTCTTGCCCAATTGATTTAAATATAGGAAACAATACGAGGCACCCGGAAACAATTTGGTTATTTCTCAAGTCTTGCACAATTGATTTAAATATAGGAAACAATACGAGGCACCCGGAAACAATTTGGTTATTTCTCAAGTCTTACCCAATTGATTTAAATACAGGAAACAATACAAGACACCCGGAAATAATTTTGTTATTTCTCAAGTCTTGCCCAATTGATTTAAATATAGCACATTTAGATCGACACATTGAGACATACGATCACATAGCACCGAGACACCTCCTAGCAATCTCGTAGCCTAGGCGAGCGTCCCGAGCGGCATCCTTGATGCGATAAAAGCTCAATGAAAACTCTCCCCAACCTAATGCGTGGTTCTCTTCTTCTTCCTCCTTCTTCTTCTCGTCCTCCTTCTTTTTCTTGTTGTTCTTCTTCTTCTTCTCAAGCATTGTGCCAATAGTAACATTGGCTAGAGTATAGAGACTCGGAAGATTAGGGTACGTTGGGTTAGGGTGAATGGCCCGCTAGAGGTCGACGGCGGACGAAATATGAATTCCGTAAGGCCCCAACATACGCTGATCGTTGTTGATAGCCGCGCCGCAGAATTTGATTGTTTTGTCCATCAAGAAGTGCTTGAGGGCCTGCGGCACCCGATCAGCGTGGCAAATATGGAACACCAACGTGTCGGTCACCACGGAGAGTTGCAGGACAGCGGCACGCTGCCTCTCCTCAGGTGTGGCGTCGGTGAACTCGCAGTCGAGGCCCACGATCTTCATCGGTGCGGCGTCGAGGTAGCGCCTCTTGACGTCGCGGATCCATCTCTCCACGGTTGATGCGTGGAGAGTGACCACGACCTTGAAGTGCATGTCGACGGCGTCGTCCTTGTAGTGGTACACCTCGGATCGAGGTGGGCGCGCGAGTGGCTCCATAGCGCACGGCAGCGATTCGAGAGAGAAGATTAGAGAGAGGAGATGGTGCATTTGGCAAATGACACTGTATCTCTCTTATATAGAGCTAGCAGGGGAGATGAGGAGGCTGGCCGTACGTGGTAATTAATCCGGCCGGCCATATATGTTTCAACTTTCCAAAATCCATTAAGTGATTTGATCAACTTCCAAAATCGTTTTCATTCCCCGTGTGATCAACGACCAGCGCGGGAACCCAAGGGTCCTCGTTTGAACATCATTAGTCACGGGTTGTATGCAGGACCGGGACTAAAGGGTCCTCGTTTGAACAGATTAGCCGCAGACCCCTTTAGTCCCGGTTTGCATCTCAAACCGGGACCAAAGGTACCTAACGAGCCGCGACTAATGGTTGCCGTGGGGCGACGTGTCCGGACCGTTAGTCGCGGCCTAGGCCGCGGCCGGGACTAATGGCCCGGACGAAAGACCTCTTTTCTACTAGTGCACCAACTCCCATTTAATATCAAAGACTCGTGGACCACGTGCGTACGTTTGTGCGGGAGGACACAACCAGCCGGGAAATGACGGAGGGAGATGGCCGAGTCGAGGCCATGTCCCATGGTCGGTGTTTTGTTTTGACGAAAATAGCTGCCCATTCATTACGTCGCGTCCGCCGTCTAGTGCGCCTCCGCCGCCGTCGCGAGTCGGGACTCAGAGGCGTGGTGGAATGAAATAGTTTTGCGTGTTCTATTTTTTGCTTCGCATCGTGGGTGAAACACCGATGGATGGGTCTACCTTCCGTGAGATGATAATGGAAGGCGAATGGACGCCCGTGCTGAGGAGATGACCAACAAAATAAATTAGTCCAGGGGAAGGTAGCAAATCATTTCCTTTGTATTTGTTGACTCTATATGGATTTGCTTCACACGTTGATTTGTTTATAAAGCGGGACGAAATCCTGTTTCTACACAAGCTACGTGAGAAAATCAAAATCGTTGGATGAAAGAGACCCATGGGTTGCCTTCACTTGACGTTCTAAACTAGACATTTTTTTTTTTTTGCTAGAATTCTAAACTAGACATTGAGTACGCAGAAGATTAAGACCACGGGTTAATTGCTGACAGCTGGAGAAGGAAGTAGCTGTAGTAAACGGTTAGGCGCCGTAGGGAGTCTACGTGGAACGTGGTAAGATCAATTGCCCCGCGCGTCGAGATCACCCGGGTAAGAATATCCGGGATAGAAAAGGTCGAGTTGAAGTCCGTCCGTGTCGCTTTACTCGGATCGATCGATGGTGAGACGTGGAGTCTCTGCTGCATAGTCCAGTCTATTGCTGATATATAGCGAGATTGTGCATTACTCGTGGATCACGTGCGTTCTGAAGCCCATTCCAGTGTGTCGGTGTTTAGTTTTTCGTTTTTGTTTTATACTCCATAAGAGAGTTCTGGTTTAAACATGTTCATGAGCGAGCGACAGTATTTGCCTCAAGAGTCGTCTCGCCTATGCATCCTGAGCGCGTGCCGCGTACGTGCACTCGGGCATAGGGATGCAAATGGTACGGATAATTTCCGTTCCAAATCCGCATCCGCATCCATTTTTGAAAATATGTGACGAGGTGTGGATTCGGCAAATCGTAGGGTTGAGTACCCCGGGTTGATTGAGGGGGAGAGAGATGAGCGCTGGTGATCACGACGGTTGACAAGCAAGGCGTTTACCCAGGTTCAGGCTTCCGGAGGATAACACCCTACTTCCTGCTTGTCTGATTATTGATGGTGAGCTGTGGCTACAATGGCGAGATGGCAATCTCGTCAGGGTTTGTGTGGCGGCTATGAGCGTACCCTAGACGAAGGACCCTCCTAGCCTTTATATGGTAGGCTAGGTCTCAGGTGAACGGTGCCGATGGCGCTTACAAGCATGGCAGGGTCGCATGACCTAGCGTCGACTATCTTGGGCCGCACGTCGTCCTCCTTGGGCCCTCGTCATAAGGCTGATGGGCTTGGCGTGACCCAGGTATCCCCACCGTGGGGTAGTCGAAGAGTGACCCCACGACAGGAGCCCCGAGTGCTTAGTCGAATCGTAGAGTCGGGTAAAGGACTCCTTCCTCCTGGGCACGCCGTCGGGTTCCTGAAAGAGATGAGTAAAATTGGTCGACTCCGGCCGTTCAGGGCTTATGGAGGATTCCTTAGTCGAACTGTCACTTCCAGGGTAAAATACCGTGAGTACAGCCTTAGTCGGTGATTTTCGACTGCTATTGTTCTGAGTCACTCAGGAGCGCGAACAGCGCTCCGATGGGAGTAGCCCCCGAGATTAAGCTGAATTGCTTGCAATTGAGGTTAAACTCAATTTTTCTTCAGTCGAAAAGCCCGCTCCCGATGGGAGTAAAGAAGGGACTCGACATGTTCGAGTCGCGACTGGCTTTGCGTGACTTACTGTGTATTCGGCCTGTTTAGCTTACTGCACAAGTTTCTTCAGCTCTTGGAGCTTACTGTATCTTCTTGCACTCGAATGAGATGTTCGAGTTTATTCGGCTCTTAGAGCTTACTGAACATTTTTGCACTCGAATGAGCTGTTCGAGTTCTCGATCAGCCCATTGGCGTACTTGCTACGCCTGCGCAGTTGACGTCATTGCTGACATTTTCTGGCTCACTCTGTGTCCGACGGGACGTGACAGTGCGGGCCCACTGTCAGTATTGACTGGAGACAGCGGTTGCCGCTTTTTTCTGACCGTTGGGCGCGAAAATTTCGCGGTGTGATGATGGCGCCTTGATTCCCGCGCGTAGTGGGCGGCGTGGCCGTCGACGGTTGCTATCTCCGCGCAACACGTGGACGGCCAGATGATGTTGCGGAGAGCGGTTTCAGCAGGGATGGCCAGGATTGACTGACCGCGCGGTATATAATTTTCACCGCGGCGGTGAACAGTTCATCCATCCCCATTCCTTGTCTCCACTGCTTCTGTTCCGCCATTGTTGTGCTGCGTGCTCTGTCAGTTTCTTTTCTCCACCCTCCATGAGCAAGGCCGCGATGAAGAGGGGGAAGGCTGCTGCTGGCGCCGTCGCCGCCGCCGAGGCGAGCGTGATGAAGAAGCCCGACGGCGACTGGGTCAAATCGTCGGTGAAGAAGGCCGACCTCGAGGCCCTCCGCACGCAGGGACTGCTGCCGCCGGCGGATAAGGCGACGGTGCGCGCTCCCGGGAAAGAGGTATTCCCCTCCCCTCGCGAGGGGGAACGCGTTTGCTTCGTGGACTTCCTTCCGCGGGGTTTCGGGTTCCCCCTCCACGATTTCGTCCGTGGTCTCTTGTATGCTTATGGGATTCAGATCCACGATCTGACTCCCAATAGCGTCTTGAGCATCGCGAGCTATTTCGTGCTCTGCGAGTGCTTCCTGGGAATCGCGCCCAACTGGCTGCTGTGGAAGTCGCTATTCCTCGTGAGGAGGAACGTGGGGAAGAGCAAGCAGGTGTACCCAGTCGGCGGCTTCGGCATCCAGGTGCGTGGCGACACCTCCTACTTCCAGATGAAGAAGTCCGATTCCGTCCAGGGCTGGCGGAAGAAGTGGTTCTACATCAGGTGTGACCAAGCAGGGCTTCCCGAATTCGCGCTGATCGCGAGTTGCGGAAGACGAACGCGTGGGCGCACCCGCTGTCGAAGGAGGACAGGGAGGCGACTCAGCCCTTGTTGACGCTACTTCGTGGCCTTCTGAAGAGCCTTGGGCGCGAGACGGGTGGAATTCACCTCATCGCCACCTTCTTCAGGCTTCGGGTGCAGCCGCTGCGCAGTCGCGTCCACCCGATGTGGGCGCGTGAGGATGCTGGCAATGAGCTTGATGATGACGCAGTCGAGTCGAAGGTGAGGAGCATCACTAGTCTCCGAGCCGCTGACCCGTGCAATGTCAAGTGCCCAGTCGAGCCATATGGGCCTAATAATCCTGTGCCTGAGGTGAGCTTCGTTTGCTTTGTCTTGTATCTTCTTCTGTCGAATCCTTTTGCCTTACTCGAACGCTTCATTTGCTGACAGGGTCGTTCGAGCTACGTCAGTCTTCCTCCGTTGATGGAGAATGGACCTCATGAAGAGGCAGAGTTCCCTGAGGACGAGGTTGATGACGATGAAGTTCCCTCCGCCACCTCTCCGAGTGAAGAGTTGGAGGAGGATGATGAAGACGAGGAGCCGCTGCGGAAGCGGCAGAGGCGAAAGGCTGGCGACTCTGGTTCTGCCTCGTCGCCTGTGAAGGAGGCGGGTGTGAACGAGGAAGAGACGAGCGAGTCCTCTTCGGGCACTAGGCACCCGAGCGACCTGGCTGAACCTTTGGTCGTGCCTCCACTCGGCTCTGCACCGCCGACCGAGTTCGCGAGGATGGCCTCCGTCTCCCTGGGAAGTGAAGACGATGTCGTCAGGTTAGTCGCATAACCATTGCTTTGTTTTTGTCGAGTGTGCTGTTTCACTTGCGGGTCCTTGAATTGAGTTTTCTTGTCACAGCGACCGTACTGGCGCTGCTGTTTCTTCCCCTCGTGAGATGGAGCACACTTCTGCTCCTATGATCGAGCAGACTGCGAGGACGACCGGAGAGGAGGCTCTGGCGGGTGACGTTTTGGCCTTGAAGGCTTCGACCTCCGCCATGCCAGAGAGGTCTGCTGACGCGACTCCGGTTGACGCTGGGCTGCTTGAGCATGTAAGTGTTCTTCGACTCCTTCTGCAAGATCTGTATCGGGTGCGCGTACAGCGCTCCCGATGGGAGTAGCCCCCGAAGATGCGCGTGACTAGAATAGTCGGGCGTAGATTAATGTCTTGTGTTTCCTGCAGCCATTTTATCGCCAGCAGATGGAGGAGCCGCAGCCTTCGTTCGCATGGAGCAGGAGAGGGATCAGCTTCGCACTGCTCTGGAGCAAGCGAATAGTAAGTGTGAACCCTTGTGTTCGAGGGGTGCTTCGACTGCCTTTATTGCTAACTTTGCTTCGTTGATCCGTAGGCGAGAAGGAGAGCATGAAGACGCGGGTCGCGGAGCTGGAGAAGTCGCTGGGTGAAGCCCAAGAGCGGGAACAAGCTCGGGATGCTCTGGAGAGACCCAGGTCGACCGCTTGCTCGCACTCGCAGATGTTGTTGGAAGTAAGTTTTTCGGCTCAGTGCCTACTTTGCCTTTCTTTGACTTCTGACGTCTTACGGGTGTGATTTCTTTTGAACAGAGACTTGCGGAGGTGCTCCTCCAGAAGGGACTTCCAGCGAGAGTGTCGGCTTGGCGGAGGCTGTTGGCTTCGTCGACCGCGTCTGCGCGTATGCATCGGCAGCGCTGCAGCAGTCGACGGCGGCACTGCAGAAGTCGACGGAGGCCTTAGCGACTGTGCACCGAGTATCTTTCCCAGCAAGCCGCCACCAGCTGCTGTTGACGCACTCGCATCTCCATTCGAAGGCAATTCGAATGTCCTGGCGAACTTCACGCGCACGCAGACGGTACGCGGCTCCGAGCTCACTTTCCAGCTACTTCTTGGTCACCAAGTCGTAGGTGATTTTGAGAAGGTTGTCAGCGACTTCCCTCGGAAGCCTGATGGCAGGACCGCGTCCCTTAGCGGTGTGAAGGTGCAGGCGAGCCAGCTAGCTGCGAAGTTGGTCGACACCTTCGAGAAGAGGATTGCCAAAGCTGCAGAGTTGGCTGCTAGGAAGAGCCGTTCCCAGTCGGAGTCTGTAGTGTAGACTTTTTCCTTGTAGGACTATGCTTCTGCTTTTGGGCTTGAGTCTGTAATGCACTTTATATCGTGCGAGTGAACATGCTGATGATGAAATGTGAATTCGCTCCCTCGGGGGTGCAGTCGCCAAGTCTTTTTTGATGTCTTGTTTGGATGAATTATGTTGATTCTTTTCCTGGCTTGACGCTGTCAATTCTTGGCAGTCTGATATGGGCGAAGCTCCTGACGTTGCTGGAACTACTGGCGCGGACGATGAGGAGGACACCACTTCGGCTGCGCCTACTCGTCGCCGCCGTCAAGCTCCTCCAGCTCCTGTGCGAAGCGTAAATGACCAGAGAGTGATCACCTTCATGAGGAACAAGGTGTTGGAGCTCGAGTCGAAGCTGAAGAGTGCTGAGTTGGAGCTGGAGCGATTGAGGTCGCGGCCCGTTGCGCCGTTCTCCCAGCGTGAGGAGTTTCTGCTTGGCGAGATGGACTTGATCAGTCGACAGCTGCAAGGTTGGCCTTCTAGCGTTTTTGCTTCGGCTTCTGTGTCTTCCTGCTATGCTTAATGCTTGGCCTTGATGCAGATGTGAACTCTGACTTGAAGGCTGAGCAGCTTCGAGTGGACGAGCGAGTAGAGAAAGAGGCCGCCGGTGACTCACTCGAAGCACGCCAGTTTTGGTCGAACAAATCCAGAGGTAGTGTACTGGCACGAATGCTGGATCGTACCTGGCGGGCTGCTGTGCTCTTGGAAGGTTGCAGAAAAACCCTCTGGCAGATCAACAAGGTGTACTTTCCTCACAACGAGCAGCCGAATGGACTGACTGCTCTTCTGGAGAGGTTCCGTGAAGGCGGTGCGTTGAAGGAAGTCGTGCACGCTCAACTTGTTGCCGGGGCGAACGTGGCGTTGGCATACGTTCGACTGCACCGGCCTAATCTTCCATTGCACAAGGTGCTTGACGGCTTGCCTGGAGAGGGTGACTATGCCGATACTCTTGCGGCTGCGCGCCAGATGATTCAGCAGGTCCAGAACTTTAGCGAGCACCTTGTAGGGCCACTTGATGCGCCAAAGGGCGAGCCTGTAGAATAAGGCAATAGAGTGCTGTTGCATAGCGTTAGCTTGTAAAAGAAATTTTTCCAAGTGGAATATGAGTGTATGTATGTCGAGGTGGGGGTAGCCCCCGAGTTAGTAAATTGTATCTATAGACGTCTGTAAACCTGTATGGCGCAGCCCCCGAGCGGATCGAGTGCGGCCTAGGATTTTGAATTAGACATGTGCGGCGCAGCCCCCGAGTGCTTCGAGTACGGCCGAGGATTTTCGAGTTAGACCTGTATGGCGCAGCCCCCGAGTGCGTCGGGTGCGGCCTAGTTTGGACTGGACCTGTGTGGCGCAGCCCCCGAGTGCTTCGGTGGCGGCCTAGGATTGAACTTGAACCTGTACGGCGCAGCCCCGAGTGCTTCGGGTGGCGGCCTAGGATTTCGACTTGAACCTGTATGGCGCAGCCCCCGAGTGCCTCGGGTGCGGCCTAGGTTTGACTTAGACCTGTGTGGCGCACCCCCGAGTGCTTCGGGTGGCGGCCTAGGATTTCGACTTGAACCTGTATGGAGCAGCCCCCGGTGCGTCGGGTGCGGCCTAGGTTTGACTTAGACCTGTGTGGCGCAGCCCCCGAGTGCTTCGGGTGGCGGCCTAGGTTTTCGACTTGAACCTGTATGGCGCAGCCCCCGAGTGCTCGGGTGCGGCCTAGGTTTTCGACTTGAACCTGTATGGCGCAGCCCCCGAGTGCCTCGGGTGCGGCCTAGGTTTGACTTAGACCTGTGTGGCGCAGCCCCCGAGTGCTTCGGGTGGCGGCCTAGGATTTCGACTTGAACCTGTATGGCGCAGCCCCCGAGTGCTCGGGTGCGGCCTAGGTTTGACTTAGACCTGTGTGGCGCAGCCCCCGAGTGCTTCGGTGGCGGCCTAGGTTTTCGACTTGAACCTGTATGGCGCAGCCCCCGAGTGCTCGGGTGCGGCCTAGGTTTGACTTAGACCTGTGTGGCGCAGCCCCCGAGTGCTTCGGGTGGCGGCCTAGGATTTGAACTTGAACCTGTATGGCGCAGCCCCCGAGTGCGTCGGGTGCGGCCTAGGTTTGACTTAGACCTGTGTGGCGCAGCCCCCGAGTGCTTCGGGTGGCGGCCTAGGATTTGAACTTGAACCTGTATGGCGCAGCCCCCGAGTGCTCGGGTGCGGCCTAGGTTTGACTTAGACCTGTGTGGCGCAGCCCCCGAGTGCTTCGGGTGGCGGCCTAGGATTTGAACTTGAACCTGTATGGCGCAGCCCCCGAGTGCGTCGGGTGCGGCCTAGGTTTGACTTAGACCTGTGTGGCGCAGCCCCCGAGTGCTTCGGGTGGCGGCCTAGGATTTGACTTGAACCTGTATGGCGCAGCCCCCGAGTGCGTCGGGTGCGGCCTAGGTTTGACTTAGACCTGTGTGGCGCAGCCCCCGAGTGCTTCGGGTGGCGGCCTAGGATTTGACTTGAACCTGTATGGCGCAGCCCCGAGTGCTCGGGTGCGGCCTAGGTTTGACTTAGACCTGTGTGGCGCAGCCCCCGAGTGCTTCGGGTGGCGGCCTAGGATTTGACTTGAACCTGTATGGCGCAGCCCCCGAGTGCTCGGGTGCGGCCTAGGTTTATGTTGCTTTTTGACTGAAAAAGTAAAGGGGAGAGCTTGTTCCATAAATCACTTCATTGATTTTTGCGAGCAGGCCGCCTCATTAAAACCCTTCCAGTCCCCTCAGGTACCCTGGTAAGGGAAAGAGTGCGTCTGAAACCTGCCGCCTTGACATGTATGCTTTGTTACAACAGGGGAGTCGACTAGGCGTAGAAACGTCGCAGCTGCGCACATTCCATGGGTTGTGGCAGACTGTTCCTGTCTTCGAGTCCTTCAGGCGGTAAGCTCCTCCGCCGATTGCTCTGTCACAATGTATGGGCCCTCCCATGGGGAGGCAGCTTGTGCACCTTCTTCTGTTTGAGGCGGAGGACAAGGTCTCCGGGGACGAACGCTCTGGGCCGCAGTCGCCGTCCGTGATAGTTGCGCAAGTCTTGCTGATATACGGCTGTGCGGTAAGGGCGATGTCGCGTGCTTCGTCCAGGGTATCCATGTCATCCTCGAGTGCTTCTTCTGCGTCAGACTCGTCGTAGGCCACCACTCGAGGTGCGTCGAACTTGATGTCGCAGGCATGACCGCCTCTGCACCGTAAACCATGAAGAATGGCGTGTACTGGGTGATCTGTTTGGTGTGGTGCGTAGACTCCAAAGCACAGATGGCAGCTCTTCGACCCAGGCGCCTGCAGCGCGCCTCAATGGTACTCGCAGGCGCTTCTTGATGCCTTTGCAGACTAGGCCATTGGCCTTTTCGACTTGCCCATTGGATTGCGGGTGCGAGACAGATGCGTAGTTGAGTTTGATGCCTTGCTCGGAGCAGAAGTCCTTGAACTCTTCGGCTGTGAAGTTCGTGCCGTTGTCGGTGATGATGCTGTGTGGCACTCCGAACCTGAAGATGATCGACCTGATGAAGTTAACTGCGAGGAGGCAGTCGAACTTGTGATAGGCACGGCTTCGATCCACTTCGTGAACTTGTCGACTGCCACCAGAGATGCGTGTGTCCTCCTGGCGAGGACTTCTTGAGTGGACCCACCATGTCGAGCCCCCATTGAGCGAAGGGCCAGGCAAGTGGGATGGTCTTTAGTGCTGAAGCTGGTGCGTGCGGCTTGTTGGCGAACTCCTGGCAGCCGAGACATTTCCTCACGAGTTCTTCTGCGTCTTGCATTGCGGTGGGCCAGTAGAATCCGGCTCGTAAAGCTTTGGCCACTAAGGCTCGACTGCTGGCGTGGTGCCCGCATGCCAGCGTGGATCTCGAGTAAGATGGCTTGACCGTCGACTGGGTCGACGCACCTTTGGAGTACTCCTGAGATGCTTCGCTTGTATAGCTCCCCCTTGATGATGGTGAAGCCTTTCGAACGGCGAATAATGCGCTTGGCTTCGACTGAGTTGACTGGCAGTCTCTGGTGCAGCATGTACGCCAGATATGGGCTCGTCCAGGTGGGCTCGATGAGCAGAACCTCCATTGGCTCCTTCTCTTTGCCTGGCGGGTCGGCGGTGCTCGTTGATGGTGTGGAGGATCCGGGCGCGGGTCGAAGTTTGACAGACCGCTGCGTGATGCGCTCAAGGAAGACGCCGGGTGGCACCTGCGCCTTGTCTGAGCCCAGGTTGGCGAGGGCGTCGGCTTCCTCGTTGCTTTCGCGGCCGATGTGCCGCAACTCGCAGCCGTCGAAGGTGCCCTCCAGCTGGTTGTACAGGTCTCTGTAGGCGATCATGTTGTCGGCGATGGCGTCACAGGCTTTCATGGTTTGCTGCACGACGAGGTAGGAGTCGCCGTAGATCATGAGGTGAGTGGCGCCGCAGTTCTTGGCCATTCGCATGCCATGGATTAGGGCTTCGTACTCAGCCTCGTTGTTGGAGGGTGTTGGGAAGTCCATCTGTAGCACGTACTTCAGCTTGTCGCCTTTGGGGGAGATGAGGATGACTCCTGCCCCGGCTGATCTGAACTTTTTGGAGCCGTCGAAGTACATTGTCCATGCGTTGGACAGGTCGGGGACATCTGGCAGCTGGGCTTCTATCCACTCGGTGGTGAATTCTGGGAGCACTTGGGCCTTGATTGACTTCGGGTGAGCGTATTTCAGCCCCCAGGGTCCTAGCTCGACGACCCACTTAGCGACTCGTCCTGTCGCGCATTGGTTGGTCAGGATGTCGGAGAGCCCGGAGGAGCTTACCACCGTGATCGGGTGCTCGGAGAAGTAATGGATTACTTTCCTTGAAGTCATGAAAACTCCGTAGGCCAGCTTCTGGTAGTGCGGGTAGCGCTGCTTGGACAGGGTCAACACCTCGCTAAGGTAGTAGACGGGTCGCTGAACAGGGTAACTGTGTCCTTCTTCTTCTCGTTCGACTACGAGTACCGTGCTGACCACCCTGTTTGTGGCTGACACGTAGAGGTATAGCGGCTCGTTCTCCAGTGGAGCCACCAGTACTGGGGAAGTCGTGAGTGTTTTCTTGAGTTGGTCGAACGCGACTTGCGCTTCTTCTGTCCACTCGAACTTGTCTGTCTTTTTCATCAGTTGGTAGAAAGGCAGGGCCTTTTCTCCCAACTTACTTATGAACCGGCTGAGAGCTGCGACTCGGCCGGCTAGGCGTTGCACCTCGTGAAGCTTGGTCGGTGCTGGCATTGCGAGTATGTTTTGCACCTTCTCAGGGTTGGCTTCGATTCCTCTTGCAGAGACGAGGTACCCAAGCAGTTCTCCGGCTGGCACGCCGAAGACACACTTGTCTGGGTTCAGCTTGATCTGATACTCGTCGAGGGCGGCGAAGACCTTGCGGAGGTCGGCGATGAGGGTGTCCTCCTTGCGGGTGGTGACGACGATGTCGTCGACGTAGACTTGGACGATCTGCCCGATGAGCCCTTTGAGGCATGCTTGCATTGTGCGCTGGTACGTGGCACCAGCGTTCTTCAACCCGAAGGGCATCGTCTGGTAGCAGAAAACGCCGTCGGGTGTGATGAATGCTGTCTTCTCCTCATCGTCGACGTTCAGTCTGATCTGCTGGTAACCTGAGTAGGCGTCCAGGAAGGACAGGCGTTCGCAGCCTGCAGTCGAGTCGATGATCTGATCTATCCGCGGGAGCGGGAAATGGTCCTTGGGGCAGCATTTGTTGAGGGCGGTGAAGTCGACGCACATGCGGAGTTTCTTCGTCTTCTTCTTCTCCACCAGGACGGGTTGGCGACCCAGTCCGAGTCCTTGATCTCTCGGATGAACTTGGCATTCAGCAGTCGATCGATTTCTCTGCTGATTTCGTCTCGCTTGGGCCCGGAAAAGCGTCGCATGGCCTGTTTGACGGGTCTGGCGTCCTTGTGGACCTTTAAGGAGTGCTCGGCGAGGTTCCTGGGTATTCCTGGCATGCATGCGAAGATTCTCCAGTTCTCACGTAGAAACTCGACGAGCGCGCCTTCCTATGCGGGAGTCAGACTCGACGATACTTTGACCGTCTTGCTGGCGTCAGTCGGGTGGACCTGATGGGTCGTTGTGTCGTCAGCCGCGTTGAAGGCAGCGTCCTTGGCTGGTTTCTTGCGGGCTGGGAAGATGGTCTTGTCGTTGTCGACTGCCATTGCCTCGAAGTGCTCTTCGACTCCGAAGAATTCGGAGATCTTGCTGAACTCGCGGTCGCAGCTGTTGGAGCGGTCGAAGTCGCCGTGCACCGTGATGACGCCCTTGGGTCCAGGCATCTTGAGCATGAGGTAGGCGTAGTGAGGTATCGCCATGAATCTGGCGAAGGTTGGGCGCCCGAGTATCGCGTGGTACTGCGACTTCCAGTCGACTACCTCGAAGTCGATCGACTCCCTCTTGAAGTTTTCGGGTGTGCCGAAGATGACATCGAGTGTGATCGTTCCCATGGGCGTGACTGCTTGCCCTGGTACTATGCCATGGAAGGTAGTCTCTGATGCTGCCAAGTCCGTCGTTGGCCTGTTTATCCTTCTGAGGGTGTCGGCAAAGATGATGTTAATGCCACTGCCTCCGTCCATGAACACCTTTTTCAGGGTGTAATCTCCGATCAGAGCTTCGACTACCAGAGCGGCGTGCCCGGGTCGTGGTACTGCAGGCGGGTGATCTGCTCTGGAGAAGTGATTGGTGTTCTGATCCTCTCAGGTAGTCTGGTACTGCGGTGGACAGTGATGGCTTGGAAACTTGGCGGGTGATGAGCTTCTGCCTGTTTGAGGGGCGCCCTTCTGTATCATGTTGAGTTGTCCGCGTGCCGCTGGATATGCGTCCTGGATCACGGTGGGGCATCTTGCTGCGGCTGCTGCTGCTGCAGAAAGGCTCCCGCCGCCTGTGCTGGATTGGCGACTGCGGGTGCTGCCTGGATGGCTGCTGCGCGGCTGGCTGCGCTGCGGGTGCTGGAGTGACTATCTTCTGCATGGCTTCGTATATTTTGCGTGCCTTTCGACAGTCCTTCAACAGGTGGTTGGATCCCCACTTGCCCGTTTCCGGGTTCCTGAACATGTGGTGCCTGCAGGGTTGTTCCAGCTCTTCCGCTGGGCTTAGAGTGCGTTTCTGCCACTCGCGTTTATGGCCTCCGTCGCTGCGGTAGCTGCTGCCGCCTTCGGTTGTACTGCCCCTGGCTGTATTGGCGACTCTGGTCACCGCCGCTTCGACTGTACTGTGCATGGCTGTATTGGCGACTGCTGTCGCGCGCTTCATCCTCACGGGGGGTTTGGAATCCCGCCGCTACTAGCTCGATTGAGTCGTTGCCGTTGTAACGTGGCTTCTTCTTGTGGCGCCTTCTCGCCAGTTGCTTGGTCCGGCTTCGTCCTTCGGGGAGTAGTGTGAACTATTGCGGACCGAGTCCTCTCCGTCTGCCCACTGGTTTGCTATCTTCATGACCTCGATCATGTTTTTCGGCCGGAGCCTACCAAACTCCTCGCGGAGGTCGCGGCGGGAGACGCCGTGCATGAAGGCATCCATCACTCGGTCCTCCGAGGCGGTCTCCATGGTGTTGCGGAGCAGGGTCCAACGCTGGATGTATGACCGGAGCGGCTCGTCTCGTCCTTGCTTGCATGCTTGTAGTTCGACGAACGTCGTCGGTCTCGAGTACGTCCCCAGGAAGGATTTAACGAAGGCCTCCGCGAACTCGTCCCACGTCCTGAAGGCGTTCTTGGGTTGAGTGTTGAGCCACCCGCGTGCGAGCCCGTGAGCATCAGCTGGATGTACTGCATGGCCGTAGTCGAAGTACCGCCCTGGCAGCTGCAGGCTATGAGGTAGTCTTCTAGCCAGAGTCTCGGGTCCTGCTTCCCGTCGTACTTGACTGCTTCTGCCGTGAGCTTGAAGCCCTTGGGCATTCTTGTGTCGCGTATGTTGAAGCTGAAGCATGCGGCGCCGCACGGCTCGTAGTCGCCGTCGTTGCGGTCGTAGTCGAGGTTGGACGTGCTGGTCGGCCGTGGATGCGGCTGCGGTCTACCGTCCTTTGTGTGATGACGTTGCGGAGGTCTTCGCCTGGCTGGCTGTCGCAGTTGTCTTGCCGCCGGGGCTGCGAGTGCTGCGGGCTCGCGGTCGCGGCGATCCGATCTTCTCGCGCTTTTTCCTTGGCGCCTTGTTTATCAGTGCGTCTTCGAGTGTCTTGATAGACATGATCTGCTGCTTGTGGAGGAGAGCGCGCGAGTCGCCCTCAGGCGGCTGTGTCAGTCGCAGGTATGTTTCGACCGCCATGAGTGCGGCTCCGGGTGTTTGGGGATGGGTATCCCGTCTGCGTCTTCTATGTATGATGACTCGAGGTTGCGAGTGACTCTAGCGCGGTCGGCCTCCGTCATCAGGGCACGCGGGCTCTGTGGCGCCTTGCTCCTTGTGAGACCTCTGTTGAGGCAGTGAACGAGTAAGCGGCCCTCCTGGCGCTCGACGCGTCGGCCTCGTCCTTGCGTCGAAGTAGCTCGGCCTTCTCTGCGCGGAGTCGTTCGCCTTCCTTCCGTAGCAGGTACTGGACCGCCATAAGGTCCTCCCGGGGTGTCCGGTGGGGGTACGTGCCTTCCTCGACGTGCTTCAGGGCTTTGATTGCCATGTCGCGGGTGATGGTGAGTCGCGTCACCTGGTCCGGCATGACCACCTCCAGTGGGTATGCGGGTTCGTCGTCGTTGCCCTGCGGCCTCTGGTCGATCATGAAGACTTGCGCGGGGTAGATCTGGGCAGCGGGATGGACGCTGCCACTGCTGCTTCCTTCGTCCGAGCCGTGCTCGGAGTCGAAAATGGCGCAACGTGGTGGGTACCACAGTCGCCGCCGAGGCTCCTTCCTGGAGTTTCGCGATCTTCGCCGCGGTCGTGAGGAGTGATGTCGCTGTTGTCGACGTGGGCGCGATTGGCTTGTTGACGATCTTGTAAGTCGATGGAGACGCGAGTGGCGGTATAGAACGGCGACCTCCGTTGCGCGAGAGGTGTGGTCGACGTAGTCGAAGTTGACGTAGATCTTGGCCTTGCCAGCGACGCGATCGAGGTAGTCGAAGTAGACTCGATCCGCGCGGTGGTCGACGAGGTGGTCGACGTAGTCGTAGCAGATGCGATCCCTTGGTAGCCGGAGACGCTGATGGCGCGGCCGCGTTGGGCGCGATCTCTGCCGCAGCGGAGGCGGTCGGAGTAGTCGAGGCGGACGCGATCTTCTCAGCAGTCGAAGATGTTGCCGCCGCAGTCGCAGCAGATGCGATCTCCGCAGGGTGGGGGCGTGGTTGGCGCGTCGCGGCAGATGCGGGTGCCACCGCCGCGGGCGGTGCGATCGCCGTGGATCTGAGTACTCCACAGCTGTCTACGAAGTAGTGCATGGTACCGAAGGTGAGGCACATACCTACGTGCAGATCGGCGTACACCGAGCGGTGGGCCGGCGGGTGGAAGGTGTACTCGAAGGAGCCGAAGCAGATTGGCTCCTTGGTGATGCAGACGTCGGTCTTCAAAGTTGATGGAGCCGGTGCGACCATGGTTCCAGCGCTCGTTCTTTCCCACAGACGGCGCCAATTGACGAGGTGTGGACTCGGCAAATCCCTGGGTTGAGTACCCCGGGTTGATTGAGGGGAGAGAGATGAGCGCTGGTGATCACGACGGCTGACAAGCAAGGCGTTTACCCAGGTTCAGGCTCCCGGAGGATAACACCCTACTTCCTGCTTGTCTGGTTATTGATGGTGAGCTGTGGCTACAATGGCGAGATGGCAATCTCGCTAGGGTTTGTGTGGCGGCTATGAGCGTACCCTAGACGAAGGACCCTCCTAGCCTTTATATGGTAGGCTAGGTCTCAGGTGAACGGTGCCGATGGCGCTTACAAGCATGGCGGGGTCGCATGACCTAGCGTCGACTATCTTGGGCCGCACGTCGTCCTCCTTGGGCCTTCCTTGGGCCCTCGTCATAAGGCTGATGGGCTTGGCGTGACCCAGGTATCCCCACCGTGGGGTAGTCGAAGAGTGACCCCACGACAATATGGTACAACCTCCGACCCATATTAATGGGCTCAAATTTATCTAGATACGGATATATCTAGTTAAGTGTTTAGACTAGATGCATCCGTATCTAGACAATGTTGATGCCATTAATATGGATCGGAGGGAGTATGTAGTTTTAGAAATTTGTCGGATATGGATGCGCATGTGGATATTGACAAAGCGGATATCCATTTTTGAAAATATGGTATGTAGTTTACGAATAAGCGTGCTACTTTGGATCCATTCAAGTGGTCCATGCTTTCTAGTCATGTTATTTGCATAAAAGAAACAAATTTCTATTTCTATGTGTGTATTTATTTTATTATCCGCTTCCGATCCGAATCCGTTCCGAATCCGCTCCATATCCGACATCCGATATAATCCGCATTCGAATCCGCATTTGAATCCGCATCCGACAATTATCCGCTCCAATCTGAATCCAACAAAATTATATGGTAAAAGATAAGAAAATAGCAATATCCTACCCGATCCGTTTACATTCCTACTCGGGCAGGCTCCCGGTCCCGGAGCTATCAACATGGCTAGAGCAGCAAGAAACGTCGTTCTGAACTGAAAAACACATGTAATTCCTTAACTGGGCCAGCTTAGGTCTACTCCTTAGTAGAAGTGACTAGCATTCGACTGGGCTACAGCTCCATTTTGCCTCCACATATGGCAGCCTGGGCCGCAGCAGGCCAGGCTAGCTCGCGGTGTTTTTTTTTTGAACAACTAGCTCGCGGTGTGCAATGGGGGCGCCTATATCGTGTCCACAGGCGGCGCGACGGGATCCCCTGTATATCGCTGCATGCGAGTTGGAACGTACGACTCGCCTGTGAACCGATCGGCTTACGAAGCCCATTAGGCTCATGGCGTAGTCTGTTCGCTACTCTCATTCGCACATTCCTTGCTCGCGCGCTTACTTTACGAATTGTTTTTGAAACGCGACTTGTGAGATTCTGAATATATTTTATTTTGAACGTTCAAAAAAATGTTTAAATTAATAAACACATTCTTAGAAATAATCAGATTTTTAAAAAAAATCAGTTTAAAAAAGTGTTCAAGTTTAAAAATGAAAATTTTAAAATCTGGATTTTGAAAAAAATCATTTTAAAAAATGGTTCCAATTTTTAAAATGTTTCCAATTTTCAAATATCGGAACCAATTTTGAAACTCAAAAGAATTTTTAAAAATTGCAACCATTTTTAAAAAAGAACTATTTTCCAAAAATCGGAACCATTTTCAAAAAGAAACCATTTTTTTTCATTCGAAACCAATTTAAAAAATCGGAACCATTTTTCGGTTCGGAACCATTTTTTAAAAAATCGGAACCATTTTTTTCATTCAGAACCATTTTCAAAAAATCAGAACCATTTTTTTGGGTTCAGAACCATTTTCAAAAAAGAACTATTTTTTTTTTCATTCGAAACCATTTTTTCGGTTCGGAACCATTTTCCAAAAATCGGAACCATTTTCAAAAAGGAAGCATTTTTTTTTCATTTGGAACCATTTTTCGGTTCGGAACCATTTTAAATAATGGACCATTTTTAAAAAGAACAATTTTCCAAAAATTGGAACCATTTTAAAAAAGGAACCATTTTTCATTCGGAACCATTTTAAAAAATTGGAACCATTTTTGGTTCGGAACCATTTTAAAAAGGAACCATTTTCAAAAAAGAACCATTTTTCCAAAATCGGAACCATTTTCAAAAAGCAACCATTTTTTTCATTCGAAACCATTTTCAAAAATCGGAACCATTTTTCGGTTCGAAACCTTTTTTAAAAGGAACCATTTTCAAAAAGAAACCATTTTCGAAAAATCAGAACCATTTTTAAAAATTGGAACCATTTTTTTTTCATCCAGAACCATTTTAAAAAATTGGAACCATTTTTTCGGTTTGGAACCATTTTCAAAAAGGAACCATTTCTTCGGTTCGGAACCATTTTCAAAAAAGAACTATTTTTGAAAATCGAAATCATTTTTTAAAAATAATTATTTTCCAAAATATGAACCATTTTCAAAATAAGCGAAAATGAAAACATAAAAAGAAAAAAGGAAAAGGTGAAACAAAAACGGAAAACAAAACAATAAAACCAAAAAAGAAAACAGAAATAGAAAACGGAAAATAAAACATATAAACAAAATCTCTGCGGGCGAGGCGTAGTTAGAGCTCGCAGAAGGCGATATATAGGGTTTGCGCGGCGTGACTTGGCTCGTCCGCTGAAGCGAGTCGGTTTTCTTTCTCCTTTTGCATTTTTGAAATATGTATTTTATATCTATACATTTGTAAATCTTAATAAATTTTCAAATTTGAATTTTTTTTAAAATCTGAACCTTTTTAATTTTTGCAAACAATGTGAATAATTTTTCAAAATTGAACAATTTAAAATCTGAATGTTTTTCAAATTTGAACAATTTTCAAATATGGACGTTTTTATAAATGTGAGCAATTTTATAATCTGAAATTTTTTATAATCTGCACAATTTTCAGATTTTAACAATTTTCAGATTTGAATAATTTTCTAATCTGAACAATTTTTAGATCTGAACAATTTTCAAATTTGAAGAATTTTAAAAAATGAACATTTTTAAAATACATAATAATTTTTAATACTATTTTAAAATACATAATAAGTTTTTTTTTAAATGAACAGTTTTTCGGAGGTCAAGCTGCACTTTTCCAAGGAAAATAAATTGTTCCCTGCGATCCATAATAAGTTCAAAACCACGAAACTTATTTTGGATCGGCGGGAGTAGCTGATTTAAACTTCGATTTACACCGGTTGAGTTTAAACAGTATTTGCATACTCCCTCTGTCCAAAATTACATTGCCTATCAGGCTTGGTCAAAGTCAAATTCTATATACTTAGCGCTAGCGCTCCTTTAACTCCAATGTAGAAACGGAGGGGACAAGCCGTCTACGAAATAACAAATCGACTCGACGAAGAGTAAGGACAAACGAACATGGAGGTGACAGAATTAGATCATAGACTGACCACATCGGTGAGGGCGACGGTCACCCGCCGCATCCGACTACTAGGTGAATTTTTGTCTGTTATTTATTGGGAAATTTTGCAATTGAATTTCGGTATTGTACGGTGCAAGTTAGACTTGTTTACCGTCAAGATTTAGGGATCTTTTGTGTCACTTTCGCGGTTGTATATGACAAGATATTTGTTATCTTATCTCATGTTTTTGTTCATATATGATCTGACACATTAGTGATTTTTTCAGTTAAGACACATTAGTGCTTAGATTCAAATAATATTTGTCCTTCCCAAAAAATATGACATTTAGTACTTGTGGTTCTTCTATTCATATATGATCCATTTGGATATGATCCCTAATTTAAAACCAATATAAATCAAACATATAAATCTTTTATATAATACAATGCAAAAATAGTAAATTTAATAAATTAAACAAATACAATATTGACTCGATGGAAAGAATGATTCAAATCAAATATAAATAATATGAATAGACATGGCAAAATAAGAATAGACTATCTTCCTTTTTTTTTGAGAGTTTTTGCATTCAAATCACGAAATAATACAAAGTAGATGACCCTTACAAGCACACTGTAACACAATCACAAAGGACCCTGAACACCTAGAACACCCTAAGACAACCATAACACATGAAGATCTCCGGAGCCCTATGTCATCATCCCAGAATCTTGAGAGAAGACCCCTGCAGCAGAAAGATCTGCAACCAGGCGCAAGCAGGTCATCATCTTCGACCACGGTACAATTGCCGCCACGCTGCTTCCTCTTTCCTTGACACCAGCGCCGAGAGGGCATGGACACCAATCCAACACACCTGCAATAGCCGTCGCCATCTTTGGCTTTGAGTACCGTGAAAAGTGTCCCTTCCGGGAGGAAGAGAACTCGAGTCATCCGACCGGTCTAGTACCGCGGCCGAGCCATCCGCCCGGGCAAAGCAGGATCTCCCTCCAGCATCAGCGCATAGGAAGGAGAAGAATAACAGCAGCAAATCATACCGACAAGGAGGAAGAAGGGTCTTCGTCTCCATGCATCCATCGCCCATCCGAGGACCCAACCGGCCCGTGCCGATTGACCTCCAGACTCCATAGCCCGCGACCTCGACGAGATCCACTCCACTAGCTCCTAGACGAAGGCAATAGCCCCGCCTGACCGCGAACGGAGCCCGGAGAGATTTATACCGACGCGACACCACCGCGGCGGCCTCGGCAGCGTCTTCCTCACCCCTAACCCTACCGCGCACCCACCAAACGCATAGACCCAAGGTTCCCCCTCCCTCCCGCCGCCGGAGCGGCAGACGGAGAGAGAGGGAATCGGCGGCGGCGCCGGCGGCACGCAAGGGAACCACGATCGCCTTGGTGTGATCCGTTTTTCCCGGGATGCACATCCAAGGTTGTCCGATAACAGTTCCCACATATAGCGACGGGTTTAATCGTGTACGATATACCGTGTGTGTTTGTCCGATATGTACTAGTGTGATAAGGGTGATCTTGGAGCAGGCCACGAGGACACGCATGCCGTGGTTGTTCTCGGCGATATCCCTTGCGAAGCGCCTTGGCGGCCTTGGCGCAACCGTGGAGATTTAGTGTGGTGTTATCGTATTAACAATGACAATATATAGGTGACGGACGGCTATACCCTCGGCGAGTGCGATATGGGATGTCACCAGTAAGCCATTTTCCCTTTTTTTCTGAACTGTAGTACGGCATTTTCCGCATCAACTATCCGATTACCTCTTACATACCTTCACCTATAATTATGTTAAAAGGGCATGGCGCCCCCATGTGTGGTTTTGGTAATTAATGACAATCCCTATGGACTAATGGTTGCATTGAGTTTTACTTGTAGTGTTTGTCCATAAACCATGCTTGAACTCCATATGTTGGATTCAAGGTTGATTCCATGAATATATTGATATAATGAAGTATTTGGCATCAAGATCATCGAGTTGAGCATATTGCAAGTATGTCTTGAAGAAAAGAATTATGTGATCATTCATGGTTATCTTCAAGACATCATCTATTGAAAAGATAAGAAAAGATACAAGGTTGATCAAGTATTGATCAACACACAAAGCTAAAAGATGTACCAAGTGGGATCATGTATCTCTTGGTATGGTAAGCAATTGTCCATATAGCTTTGTGAACTAACCCATGATATGTGTGTAGCATTTATGTGTGGTTAGGTATCTTTCCATGGGCTTGCATCAAATGAAGATTTCATATGGCCCATGATCGATGACGTTAAGTGGTGATCGTCATCAATATTGAGAAGCGCAAGTTCAAGAGGAGCATCTCGAAGAAATCTTAAGCTTGAAGCTTGCCACCCATTTAGAGATAATGTTCATGTGAAGATGTGCCTAAGAGAGGCTCTCCCATAGTGGAGTATGGGGGAGCAATGTTTGAGTCTTCACCAAGCGAAGCGCAATCAAAAAAGGTGGTCCACTTGAAGAGATCAAGATCGACGTCATCTAGCTCAAGTGGAATGCGCAAGGCAAAGGTATGATAGGGTTTCTATTTTACCGGTCTCGTGGTACTAGTTGGGAGACCGGGTTATATGATAGATACCGTACTATCAAGATGGGCTCTCGATTGAGCTATAGCGTATCAGTTGGAGAGAGCTCAAACCTTTGCATACTTGCCTTCATCATCTTTCTTGGTTTTTAAGGGGGTTTCTTCCCCAACGGTTCTCTTATCCCTAGAGGTAGCTTTTCCCCTCTCTCTCCTCCATTGTTGACCTTTGGAAAAGCTTGCCTTCTCTCAATCCCTCACATGATTCTTGGATATCTTTGAGAGAATTTGAGAGGAGATCAAGATCTACATATTCATCCAATCCATTCCTCTTCTAAGTGAGGGGAACCTAGTAGATCGTGATCTTGAAGTTCCATTTGTTGAGTTCTTCCTTGTTCTTCCTCTCTTCTCCCCCCACAAGCATTAGTTGCTTTTGGTGGGATTTGGTAGTGAAGGATTTGACCACTTCTAGTGGTCTTGCCTTCTTGCATCGGTTGCATCGGTTTGAGTTCTCCACGGTGATACGTGGAAATCGAAGTTGAGAAGCTTGTTACTCTTGGGTACTTGGGGTGCCTTAGAGCTTGTCCTCTTGGGTACTTGGAGTGCCCTAGACGGTCCTTGTTGATCTCGGAGTTTTGGTGGCTCGCGGGATAGTTGGGAGCCTCCAATTAAGTTGTGGAGTCGCGCCCCAACCTTGTGATTCTTGTGGCTTTGGGAGCCGCGGGAATTCAGTGAGAGCCTCCAATTAAGTTGTGGAGTGTGCCTCATCCTTGTACGGGTTCGGTGACCACCCTCAAGTGTCCCATAGTGGTTCGTGGCACTCCGCATTGGAGGAGGCACGAAGGAGATTACGGTGTGCCATTTGACGGCTATTCGGGGATCACTTTGTGACTCCGCACCACTCCAACGGAGACGTAGCTTCCATTGGGAAATGAACTTCGGGATAAATCATCGTCTCCAAGTGCCTCGGTATTTCTATACCCGAGCTTCTTACTTATGCTATTTACTTTGTGATAGCCATCGAGCTTGAAGTAATATATCTTGCTATCACATATTTGCTTATCTTGTTTAGCATAAGTTGTTGGTGCACATAGGTTAACCTAGCTTGTTTATGTTTCGTGCTTGATAAATTAAACGCTAGTTTTATTCCGCATTTATTCAAGCCTAAACCGCAAATAATTTTAATCGCTTATTCACCCCCCCTCTAGGCGACATCCGTGTCCTTTCATATGTTCCCTGATCACTTGCACACGCCCCCGTGTTCTCCTTTCCACCGATAAAAAATTATCCCCATCCAAGATCACGAAAAGTACATTACAAAAAGGTGACACGCGCATTGAACACACTAGAATTGCATCGGAGATGAAAGTTCTTGTGTTTTGTGTCGAACAAGAGGGGAGGAGCATCCATAGTCATACCCTGGGGAGTGGTCGAGTTTGCCGAAACTCGCTAACAAATCGTGGTGCCGTTATCGTGTTCTGAGTGCTTGGTTGTACGACGATAACAAGTTGTATCAAAGCGGAGCAATTTCCATGTTGTGATCGAGATTCACCCACACAAGTCACAAAATCAAGGTGGCATGCGGCGTGATGCTGTTCAGGATACTTGCGGAGTCACGAGAGAAGCGATTAGAACCAACATGCATAGTTGTGGACTGGCTTTGCGCTTGGTGTCCTTGATGGCTAGGTACATGAGGCCCTTTGTTGGGGACAACTTGTGTAGGATCTAGCTTTAGATAGGATCGGTGAGATCATTTTTATTTTAAATAGACAAAACATGTTCAAATATTTAAAAAAAAACTTGACAACACACATCTATGTTATACATGCAACACAAAAAATTTGTTGCTTCAAATTCGACCTACACATAGAGAGGCAAATAATAGAAAATTCGGTGTGAATAGTGAGAAACACTATTCACTCAAAACTGACACTGTTCACAGTATAATTTGGCCTTTTTGTTTCTCTAAATGTAAATCGAATTTTTAGCTGAATTTTTTTGTGTTGTAGAAACACCCCGCATATATGTTACGTAATTTTTTCACATTTTTTAACAATTTGTAAATTTGGTTTTTGTGAAATGATCCTATGATTGTACCTAAAGGGCAGATCCTATACAAGTCTCCCCCGCCCTTTGTGCCTGAAGTCGATCCGGAAGAGCGGCATACACCTCCTTACGCGGTGCGGCGCGTCGTACCGCATAGAGCTCCCACCGTCAACCGATGAGCCGTCCCATTTGGTGATTTTTCATTTTATTTCCCTTTTGTTTTGTTTATTCTTTTTTATTTATTTTTATTCCTTTTTCTTTTTATGCTTTATTTTGGTTTTTCATTTTTAATTCATGACCCGTGACCTTTTTTAAACCGCACAGACATTTATTTAAACCTCGTGAACATTTTTAGAACTGAACATTTTTAAAATCTGAATACAAATGTTTTTAAATTATGATTTTTTTAGAAAAATTGGCCTTCTAAAATGATGAATATTTTGAACATTTCAACTTTTTCAAAATTTCAACATTTTTTTAAATAAATTCTTAACACAAAAAATAAAACCCGAAACGAAACCACAAAAGAAATCTAACGGAAAAACCAACAAAAATCAGGAAGAAATTGTGAAAACGCAATTAAAAGTAACACCCGAACGAAACCATTAAAACCCAAAGGAACCAGTAGCAAAATTGAAAACAGAATAAAACCGCAGAACTAGGCCAACCCACGAGACAAGCTGAAATAACTATTAACGCTAGGGTTTTGAGGGAAACGACGTACCTCGCTAGAGGAGTCGGGTGCGTGTTATATAAGGTGGAAACAACCTCCACCGTGGTTTACAAGGGGTACGGTATAGGGGTGGTCTACTACACCATGCCCTATACTGTATACGTTACAATATTTTCAACACCCTCCCTTAATCTAAACTCTTACAAAGGTTTAGATTACGCTTAAACACATCTAACCCTCTAACAGGTAAAGTTTTGGTGAAACCATCAGCTACTTGATCTTTACTAGATATAAACTTTATTTCTAGATTTTTGCTTGGTACTCTCTCACGAACAAAATGATAATCAATCTCTATGTGCTTCGTCCGAGCATGAAAGACAGGATTTGCTGATAAATAGGTTGCACCTAAGTTGTCACACCATAAACATGGTTTTTCTTTTAGCTTCACACCTAGTTCATGAAGAAGAGCTTCAACCCATATCAGTTCAGCAGTGGCATTAGCAACATCCTTGTACTCAGCTTCGGTGCTTGAACGAGAAACTGTGGGTTGCTTACGAGAGCTCCAAGAAACCAGATTTGGGCCAAGAAAGATTGCAAAACCCCTTGTGGAGCGTCTGTCATCAAGACATCCAGCCCAATCTGCATCTGAAAAAGCACTCAAGCGAGTATGAGAAGAACGCATAAATGTAAGACCAACTTGTAGTGTATCCTGAATGTATCTTAGTATCCTTTTTGCAGCTGTCCAATGTGATGTAGTTGGAGCATGAAGAAGCTGACAAATCTTATTGACTGAAAAGGACAAGTCTGGGCGTGTCAGAGTTAAATACTGAAGAGCACCAACAATGCTCCTAAACTGTGTACTGTCTTCAGGACCAAGTGTCGTGCCGTCATGCAGTGAAAGTGGTTCAGTATTTGACAAGGGTGTAGGTGCTAGCTTGTAATTTTTCATACCAACCTTTTCTATTAAATCCATGGCATACTTTTCTTGAGTTAAAACTAACCCATTTTGAGATTTCTTAACTTCAATACCCAAAAAGAAATGCAAATCACCAAGGTCTTTTATAGCAAAGTGTTTTATTTAGGTCTTGAAGAAGAATTGATGTGGCCTCATGAGAAGAGCTTGCAACTATGATATCATCAACATAAATTAGCACAAACATGGTTATACCTGACTTTTGATAAAGAAACAAGGAGGTATCGGCCTTTGAGGGAATAAAGCCAAGATCATGAAGCTAGGTACTAAGACGAGAGTACCATGCCCGTGGAGCTTGTTTCAGACCATATAGAGCCTTGTCAAGCCTACAAACATAATGTGGAGCTTCTGGATTTTCAAAAACCGGGGGCTGTTTCATATAGACCTGCTCTTCCAGAACACCATGCAAAAAACGTGTTCTTGACGTCTAGCTGCCGTAGGTTCCATCCTCGTGAAACTACAACTGCTAGCACAATCCGAATGGTTGCAGCTTTAACAACTGGACTAAAGTATCTTCATAGTCTATACCATACCTTTGTTTAAATCTTTTTTGCTACCAACCGTGCTTTATATCTATCAATCGTGCCATCTGCACTTTTCTTAATATGATAAACCCACTTACAATCAATTAAGTTCCTGGTTGTACTTGGTGGAACAAGATGCCATGTCATGTTTTGAAGAACAGCATTGTACTCTTCATCCATTGCCTCTCTCCACTTGGAATTTTCAAGGGCCTCGGACAAGGATGAAGGTTCTTCTATAGATGTTAGGAAGGCATGGCTAGGAGCATCCTCCCCATATATTTTAGACTGTTAACCGTACCGAATGGTGCCATCCATATAGCCTTTGGGCTTTTTAATACCTTTTTGTAGACGCGTGCGTGGGGCAGCTACAGGAGAGACTGCAGGAGTGGATTCCGCAGAAGATCCGGCAGCAGGCGCAGAGCTTGTCAAGTCCGCCACAGGAGAGACCACATCGCGCTCTGGTGCATCGGATGCGGAGGAGGCAGCCGAGCCGGGCGAACCGGCGGGCGACACGTCGGTGGGCGTGTGGTCACCATGCGCGCCATAATCATGTGGCGACAGCGACCGCTCGGGGGTCCCGCCCAGGTGGGCTTGGTTTGGTGCGACGGATGCAGCGCGGGAGCCGGCGCTGTCGGGAGGCAGAGGAGATGCTGCACGCGACGACCGAGGCGAGTCTGCGCCCTGCCCAGTCAGCGAATCGTCCATGGGATCCGTGTGCACCTGATCCGACGAAGCAGCAGAATCAGAATCCACGTCGGAATCAGTGGAGATTTTGTCTTCTTCTTCATGTGCTGTAGTACCATTTCCTGCACTGTTTTGGGGCATTTCTTTATCATTTTGAGCCAAATTTTCTTCTCCTGAATCTCCAGGTTCCTGGCCATGATTAGTAACAGGGATAATAGGTAAAGGCATATAGTCATCTATGTGTGCATCCCCATGATTTGATGTGTTTGGAAGAAGAAGAATTTCTTCACGAAGACGTTTACCGGCATTTGGATGTAAGGAAGCAAACGGAAAAACATGCTCATCAAAAACAGCATCTCTAGATATATAAACCCGTCCTGTAGAAATATCAGGGCACTTTACTCCCTTGTGACAAGGACTGTATCCCATGAAGACACAACGTTTTGAGCGGAAAGCAAGTTTGCATTTGTTGTAGGGGCGAAGGTTTGGCCAACAGGCACAACCAAACACACGAAGAGAGTCATAATTGGGCTTGGTGTGAAGTAGACGTTCAACAGGAGTTTCTGAATTTATGACTTTACTTGGAAGCAAGTTTATGAGAAAGGTGGCGGTAAGAAAGGCTTCATTCCAGAATTTCAAAGGCTTGGATGCATTTGCTAACAAGGCAATACCAACTTCGACAATGTGACGATGTTTTCGCTCAGCGGAACCATTTTGTTGATGAGCATGCGGGCAAGAAACATGATGGGTAATGCCAATTTTCTGAAAAAAACTATTCAACTTTTCATATTCACCACCCCAATCAGTTTGCATAGTGATAATTTTCCTATCAAACTTGCGCTCAACCAATTGTTGAAAGTTAAGGAAAACTTGATAGACCTCGAAACGATTCTTAAGAAGATAAATCCACATAAATTTACTAAAATCATCAATAAAGCTTACATAATAGCAATGTTTCCCAACAGAGGCGGGAGCAGGGCCCCATACATCAGAAAACACTTGCTCCAATGGAACAGTGGAAACACTAGTGGACACGGGATGTGGAAGTTGATGACTTTTGGCTAGTTGGCAAGAATCACATATGTAAGGATTTATTTCTGGAGTATGAGATAACTTGTTTTTCCTAAGAACCTGTTGAACCACAAACGATGAAGGATGTCCTAAACGACGATACCATGTAGATGAAGAAGGCTTTATTGTGACGAAAGCATACTTGGATGATGACCCCATAGAGACTGGCACTAGAGGGTAGAGCCCACCATGACAGGGACCCTTAAAAAGAATTCTCCTTGTGGCCTGGTCCTTTATCAAAAAAAAGAATGGGTGAAATTCAATAAACACATCATTGTCAAGAGTGAGTTTATGGATGGAGAACAGGTTTTTAGATGCACTAGGAACATGAAGAATGTTGTTAAGATGTAATGAAGCATGTGGGGTGCACAACATAGAATGACCAATATGACTTATAACCATACCTTTCCCATCGGCCGTGTGGACGCGCTCACGCCCATTGTACTTGTCCTTGGTAGATAGCTTGTTTTGCTCACTGGTGATATGATCTGTCGCACCCGTGTCGGAATACCAGTTGGTATCCACACCATAGGATGCAATGTATGCATCCTTGTGGTCATCACGGTCACCATCGTTGTCCGAGTCATCCTGGTAGCACCACCAGTAGTCCGCAGCAGGGTGGCCATGTATCTTGCAGATTTGGCACGTGACATCGACGAAGGAGGTCGGGGTACGATCACGCCGACCACGGCGCCGTCCATCGCGATCATCACGGTGCCGATCACGGCGATCATCACGGTGTCGGCCTTGTCCACCGCCATCACAGCGGCGATCATCGCGGTAGTCACCGCGTCCTCTGTGGTCACCACGATCACGGTCGCGGTAGTCACCACGAGCACTGCGGTCGTGGTAGTCACCACGGTCAGCACGGTCACGGTAGTCGCCGCGCTCTCCACGGTCACGGTAGTCACCGCGCCCATGGCGGTCATCACGTCCATGAGAGGGGCGAGGATTAGCCCATCCACGTTGCACCGCATTTGCTGAGGAGGTGAAGGAGGCCTCCAGGGAGTCGTCATCTAGCATCTCATTGCGCATATCATATGAGGACAATTGACCAAAGAAATCATCAAGGGTTGTACCGGGGTTTCCATTGACGGCGGCCAACAGGGAGTTGTAGGAGCTGCCGAGACCATGGAGGAGGTAGCTGATGAACTCATCATCTTCGAGGGGCTTCCCGGCTGCAGCCAGCTCGGAGCCAAACCCCTTCATCTTGGTGATGTATTGATCTGCAGTCATATCGGCTTTCTTCTTGGTGTCATTGAGAGAGGACCGAAGATGCTGGACCTTCGTTCTCGAGGCAGCAGAGAACATGGCGTTGATGGCAGTCCAAATTTCAGCTATAGACTCCATCCCGAGCACATGAGAAAGGATGTTAGGGGAAAGAGAATTCAACAGAAACCTGAGAACCTGCCGATCCCGTGCGAGCCAGGACGTGTAGTCCGAGTTCACCACGGTGACCATCTTCTTGTCACGATCTTGAACTTGCACAGTTTTGACCGGAGCACGATCTGTCCCGTCGAGCAGCCCAATCACATCAGCGCCCCTAAACGCAGGCAGAACTAGGGCCTTCCACAGCAGGAAGTTTCTGCGAGTCAGCGGCTGGGTCGGAGGTGCGCCGAGGGCAGAGGCCAGCGAGGAACTGGATGAACTCATGGCGGCTAGGTTTTGTTGGCGGTGGCGGCGGTAGAGAGGCAACGGCGGCGGCAGGTTGTGTGTGTTTTGGGCGGCGGCGGCGATAGCAGCAAGCTACGGCGGCGGCAGAGGTTTGTGGTGTAATCTTGGTTTTGGTTTTTTTTTGTAGGTTTTAGGTGCGGCTGGAGCTCAAGGGCAACGACATCAAGGTGTCTTAGGTTTTGGCTTGGGCGGCGGCAGCACACAGGCGGCGGCAAGGTTTTGATGGGCGGCGGCGGCCAGGAGGATGGCGACGGCGAGGTTTTGGCAGCTAGGGCGTCGCGGAAAAGGAGCGCTCTGATACCATATTAACGCTAGGGTTTTGAGGGAAACGACGTACCTCGCTAGAGGCGTCGGGTGCGTGTTATATAAGTGGAAACAACCTCCACCGTGGTTTACAAGGGTACGGTATAGGGGTGGTGTACTACACCATGCCCTATACTGTATACGTTACAATACTTTCAACAATAACATCATGTCTCCTAAACCTTTTTGAAGTTAATGACAACACACTTAACGGACTAATCATGTGACTAAACTTGCTAGTTACTTTGACAACAATACACGTGGTTCGGTGCCCCCAAGTCTCTAAAGGAAACGACGTTGTTCCGGAAGCTTTTCGTTTATCTTGTGTATAAGAACATCAAGAGGGGGACCCGTTGTGGAAAGGTATCGTGGGATTCGATCTCCACGCGCACAAACCAAAAGCACCACAACCTTCCTAGTTTTCAGAGAGAGTTGTCTTGAAATTGAACCGACAAGGTTCTTACGTACCCAGTGGTAGTACCGGAGACAAGGTGCTTACCCGTTAGTACCAGGACATGCAGCGGTAGTACCGCCCCTCCCAGGAGCGTGCGTCTCTTGGGCGGTAGTACCGCGGCCAGTACTGCATTTCAGGTGGCGAAACTAAATTATGTACTTGTTTTCCTCATGTTAAGGTTAATACAAAGACATATAGATCTCTTGCGGGTTCTCGAAAAAAAATTATGTCTCTCGTCCCGCTATTTCCCATTCACCTTGGGATATTACAGAGGTGGAGATGGAGAGACTACGTCGCAACCAGTCATCGAAGCTTGGCGCGCCCCACTGCTCGATCTCTCTCTCAAACGCTCGTCTTCTTCCCCTTCGCCAATTTCAACGGAGAAGGGGCCGAAACAAGGAGACTATCTCGCTCTCCTTACCAGAGAGACAGGTGGACCTCCATATTCCATTTTAGTTTCTTTTTTTGATAACGGAAAATCTATCTAGCAGGCGCCTTCAAATTGGCATATCTGTACGCACCACCCGCGCGTCATTGATTAATGATCGTACGGCCGGATTTCGTCCCGACCGGGTCAATGTCACGTTTGTTTTGGCTGACCTCCTTTTCCGCCTCCATCTCTCTCCCTATCGTCACAGCTACGCCGCCGCCTCCTTGACACGCACGCGCGCGACGCACATGTCGGTCTCACTCCTGCGCGCTGGCCTCGGCCCTGAGCCGCCGTGCTTCGGCCGCTCCTCGCCGCGAGCGAAACGGCCGTTCATTTGGCTGGCGTGTGCGTCGGATCTGATGGGAGAGATGTCTAGCTCCTCGGTGGTGCGCAGCAGCGTGCGGCAGCGCCAGACGAAGGTCTTCGATGTGTCTAGCGGCGACGCTTCCCCTTTTTCGGAGATCAGGGACCTCCTTCAGAGAGCGGCCGCCCTGACCCGGTGCCACCGGTGCGCGGATACGTTGAGCGGGTGCACGGCCGTGCTGGTGCCCCGTGCCACCGCCACCCCAGCTGCCGTCCCTCTCAACCCCCGAACAGGGACAGCCAGGGCGTCGTCGCCGTGCATAGGCCCTCGCGGCGCAGCCGCAGGAGCTGCACGCCATGAGCGAGGCCAGCGGGAGCCGGCTCAGCACCGGTGGCGCCCTCACAAAATCAGCGGGATCGGCTTCGTTGCAGGTGCAGTCTGTCGGGGGAATACTTTCTGGATTAACCCGCGGCCCAGTGCGATTTAACTTACTCGCACGGATGAAGGCCCACTTGGGAACAAGCCCAATATTGAACCGCCATAAGGAGAAAGATCTAGAAGACAACTCCCGGAGGACGTGAAGACCAAGTAGTCTCCGAGTAGGCCTCTGTGGATGTATTCCTTATGGGGAAGATTCCTTTTGTAACCTAGCGAGCCTCTGTGTATATAAAGAGGACTCGCAGGACTTAGAGCGGGTTAAGCTATCAAGCCCCAAACCCTAGCTTATACGGCGAGTACCAGATCGGATCGCCTCCATTGTAACACCTCGATTATCATATCAATACCAATCTAGGGTAGGCAGGAAGTAGGTCTTTTACCTCACATTGAGGGGGCCGAACCTGGGTAAATCTGTGTTGATCTTTGTTCCTGCGATCCCAAGCTCGGAGATGCTTGACTCGCGTAATCCCACACCTACGAAGTCATCTATGACACCTGACGTGACAAACCCACGACAGTTGGCGCCCACCGTGGGGCCTGCGGTCAAAAGCGTCACGTTCCGCGCAGGATCCATGAAGGGAGCTGAAGATCTCGTTGTTGGCCGTATCATCACGGTCAATGGCACACCCCTCATCGACGATTCAAGCTGGGGGCCGGAAGCAGATTACTTGGAGACCGGCCACGTCATCCCCTTTGGATCCATCAACGTCTTCGTCGGCTTCATTGGCGGCGAGTCAGAGGATCCATCGCAGCATGGCGACTCAGAAGAAGGAGTCGCGGTAACAGTGGACCAAGAAGAAGGATCTATCAACCACGAGTCGCTGCCTCTCGAAGACGAAGAAGGCCAATCCATTGAGTATGTCCTTGAGGAAAGGCTATGCGGAGGCCCTGTGGACAGTGGCTCGCCCTCTGTAGAAGATCGGCACGTGGAAGGGGTCTACAGGACCACAGAAGCAGACGAAGGGCTGGGCATGCCACCAGGCAGCTTAGCCCCCACACCGCCGGAAGCAGCAGAACAAGCCGCGCTAGATGCATCAGGAGTCGCGGCATCCGCTGTGATCACGCCAGGAGTCGCGGCCTCAGGAGTCGCAAACAGAGAAACTCCACCTGGAGTCGCGCCTGCGGAATCAGGGGCAAGGGTAACCCCCAGCGCAGCGGTCACGCCGCCACAGGGAAGCGTGTTGTTTACACCAATATCTGCGGTTAACGCGGCTGCTAGAGTAACAGAATTGGAGGCTACCAGGATCGGGCTATATGATGAGGTCCAGAGAATCGCAGATGAGAGAGCCAGGCTGGCGCGTGAGGAACAGCGCCTCCAACAGGAACAACTGCGACTCATCGAGGAAACCAATTCTCTGCAAGGAATACAGGCCACCTTGCCGCATAGACGTCACGCGAGTCGCCTGCAGCCAGGAACAGTGAACCCTATGGAGCTGTTCCAATCACCCACCATTGAACCAGCAATTGCGGTACCATCAGTCGCCACCAACACGACGCACCCGGTAGCATGGTCAGGGGTCGCACAACCTCCAGTCGCGATACCCGCGCGCACGGCACCATCTGCCATGGTTATGCGGTCAGTGGCCCCGTTAGCCGCGCCCGCGGTTCAAGCAATCGCGGTACCATCAATCGTGCCAGCGGTTCCATCTTTCGCAGCACCAAGAGTAGCAGAGATACCTGGATCAAGGGCCATAGTACCGGCTAACAACAGGGCCATGATGCCCCCGCCACTGACGCAGCCAACCTTTGTGCAGCAGTCGCCACAGCAGCCTCAAAGGTTCCACACGCCGCAAGGACATTATGTTAGCCCGGTGGAGAATCTCTTTGCAGCCACAAACATCTTGGCCAGATTAGCGCCAGCAGGAAACACGCCAATGGACAGAGAGGCACGGCGCGCCATTGAGATGCTGAGCACAGCAGTGATACAGCAGGCGAATATGTCCGAACACGCAGGACGGCTGCACTCCACCCCTTACAATAGCAGAGCAACGGCGGAGAGAAGCATCCACGCGGAGTCGCCACACGTTGCGACCTCAAGCTCGGCTAGGCGACAAAGGGAAGATCAGCCTGCGGCTCAAGATCAACCTCAGCAAGTTCAACCTATAGAGATTGTGCAGCCGCGCCCGGCGGCCAACCCAATAGGAAGGCCAGCTTCGTCCAACCTATCGTCGCGACTCAAAGGCCCAGTCTGTTTCAACGAAAGAATCAGGTCTGAACCGTTTCCTGCAGATTTTAAAGGACCTCGCAAGGTCGCCAACTACAACGCCAGCATGGACCCTGTTACTTGGCTCAACAATTACGAGATGGGCATGAGCATCCTAAACGCATCCGAAGAGATCTGCGCACGTTACCTAAACATGATGTTAGAGGGCGCAGCCCACATATGGCTACAAAATTTGCCACCAAATTCAATAAACTCTTGGGATGAGATGAAGGAAGCTTTTATCAAGAATTTCCAAGGGACATGCAAGCGACTCTGCAGCATAGAGGACCTAGAGCGTTGTGTACAGAAGGAAGGCGAGTCAAGTCGCCACTGGATGAGAAGGGTCGCAGAGATCATACATTCCTCAGACAATATACCACCCAGTTCAGCAGTCCTTGTCATGGAGAAAAATTGCAAATTTGAGCCGCTAGTCCACAAACTAGGTCGCATGAAGGATAAAGTCAAGAGCCTAAGTGAGGTAATGGCGGCGGCCAACAAGTATGCTAGCTCGGATAAAACCAGGGACGCATCTGATGGGGAGGAAGAGGAAAGCACTGGCAAAGGAAAAAAGGCCAGTAGCAAGCCTCAACAACAGCAAGCTAGCAATGCCAATACGAGTTATAACAAGCGCAAAAACGAAGAAGGAAACTCAGGGTTAGTCGCAAATACGAATACTCGTTACAAACAAAGCAGCAGCAGAGGAAGGAATTTTCACCCAGTCAATTTGGAAGAGGTTTTCAACCGCCCCTGCGACATCCATATAGGAAAAGATGGGAAACCACCCAACCACACGAAGGCACAGTGTTATCATTACAAAAAGTGGAAGGATGGACAGCCACTCAACACAAACTTCAATCATCAAAACAACGAGGAAGGTAAAAATGGCGGAGGCAACAACAGCAACAACGCCGTCCCAAATCCGCAGCCAGATCAGCCACAGTTCCCAAAACAGTTGGGTCAGTATCATACCATTGTGGTGAATACTTCAAGGAGGGAACAAAAACTGCGACGACGCAATCAGGCTGTTAATGCCATAGTACCAGCCGTCCCACAATGGCTAAAGTGGTCCGAACAACCAGTAATTTGGAGCCGCGAGGATCACCCAGGAGAAATAAATGAAGAGGGAAAACTCGCGCTGGTGGTTGCCCCTCAAGTCGCAGGATACAAGTTGAGCAAAGTACTCATGGATGGAGGCAGCAGTATCAACATATTATATTATGAAACCTTCAAAAGAATGAACCTTCAAGAAAAGCAGCTACACCCATCAAGAACAACATTTCATGGTGTCGTGCCAGGCATATCAGCCCAGCCATTGGGGCGAGTTAACTTGGAGGTCGCCTTTGGGACACAAAGCAACTTCAGGAGCGAGTACATTTGGTTCGAGGTTGTAGATTTCCAGAGCCCATATCATGCGCTGTTTGGCAGAGAAGCATTCGCAAAGTTTATGGCTAGGCCGTGCTATGTGTACCTAAAGCTCAAAATACCAGGCCCTAGAGGTGTCATCACCATCAATGGCGACAAAAGAATAGCTCAAGAATGTGAAGAAGGCGACAAGGCCATAGCCAGAGCAGCTTGCATTGCAGAGAGCGCGACCATGCGCGAGTCGCAGGAGAATTTTGATGACATCGTGAAGGCCAAGAGGCACCTGCCTGACTTGCGACTTCAGATTACAGCCGCAAGGGAGGCAAGGAAGTCAAAGGCTACGAGCCATTGCCAATAAGGACACATCCCAGGCATCGCGAGTTGCCATCAGCAGTCGCAGCAAAATTATTAAGAGTTTACATCATCAAGCAAGCCACTCAGGGCTAAAAAAGCTTCAATTCTGATCGCCACCTAGGCGCGATCGACCCCATTCTGGTCGCCACTTAGGCGCGACCGACCCAATGCAACAATTCTGATCGCCACCTAGGCGCGATCGACCCAATTCTGGTCGCCACTCAGGCGCGACCGACCCATGTATCATCTCTGGTTGCCACCTAGGCGCAACCGACCCAATTCTGGTCGCCACTCAGGCGCGACCGACCCATGTAACATCTCTGGTTGCCACCTAGGCGCAACCGACCCAATTCTGGTCGCCACTCAGGCGCGACCGACCCATGTAACATCTCTGATCGCCACCTAGGCGCGATCGACCCAATTCTGGTTGCCACCTAGGCGCAACCGACCCAAGCATCACTTCTGGTCGCCACCTAGGCGCGACCGACCCTATGTATCATATAATGATTCTGAAATAAAGCATCTCAAACTACCAATTGAGTTGTGAGTCTTTTATTTTTTAATCATTGGTCCCTTGGGGGTGCGGCAGCTTTTTAGCGCGGCCTATTCCTTGGGATCGCCAAACAAGTGGCATTTATCGTGATTATACTCAACCTCTCTTGGATGCGACTTGCACAATGCGGCCAAAGTACTGGGGGTGTGGCGTCAATCGAGTTTGATTGCCTATCATGGCCGCTCTCGACCCTGAACACGCACTTTTTACCTGGGAAATACTGAGCCGCGCAAGGGCCTAAGTGAGGAAAAACCGAGACAAATCATAAGGACCAGCCTATTGGTCGAAACATGTACTGCCAAGAGTACTTAAGCAAACCATAAAATTGTCTTATGACACATAAACTCTAACAATTATTACAGACCGCTAAGGGCCAAGGCCATCAAACCATTGTTTTCTCTTCTTCACTTGTGCGCAGCTTTTGGCCGGTGGGAAGGAGGAACAGGCGGCTTACCAAGCTTGCCAGAAGGAGCAGTCGCAGGCTCGCTGGAGGGCTCTTCAGTCGCGGGCTTGGGGGCTGCAGAGCTGGATACGCCTGGAGAGGGGTTCTTGTCCTGCGGAATCACCGCGCTGGACGACGGAGCGGGTAACTTCTCCCATCTGCTTCCATCTGCGTTATACTTGCCCATATAGGTCGCAAGATCAATCCCCTCCACCAGTTCAGTCGCATGGCCGCGCATATCCTTCCAAGTTGTCGCATATTCTGAGGCCGTCAGTTCGGTGCCATCCACCTTCTTCGAGGGCCTACCTTTTGCAACCTTGGCAGCATCAAAAGAAGGATAGTACGTCTTGGCCAAAGCAAGAACATGAGCCGCGCCGGTGCGAGCTGAGGACTCTTTCCAGTCCAAAAAGAACTGAGGCGCCCTAAGCAGTCTTTTCAGCAGCCCTTCAGAATCACCAGGGACTGGCTTGGTCGGCAGCAGGCACTTAGACAGTGATTTCATGGCGTCACAAGTTCTTCGCGAAAAATCGCGGATATACTCCAGCTGCTCCTGAGTACTGCCGCGCTGATCCTTGGCATCTTCACCTACATCAAGGCATGTCTCCGTCAGCTCTACAACACACAGGCAAAGATAATAGAGAAAAAAGATGCAGTTACAAGTCGCAATACATACCAGTTAATTCTTGAGTCATGATGCACACTTTGGCGTGGACGAGGTTATGGGCATCAGAAACTTTCTTCAATTTTTTCTCAAGTTCGCCAATGGAAACGGCCTTAAGCCTTGCGTCCTCATTGACATCAGCAATGGCGTCTTTCTGAGCGCTGACTTGGAGCTCCAGCTGCTGGACCCTCTCATGGAATTTCTCTTCAACAGCTTTAAGTCGCAGCTCGGTATTTTTGGCTTGCTCAGAAAACTTGAAGCTTTCATCAGATAGCTCGCCCATCCTGGTTTCCCTCTTCTTTAGCTCAGCGTCACGCTGGCCAAGGAGCTCGCGTAGCCTCTCCAGTTCAGAGGGAGTATCCCCCAGCTGCTTTTCCAAGGCAATTTTGGCAGCTGTTATGGAGCTTAGTTCCTCCTATGAAGGGAACGTCAGTCAGTAAGTATATGTCAAACAGCTAAAAGAGAAGCATCAAGTCTCCCTTTACAGTCAAAGAAGAAACTTGATCCTTGGGGGCTAGAGACAGATAACTGGAGATAGAAGTTTACCTTATAAGCCGCAGACAGGTCAGATAGTGCCTTGCGGAGCTCCATGGCTTGCTTGTCATTTGAGGCAATGATAGCCTCTGACAGTTTCTCAGCGCGGCTTGTGGAGGAGGAAGAAGCAACCTCAGCATGTGGAATGGGCGCCGCAGATTGTCCGCCGCTGGCGACTCAACCACTGGCGTATCAGCATCCTTGGCCATTACATCTATGGAGGAGGGGTTGACCTTCTCCACGTCCTGGATCATAAGGGGATCCGTTCTATCCTCCAGAGCCACCTCTTGGGTGGCTGTGTCAACAACAGGAACCGTGGCCAGGTCATCAGTGGTGGCCACGCCCTCTACCATGGCGGTATGAGCCACAGGTGATAAATGCGGCTCAACCGCGGTTCCAGGCTCAGTCGCGGGTTCAGCCGCACTTCTGTAAAAAGCAAGGGCATTATGAGAAGAAGAAGAACATAAGCCAGAATAAAAGTATTGAAAGCACAGGGAAAAGTTACTAACTCTGGAGCCATCTTCACAAAGGCCATAAGTTCACCACTTGATGGTGAGGACAGGCCTTGGGTCCCAGAATCTGCGAGTAAAAGTTTTACGTGTCAGTAGAGGAAAAAGAATAAGCATTCAAGATGACAAGACAGCAGAAATTACCAGAGTGGGGACCCATGTCTTCTTCAGCAGAGGCGGTAGCTTTGAAAGCACGCCTGGCAACAAAGGAGATCGCGCCCGTAACAGGTTTGCGACGCTTCGTGGCCTCGGGGTTTTCCAGAGCATCAACCTCTGGTTCTTCACGAGATAGCCTCTTGGAGGCTCTACGGGGAGTTGGTTCAGCCGCGGCAACAGAACTCGCGGCTGGCGCTGGGCTCACGTCCTCGTCCAGTTCGGTCTCTTCATCATCTGAGGCCGCAGAGGCAACAGAAGGGATATCAGCAGTCTCGCTGCCCTCTAGAGTGGGCAGCAACTTCTTTCGTGCGGCACGCTTGGGAGCAGCAGTGCCGGCGACAGTCGCAGGCAGCGACCAGTAGTTCTCGTCAGCCTGGATGAGAGAAATATAAGTTGCAGTGTAAGAAAAGGAATGCGACTCAACTATGAAGGTGAAAAGACAGAGAAGAGGAGTTACCTCAAAAGGCTTGTTGTTAACACTGAAAGGGGCAAGCCCCACCTTATCGAAGGAGATGTCCTTCTCCTCAGTCACGCGGGTGACAAATTCCACCCAATCCTCAGGCCTCCAGTCCGAAGCTTGATACGATCAAATCAGCAGAGGTGCCTGTGCACTCAAGGAAAGATCGCTGTCGTGACTCAGGCTGAATGCGCCATTTGGTCCAGCAAGAGAGAAGATCAAGGCCAGTAAGACCATGACCTATTAAGGCGCGGACTTTGATCAGCGACTCATTGATGAAGGACATGGACGAGTCGCGGGGTTTTGATTTCAGTGCCTCGGTAGGCACGAAGAGGGTGTTAGACCAGGAGGGAAGGCGAGTTTCGCCCTCCGGTGAAGTATCTTGGCAATAAAAGAAAGATTTTTGCCAAGCCCTGGGTCGATTCGCAGGGCTAGCTTGGGAAGGCAAGAATTCCTATGGCGCTGAAGAGAGATGGCGCCGACCTGAACGTAGGCGCCACCCTTGGAGACAAGTTGGCTGTTGCAGGTGAAGAGGCCAGCCACAGATCGATGTTGGGGGCTATGCCAAGATAATCCTCGCACAGCACGTGAAAATTGCTCACCTGGAGCATTGAGTTGGGCCCGATGTCGTGAAGACGGAGGCCTAGGCGTTGCAGCAAATTGCGGAAGAAGGGAGAACCTGGCGGCGTGAATCCACGCTCCACGTGCTCCACGAACATCACCAGCTCGTTGGGCTTGGGGCGCGGCTCGATTTCATCGCCTGGTGCCCGCCAGACGCCGTCCCCTTCGGCGGCAAGAAGCCAGCCTCGGCCAGATCCGCAAGAGTTTCCTCTGTTACCCAGGATCCTTCCCAGTTGCAGGAGATCTGGCGCCTATTGTCAGATGGCTTCGCCTTGGGCGCCATTGCGAGGGAGAGATTGAATTGGGGAACTAGGCTTGGGTCGAGGAAGAAGACGGCGCGGCTAGGGATGAGAAGATTGCAGGGCAAATGGATAATGACCTAGGTGGCCGCAGCTTATAACTGAAGGGGCCCGCAACTAACGGCATTATCTGTGCTCGCAACCAACGGCACAATTTGCGCCCGCAAAAAGAGTAACGGTCCGCAATTAAAGGAAACAGAATATTTCCAGAAGAAGAGATGAGTCGCACAGATGAGTCGCAGCTCTGAATCGCATGAGTCAGGAGATTGGTCAGAACGTTTACAGTGCGGCTCAGAGACCATTTCAAGAGGCCAGAAGATTCTCACCGTAAAGTCCTAACCAATCTTGGGGGCTAATGTCGGGGGAATACTTTCTGGATTAACCCGCGGCCCAGTGCGATTTAACTTACTCGCACGGATGAAGGCCCACTTGGGAACAAGCCCAATATTGAACCGCCATAAGGAGAAAGATCTAGAAGACAATCCCGGAGGACGTGAAGACCAAGTAGTCTCCGAGTAGGCCTCTGTGGATGTATTCCTTATGGGGAAGATTCCTTTTGTAACCTAGCGAGCCTCTGTGTATATAAAGAGGACTCGCAGGACTTAGAGCGGGTAAGCTATCAAGCCCCAAACCCTAGCTCATACGGCGAGTACCAGATCGGATCGCCTCCATTGTAACACCTCGATTATCATATCAATACCAATCTAGGGTAGGCAGGAAGTAGGTCTTTTACCTCACATTGAGGGGGCCGAACCTGGGTAAATCTGTGTTGATCTTTGTTCCTGCGATCCCAAGCTCGGAGATGCTTGACTCGCGTAATCCCACACCTACGAAGTCATCTATGACACCTGACGTGACAAACCCACGACACAGTCGCAGCAGCCGTTGAGGTCCTCCACAGCCAACAATATCTCTCCCAAAACATGCGGCTGATTTTGTCAGGGCGACCCTAGAGGTCGGGGCGCGCTCACGCCGCACGAGAGGCGTCGCCGGAGGTTGGGGCAGCGCGCCGCCGGCATCGAGCACATGGGTTGTGCTTATCGCCGAGTGAACGGCGTCAGACTTGTCAACGGGGCACCAGGCACAGTCATCGTTGTCGTCACCGCCATGAACAGATGTGCTTCACCGGTTCCCCCGTCGTCATCCACACACAGGCTTCCATCCGTGGCGACTGACAAGGATTTCTATCTATACGACGTGTATCAGATGTGAAGCCAACACCGTGTCGACTTGCCACCGCCTACTCACTCATCCACGATTCCATGGATATATCTCGTTCTCCACTGCTCGTCTATTCTCCACTACTGCACACAAGCAAATATCTGGACCAAATTCGTCACGTCGCCCGCGTTTTGCAGCCAACATTCTTTGCGGTCAAACCTTATCCTCTCGTCAACACGTATCCATTCGCGAAGTGCCGTCCTCGTCTCCCTCGTCCACGACCCATGCCGCCGAAGGAGTTGTCCGCCATGTTGCTGTCTCGTGGCTCCGCGCACGCCGCCGGGTTCGACTTCTCTAGCGCGGTGGAGGCGGTGGTGTCGGCCACGGCAAGGCGCTGGTCGCTGCGGACCTAAGCGTCGCCGTCGCCGGGACCTCAACGTCGCTCTTCGGCCTTGACGCGACGCCGCCGCCTCTCCATAGCTACTCGCATCCGTGCCCCTCGTTGTCGAGAACTATGGCTGCTCGACCGGAGATTGGGAAGGTCAGGGTGTCTGGGGTGGAGAGGATTAGAAGAGGAAGGCTACTTCTCCCAATCCGCAGATCCGGCACGAGAGAGCATGAACTTCCAAGAGTGGCCGCCACAGGCCATAGCTTCGCTCGCCCTCCTCCTCAGCCTGAAGCGGCTCCAGACCGTGGTGCGGGTCTGAGGAACACCGGAGTCAGACAACGCCCAAGCGCTAAGTGATTGCTTCAAATTGGTCTGGGTGCACGGTGACGAACATCGCCTCCGGGACTATGCGACACACCTAGTACTGATGCGAGCAGCTACATCGCCTCTGTTGGAGTAGAACCACTCTCGATTAGGAGACTTGATGCATCGCAGCGGAAGTCCAAGAAGTCCTGTTGCTCTTTTTTTTATGATTGCTGCTTTTGTCAATGGATTAGGCCTGTCGGTCGCTACCGGTCGCGTATAATCAAGATCTTGACGAGGTTGACGGCGTCAGGGCATGGCGTTGGTTGCGTTGGTATCGCGTGACAGCGAGAGTGCATTGGACTCCGCACCCGTCGTGGAAGGTGGGGATGCACTTGTTGAACTGGATCATCGTGTTGATGTGGCCCTTGCTCGGCTTCCTCCACATATGATCTGACCAACCGGAGCATATCCACGTAGTACTGGTAATGTTAGCAACCTATTACCAGTGGAGTTACCCATCATGTACTGATAAAGTTAGCAATCTAGTACTTATAAAGTTACCCACCCAGTATTGTTGGAGTTACCCAACCAGTACTGATAAAGTTACCAATCTAATACTTATAAAGTTACCCACCCAATATTGATGAAGTTACTCACCCAGTATTGTTGGAGTTACCCAACCAGTACTGATAAAGTTACCAATCTAATACTTATAAAGTTACCCACCCAATATTGATGAAGTTACCCACCCAGTAGTGATGGATTTAACCACCATGTACTGATAAAGTTACCAACCTAGTACTAATAAATTTACCCATCAAGTACTGATGGAGTTTCTCACCATCTACTTATGGAGTTACCCATGTGTTCATTGTATAGTTATCCACCACAAAATCGATGTAGTTACCCTACTCTATCAGTAATAGTTACCCACTCAATACTGATATAGTTACTTACCTAGTACTTATGGAGTTACCCACCCTATACTGGTAAAGTTACCAACCTAGTACTAATAAAGTTAGCCACCCAACACTGATAGAGTTACCCATCTAGTACTGATGGAGTTACCCACTCTGTACTGATAAAATTACCAACATATCACTGATAAAGTTACCCACCCAGTACTACTAGAGTTAATCATGTTTTCATGATATAGTTATCCACTACGAAATCGATGTTGTTACCCCTAATCTATCGGTAATAGTTACTCACCTAGTACTGATAAAGTTATCCAGCACGAAATCAGTGTAGTTACCATACTTTGTCGGTAATAGTTACCTACCCAATACTGATGGATCTACCCACTCAGTACTTATGAAGTTATACATGTATTCATGATGTAGTTATCCACCAGTTTGTCAGTATGAACTCGATAGTCATCATCCTAATACTTATGCACGATAAATTTACCATCTCAAATTGATATTCAGTTATGAAAACTAGGTGTGGTAACTTCAAAACTCATAATAATCTAAAAGAACAACAAAAGAAATAGTTTTATTTCAACCCGAAAACTAATCGTTAATATGGTGGGTAACTTACGTATTCGAGCCCGGGTAACTTATATGTTACGGGGTGGTAACTTTTGTATCAAATTTTTTTTCGTCGAAACATATCGACATGGGATCTAGTTTTGAAGATTTCGTCGCAACTAGTCCAACGGTGAAAACAGATCTTAAATCGGATAAACGGACTGGGCTAAAAAACATTTTGAATTTTCAAATTTCGCATTTAATGCGGGATGACGTCATCAATTCTGTCATTCAGTGCATGCATGCATATTTGCTTGGAATGATGGGTAACTTACATCAGTCCGGGTAACTTATATGTTACGTGGTGGTAACTTTTGTGTCAAATTTTTTTTCGTCGAAACATATTGACATGGGATCTAGTTTTGAAAATCTCGTTGCGACTAGTCCAACGGTGAAAACGGATTCTAAACCGGATAAACGGTTTGGGCTACAAAACTTTTGAATTTTCGAGTTTCACATTTAATGTGGGATGACATCAGCTTTTTTGGAGTTTTGTGCATGCATGCAAAGAGGGCAATTTCTCTAGCTCGATGCGTGTGCGTATGACTTTGGGATGACATCAGGAATTTTGCTATTTAGTGCATACATGCAACTATTTCTTCTCACCGCGTGCGTATACATTTGGCACATATAGTGTCTACACTTTTGCCAAATGTAAGGCGCCTTACACATAGTCGTTCCCTTTTGATAATCATATTCCATCTTAGCTAGGTGTATAACACAATTGGTAAAAAAACACTGGTCGACCCGTGGTCGCGCAAAACTACAGCGGCACGTAGATCTGATGGCGCAGCGTCGAGTCATGCGATAAGACAAAATAGCTACCAGCGGCAATACCGAAATAGATTTCGCGTTTCTTCATTACAAGCAGGGGAAATTTTCTGATACAAATTAGGGTACGAGACATGAAAGACTAATAGCTTATGGTATGTAAAAGTAGATCAAGATTGATAAATAAAATAGATTACACAAGCGAGCAGCGGTATTTGTGCATCTTGCACAGGACCAACACTTCGCCACCGTCTTGTTGATCTTGGGGGACGCTGTACTCGAACATCGTCCAGTCCGTCTTGGCGCCATACATCCTGTAGCTGTGATACCTTAAGTATCCGACGAGACCGTTGTCTCCCACCAGCTTCCTGCGCGTGCACGCTTTCCACAAACCCCCATGGCAAGGCTGGCGCTTCAATTTCCTCCCGTTGCGGTAGTGCGCGTGGCTAAGGAAATACCAGTTTCGACGCGGTCCCGGCGGGTGACGGGCCGCCAGCTCGTCGGGGGTGGCGGAGTAGAGGTCGGCTTAGTGGACGTCGAGACGAGCCACATCGTCGTCGAGGGCCTCGCCGGCGATCTTAGGGCGGAGCAGGCGCTCGATGATCTCAATATCCGTTAGGCTGCGAGGTACGCCAGTTCGCGGCCCCATGGAGTTCTGGATCCGCCGCGACATGACGGGATACGCTCGATCTCTCAGGAAATCACGCTGGTGGTCTGGCACAACGTGCTGCTTATAAAGGCCGGCGCAGCAGCATAGTCTGAGTCGGAGACGTGTAGTAGCTTGTGTTCAACTCGATTAGACCACTCCGATTCTTAGGAAACTTGACAGCTAATCTGAACTGAACTCCCCAACTAACGCGTCGTCTCTGGCCTCCCTCCACCTTCCGCGCCGCCGCGGGGCCTTCTGCTTTGCCGGCGCCACGACCTCCGCCTCGACTGCCCGCCGTACCGCACCTGCCTCCTGCCTGGAGCCGTCGGACGCCGTTCAGCACATCCTATTGAACAGCAGCGAGCGCGCCTCCCCTTGCCTCCAGAGACGGCAGGTAAACTTGTGGTGCCTGGCACTTACCTTTTGTTTTTTTGTTTTTTTGAGAATAACTAGCTACGCTATACTAAACCACAGAATCAACGTACAGCAAAGATAAAATATCAGGTAGCGCAACACCAACCCAACTACCACAGCTTCTCCCATCGCAGCTCATCTTGGCTAGCACATGTGCCACTTCATTCGCCGATCTTCGGAACTCTTGAAAGCTTCGCAGCAACGATCTGGTCTCTCCCACGAGGATTCCGTGCATAGACCCATCAATCCCATCGAGCAACAACTTCGCTCCCACACTTGCACAATCCGTTTCCAGAATTAGCTTTTGCACTTGGTGTTCCTTCGCCATCTTAAGCGCGTGATAACACGCCATCAGTTCAGCCCCCTCCACATCCATGACAGTGTGGAAAAAACGGCTAACTCCCGTCTGGAAATCACCGTGGTGGTCTCGCAAGACCGCACCAGCTCCACCATCACGTCTGCCAGCTGAGAATGCCCCATCAGCGTTCACCTTAAACCATCCAACCTCAGGTTTTGCCCACCGTTCCTTCACCCGAGTTAGTTTTGGAATCGCCAGTTCCTGCAGATTGTTCCATTCCTCTATGCCCACCAAGGTCTTTACAGCAATACTTACCTGGAACTGCAAAATGGTCTTCAACAGGTAAACTAATTTTTGTGAGTAACTTGGCATAGTGTTCAGGTGCAACCTGTTGAAGACCGATCTGTTTCCACTATTCCACACTACCCACGGGAGGAGAGGATTGGCGTGTAGTCAATGTCAAGCGGGAACTACAAGAGGACCAGCAAAAGCATGTCACATACATGCTCTAATGTGGTCGTGTGACCCAGGGCCGGTCCTGAAATTTTAAGGGCCCGGGGCGAGACTAGAATTTAGGGCCTTTTTTTTTGGGCCTCTTAGTATAACTAGACATATATTTTAGCGCAATAGGAATCAAGATAAATGAGACACAAATTCTTACGTGAAAAATCCTTACGGGAAAAGGCACAAACATGCGTAATTTCGCTATGATGGGGGAGGTGGCATACCCTAAATTTTTCTCTCTAGATGTAAAGTACGTAACGATGGAACCATTACTGACAGATGCAAAGTCAGTAACGATGGAATGCTTACCGTAAGAACTAGCGCCAATTCGTCTGAAATTGTTATTACTCTTCAAATATTTGTGAAGAGATCCTCTCTACAAGTCTATCAATTTCTTTTCATGTTCTCTCCTTTTTATTTTTGCACTCCCGGATGGAGGCTTCTCATAACTGCGCTATAAAGAAAAACTGATTAGCAATCCAAATTAGGGCATAACCATATAACAGAGAATTAGGGAAGATCAAAATTAATCAGTACCTGCCGGCGGCGCGGCGCCTTGATCGATCGGGAATACGACAAGGCATCATGAAATCAACCGAGCTGCAGCGGGAGAGCGACGGCGGAACCAGGCGGCCATAGGGACGGATGCGTTTCCGAAGCGAACAAACCTTTTTTTAGATGCAGAAGCGAAGATCTGATGGCGAATGCGATCGAATAGTTATTATTTTTCTTAACTGCGATCCAATCGGTTTTTTTTTTACCTGCGATCCAATCGTTATATGCACGTATTCACGTCCAGCGTGTTCCCTCCTGCAGCTACGAACGGAAGCCTTTCAGGCCCAATTGCTAAACGTTCAAGTCACGGCCCTCTTTAACTAATTTTTGTTTTTGTGCATTGACATGGCTAAGCCTAGTTAGACATACACCTCGGAAGGGCCCCCAGATTTTCTGGACCCGGGGCGGCCGCCCCGCTCGCCCCCCTCCAGGACCGGCCCTAGTGTGACCCGACATCTACACTGCAACGTATTGAACGTGACCACGTCAATAATAGCGGGATCTCGGGGAACCGATCAGAAGGTGAGTTACAGACATCTTCAGAGCCAATGTTAACACTCTACAAAGAAGAGGAGTGACAGTGTTGATGTTAATTGAAACAAGTTCATGTGATTAGACCATGGTGCTATGCATTGGAAGTTATGATAGGTTAGCAGTTGTTCATAGTCAATCTGCCGGATGCCGTGCCAGTCAAGCTTTGGGTAACCGGGCTGTAAATTTGGTTACCGCCCCATAACCAAATTTCTTGAGCGCCCACGATAAATAGGTTTCCCGAGCAAAAATTCTGAATTGATTTGAAAATTTTAAATTCAAACACCCAATTGTCTATATATAGCCCGCATTTTAAGACATCATTGAATGGAGACTTGGTACGGGTGAAGTGTGGTATTATCAGCCCCAGATGTTGCAGGTTCGACTCTCAGGGCAGTTTTTTTTTTTTTTTTGAGAATTAGAGTGTTCGTATCGAATCGGTGCATAATAATGCAAACAGGTGTAGGATCTGATTCGAACACGCGACCTCAGAACCAGGAGGTCAACACGATGTGTCTATAACACTACAGTCACAGTCAATATGTTCAACACATATAGTATAAAGCCTTATTTATACTTCTGGGAAAATTTGAATTCAAAATTTGTTTGAAATTCTCGACGGTAATTTCTCGGTATTTTTCGGTAACCGGAAATCCCGACCTCTCTTGGTAAACCTTTCTTATTCTGTAACCAAAACCTTGGTGCCAGTGGATGGCGTGTTCTCGGTCTCGAGCTTTTTGTGGACGGTGACGACGATGGTGTCGCCATCCGTGGCGCGGATGGTCGGTCCGGGGGCATCGCCATTGACGGTGACATCAAGCTTCTCAAAGCAATCGGGGGACTTTTATCACTGTATTTTATAGCTATATTTTTCTGTGATTGAATTTAAATTATTGTGTATTATATAGATATATTTATCACTGTATCATTCTATAATTGACTAGCTATAAGACACGAGGCTATTATTGTGTTAGATTCGTTTCCGTTCTGAACTGAGAAAATATCCGATCTGCCTTCGTATTCGAGTAACATCCGCTTCTCATTCTTATCCGACAACATCCGTATTTGTATTTGTATTTGTTTTGAACATATGAAAATGGATGTGGGAAGGGACTATACGATCCGCATCCAATCTGTTTCCACCCCTACAATATATGCACACCCGGGAGGTGAGTGTTTATTTATTGACAACTTGCTTAAATAGACGATTTCTCCAATACTGTATCAAGCACGTTTAGTCTTGGGGTAATTAAAGCTGTCATGATCACGGCAGGCCCTCTAAAGAATCGGTCGACCCGCAGACGACCCATGTGTGTGTGTGTGGAAAAACCGATCCGGTCATTTATACCGAGTTAATTAGCTAGTGTGTTTTAGATAAGAGTTAGATACACTGTCACGATCTAGCGCTCCAAATTAAGGTCATTGTCTCGCCTACTGTTTGATCTGGCAGATGATTCTCTAGCTTTGTTAATGAACAACCCAAGATTGGTTTAGTTCATAAACGTGGTGAACATCATTTACCATTGTAGCAAGGATGCACTAACTATGTTAGTAGCCTTAATGTAAAGCAACTTCTAACATATCTAACAAAGAGGATGTGCCTACTAACAAATACGAAAACTACCAACTAATACTATTATATAGAAATAGAAAAGAACTAATATATAGATAATCAAAATTGACATGTCACTGCATGCCGACTGCTGCCATCGGATCCGGTCTTAGGCACACATGGGTCGCAGCGGTTTGATCGACCGATCCATAAACCACACAAGAAAGAGAGAGCGTGCGTCAACAATTTACGCCGAGACTAAGCGTGTTTCAATAATAATGCTCCTCTCGGTAGCTAATTGCCAAATAAGTGAAATCACTAACCCTCGTGTGCGGGAGGCTGGCTACAATCGGGGCATTAGCGCCTTATCGTTTTGGTCGTGTAGACGTTGAAGTTGTTTAAATATAAAGCCTAGTCATTTCAATCATTTCGGACATTTGCTATAATTGGGTAGTGCATCAATTTAATAGGAGTGTTAAAACATAAAGTCTAGCCCTTTCCATCAGTTCAGACTTTTGAGAGAATCTTCCTATGGTAGGATGGTTAGGAGGGTGGTTATACCCCTAGCGCACCAGAGTTCAAATCCCAGATTTGACATTGGTGTTTCTCATTTAGGCGGATTATTCTTCAGTGGGAGGCGACGTTCCCGTCGATAGCGAGGCGCCCGTGGTGATTTCGTCAATCTCAAGACCCGACCACCGGCTCAATCTTTCGGAGGTGCTCACAGGGGAAGGGTGTGCGTGTGTGCGTGCGTTCATAGGGGTGAGTGTGTGCACATGTATGTGAGCGTCTAACTTGTATTGTGTTTCGCAAAAAAAAAAATTTGGCTAGTGCATCAATTCATTATGTTATCAGAGCCAGGTGGTGGTCTCAAGTTCATGCCCCCGGCTAGGCCTCCCATCTATCCCACGTATAAGGTCTTCCCATATGTCCAGTTTAAACGTGAGGGGAGTGTTAAAGTATAAAGCATATCCCTTTCCATCAGTTCGGATTTTTGAAATAATTGACTATTGAATCAATTTAATAAGTGGATATTTGCATTTTGAAGGGATAAATCAGTCTATGAGAAGACTGATGGCTGCATGATGTTAACAAGAATCCGCCAAGACTATTTGCAATAACTAACATATTCAATTGATCAAGGAGATATACAGCGGAGGAGGAAGAAGAACATCAGTATTATTTTTTGCTTTTTTCTGCGGGGGCTTAGTTTTGCTTTTAATCATTGGATTTTTTGTAATGTTGCATGCACTCGTGAGTTCCTAATACTTCCCATAGATACCCAAGGTACAACCTGATGTACAGCCGGCCGCTGTCTAAACTAATGCACTAACTGTCTGTTAGCCTTAATCTAAAGAGTGCTACCCTATCTAACAAGGTTTTCTCAATGAAAGAAAATTTATCTAACAAGGAGGATGCATCTGGCACTCTGCGTGCCGACTGCTGCAAACGGATCCGGTCTCAGGCACACATCACTCGGCGCCATGCTAGACCGATTCTCAAATCACACGGGAGAGACAGAGCACGTCAACACGTTACGCTGAAACTAGGCGTGCTTCAATTAATGTTAGTCTCGCTAGCAAGTTGCCAAAAAAAAAAATCACCAACTCTCGTGTGCATGTACTTTCCTCAGCTGAATGATTCAACTCAATCATCAACCATACTTATTGACCAAATGCACATCGCCCCCCAACTATATATAGGGTGCTTCATCCTAAAAGCCTTCCACACAAAAACGCACAAACACCAACAATTGCTAGGACATCACCAAACGGGACTACACGAGCCACGCAACTGCAGCGGTTAAGCATCTTCTTGCTTAAGTCCACAGCGAGCGAGCAGCAGTGTAATTGAGCAGGCTCGATGCTACCGGCGTCGAGGCCACTGGCAGTTGCCGCGGCCATCCTCTGCTTCTCCCTCTGCAGCTCGCTGCTGCCTTTGGGGGCAGAAGCGAAGGTCCGCCACTACGAGTGGGACATCTCGTACCAGCATAAGTCCCCCGACTGCTTCGAGAAGCTCGCCGTGACCGTCAATGGCGAGGCCCCCGGCCCGACCATCCGCGCCACGCAGGGCGACACCATCGTCGTCACCGTCCACAATAAGCTCGAGACAGAGAACACCGCCATCCACTGGCACGGCATCCGGCAGATTGACACGCCCTGGGCTGACGGAGTCGCCGGCGTAACGCAGTGCCCCATTCAGCCCGGCGAAAAGTTCACCTACAGATTCGTCGTCGACAGGGTAAGAAATTAATTTAACTACATTGACAGGCCATATATAAGCTCGATCGCTGTTTTCTGGGCCAATGCGATGCATGATCACTGAACGAAGTGTTTGCGCGATTTCAGGCGGGGACGTACATGTACCATGCCCACTACGGCATGCAGCGCGTGGCGGGGCTCAACGGCATGATCGTCGTGACTGTGCCGGAGGGCGTCAGGGAGCCCTTCACCTTCGACGAGGAGCACACAATCCTCCTCGAAGACTGGTGGCACAAGAGCGTCTACGACCAAGCCACGGGCCTATCTGCCAAACCCTTCGTCTTCGTCGGTGAGCCCCAGTCTCTCCTCATCAACGGCCGAGGAATGTTCAACTGCTCCAAGCTGACTACCGCCACCGGAACGTGCAACAACTCCCGCCCGGACTGCGCATTGCCGACTCTGTTCACCGTCGTGCCGGGGAAGACATACCTCCTCCGAATCGGCAGCCTCACGTCGCTCTCGTCGCTCAGCTTCGAGATCGAGGGCCACTCGATGACGGTGGTGGAGGCCGACGGGCACTATGTGCGCCCGTTTGTGGTGAGGAACCTCTTTATCTACTCCGGCGAGACATACTCCGTGCTGATCAAGGCCGACCAGGACCCGAGACGGAATTACTGGGCAGTGTCCAAAATAGTAGGCCGCAACGCCAGCGAGACACCGAGCGGCAAGGCCATCGTGAGCTACGCCGGCAACGACCCACGGAAGACACCACCCACTACACCACCGGCCGGCCCGCCATGGAACAACACGGCCATCAGAGTGGAGCAGAGCAGGGCCATCGTCGCGCACCCGGGCTACATCGTGCCGGCGCCGGCCAGGGCCGACCGCACGCTGCTCTTCCTCAACACGCAGAACAACATCAACGGCCACATCAAGTGGACCATCAACGGCGTGTCCCTCCACTTCCCGGCCACGCCCTACCTCGTGTCGATGAAGCGTGGCCTCACCGACGCGTACGACCAGCGCGCGCCGCTGGACATGTACGACCACAGGAGCCACGACATCTCCGCGCCGGCGCCGACGAACGGGACTATTGGCAGCCCGGTATACCGGGTGGCATTTGACTCCGTGGTGGACGTGGTGCTCCAGAACTCCAACACGCTCAACAACAAGACCGAGACTCACCCGTGGCACCTCCATGGACATGACTTCTGGGTGCTCGGACACGGCGACGGCAAGTTCGACCCGGCGGCGGACGCATGGAGGCTTCTGAACGTGAAGGATCCGATCATGAAGAACACGGTGCCGCTGCACCCAGACGGGTGGACGGCGCTAAGGTTCCACGCTAACAACCCGGGGGTGTGGCTCTTCCACTGTCACGTAGAGGCGCACGTTTTCATGGGCATGGGCGTCGTCTTCGAGGCGGGCGTCGACAGGGTCGGCCGACTTCCATCCTCCATCATGGGGTGTGGACGATCCAAGGGACTCCATTGATCAAATCAGCTTCAACGTACAATTCCTTTTACAACATCTTCATTGATGATCCTAGTTGTGAAAATAGTCCAGGTTATGGGTATGTGCATTTAGTGAATTTTACTCTTATTCTTTAATTATTTGTAATAATGATGTCGTACTGTATAATGGTTTATTTGATTTGTAAGTGTTATAATAATGTAAGGAGTAATGCTGTTGAACCTCTGTCTGATTTTTATCCTATGCAATCTGAGCTGGTTTGTTAATGATTGAACAAGTCATCAAAACTATGGGCCGGCACACAAGAGGCTTAAACGACTCGGACAGAAAAGCCATTGTGCATGAAACCGTCATGGTGTCCTCGTGCCAAATTGTTAGCCTTCATGAAGAAAAATTGGAATACATGTCTCAGTTTGACGCTGCTTCCATCGAAGGCAATCATCTAAGGGGTATGTTGAGCGCCCTGTCATGGGCACGTACGCGAGGACGGATACTTATTGTATGGGATGAATCCGTCGTTCGTATGTCCAATAGTTGTTTGGTCAGTGTCACCACATGGTGTTGGAAGGATGACCCAGGATTTATCAGGGGAGATCCATTCTCGCCATGGCCAACGTAACCGTAGGGCTCTTGCAAATTTTTTAGTGTTGAGGATGCCCAAAGGTTCTGGTCTCGAGACGCAGGACAATTTGACCTTGCATTGACCGCTGGTGGCAACATCTTTGCCAGCCCACAGGAAGTTCCTACATCTCTTGTTGAAAGATTTGATTATCCCTTTGTCAATCCTAAGGGCGGTGAGGGTGTATATTGGGTAGCATGCCAGCGTCGTCTTGATCAGGTTTGAGCTACCAACCAGATCAATGAATCTTCCTTGCCACGCAACTACCTTGTTTGATGTCTTGTCTAGGATATGTTGAAGGTATGCTCTCCGTAGGCGGCTCATAGAAATGGGGAGGCCAAGGTATGTGATCGAGAAGTCCACCTTTGCGGCCTGAAAGTCTTGCATAGCGTGGTTTCCCTCCCCTTCCAAGGCCGCTGGCCAGGGTGGCACCACTAGGGGAGGCGGCCAAGGGGAGAGGGGAAATCCTCAACCCTAGGCGCCTACTTGCCTTGCCCTTAAGCAACTAGGGGCGTCCCACTAATGGGATTTAAGCCTCATATGGCTGCCCTCACTTGGGATGAGACAAGTGGGCAGCCCATGAGACCCTAAGGAACCTTCTAGAAGGTTCTAGATTCCTCTGGAATATTCTTGGACCTTTCTAGTGCTTTTAGGCTTTCCCGAGACTTTCCCGATACCGTGGAACTCTTCTGACATCTCTCTAAAACTATTTTGATGTTCCCGGAACTATTCTAGAGTAATTCTCCCATGCTCATAACATATCTTACTACTCAACATACTGGTGAGACTTAAGCATGTGACCCCGCAGGTCCGGTCAATACTCAATAGCGAAACCTCGACGTCCATATTGATCTTACATTTACACACATGGATTCGAGTAAACATGTCGTTCCTGTACATCGTCCCAATTGCTTTATGATGCTTAACACTTGATATCTTGGTATCCCTGTGAATCAACAGTTGATCACTATACCTGTAATCTCTTTATTGGTTTGTTATCTTTTCTCGTTTCCGTATTGCAGTATCCCCATCATTATATCACGCTGTGTCTGGCCACACGATGATGGATACCATAATACCGAATGGGTCATGTACATCGTCTTATACACGCTTTTACGAGATATTTCAAAACTGCCTTTCTCATCTCCCTGTTATGCTTGACGTTTGACATCACCAAAGTAAAATGTCCGACATGTAGGAATCTAATATTCTCATGATCTAAGGACATTCATATACGTTGAAATTTTTATGATATTGCTCACAACACTGTGACGATGATGATCTCGTAGTAAAACATATAGATGGATATGTCCAACACTTATCGTTCTGCCAACAATGTGATCTCATTGTTGTTGGCATCCTTGTTACCATAATAATGCCCATGATCAGGACAACGGGATCATCATGCAACACATGAGCTAATCTTAGAGACTATAATAGTGAATTAATTTATGTTTAAGTTTCCACACGTGCATATCAGTTTTCCTCTGTATCTCACATTCAAGAAGCATAACAACATTAACACATAAATATAAACTTCAATTCTGAATTTAGATATAAATTAACATTTATTATTACCTCTAACTCATATCTCCTTCGCTCCTTCGCTTTGGCTGTAGATATGATGATGTCCATTTCCGGACGTAGTCTGAGATCCATGACCTAGGATATGATCTTTGTGACACCGTGGATGAGGCTAATGGGGCGGAAATCACCTATTCGGTTCCCCTTCTTCTTCGGAATCATGGTGACAAGGGTTGTGTTGAGTATGTGGAAGTTGTGAGCTTGGCCCAAGTCTGAAGGCGTTGACAACCCTCATGAAGTTACAGCTAATTAATAACATCCTAGCAAGATTAGAAGAAGTGACCAGTGAATCAATCTGGGCCAGGCGCCTTGTCTTTTGACATTTGACCTAGGGCCACCTTGATCGCATCATGCGTGGAAGGTTTAACAGGTCTGAAAGGTCCGTTAAAGGGATGGCGTGCCCCAATTACTCAAGATTGCGCGTCGTAGATTGCCCCCATGAAGGAGGAAAATTTGTTGAGGACGACCTTTTATTTAACCTCATGGGTAGTGGCACAACCATGGTCGGTCATGAGCTTGAACATATGATCCAGTCTCCTTCTGGCATTTGCTTCAAGATCTCATCAAGGAAAATCGCCGAGGATGAGCCTTGGATCGCCGTTTGGTGGCGTAGCATTCTTGATCTCGTCAAGGAAATTCGGCCTGAGGGCATATCAAGGGTTGGTCCATAGACAATAGTGAACCGGAAGGTAGTGTCTCAGGCGATGATAGACACTGCGGCAGAAATGGAGTAATCTCCTAGGGCGGTGTGGGTAATTTGATGAAGCTGTCGTTCCAGAGGAGGAGGATACCACCTCTTGTTCCAATGGTGGTGTGGTGGACAAATGCATTTAGCCAGTCTATCCCGAGACCGCTTCGTGTGGTTGGATGTCATTAGCTTTGTTTCTTGGAGACATGCAATGTGGCAGCGTGGAATGTTAGTTTCGCGGAGACTGTCTCTTCTACCTTGGTCGTTGATGCGGCGGATGTTCCAGTTTGTGATGTCAAGGATGGGGCCAATCATGGTGAGAGCGAGGAAGCACTTGAATCCGTTTGAAAAGGATTCGTAGAGTGGCGCATGGTAGTGGTAGTGTCGCAGAAGAACTTGAGAAGCAAGGTTCAAAGAAGCAAAAACGTAGACAGTGGATAACTTGATTAATTGCAACACATCACATACGTTGAGCTAGAGTTGCGCTCCGGATTATAGAAGGTACAGGACTGTACGTCTTTTTTTTATGCAGCAGGCAGCCTACGAGTATACGAAGATACACTACATAGGCTGAAAATGTCACAGACGCACGGACCTTCGTACTAGATACTTTCGTTTGGGGGCATCAAGCAAACAAATAGTCTTGACAATCACAAAAGTATTTCATGACAACAAGGACACAACACAAAGAACTATATGTGGGACGCGATAGTCGCTCCCGGCCGGAATATACCTAGAATGCGACGATGACTCTACAGCTAGGGTAGGTCGTCGTCACATATTTATTAGTTGGTTGGATCGAGCTCGATCACATCGGCCGTCTTCAAGGTAGCCAGGTCGGCATGAAGGACGTGACGCATGAGTTATTCATCTGCTCCTGACTATACCTGCAAGCAATAATTGGGAAATGTTAGCACTTGTGTACGTAGCAGCGTCGTCAAGAAGAGATAGAGACTTGTCCAGTCCAGCCGTATATACGTACCCAATCTGTAGGGTAGGCTCCGCGGCGACGTCCAGGGGATGAAAGAAGCCGTTGCCGCCGTGGTGTGGGTGTGGTGCCTGCTGCTGTGGGGACTGTCGCTGCTGCTCGTAGCCGAGCAGCAAGTTGACGCCGTGCTGCTCCCACATTTGATGGCCATGCTGCACCTGCTGGCTGTGCTCCTCCAGCTTTTCCTCGCCAAAACAGATGAAACACGTCAGTCATCTTTCAAATCATTTATTTATTTGCTTGACTGTAGATTAAGAATGGTACATATGCAGATTCCAGGAGTAGGAAAATCAACAGATGTCCTCATGTACTGATATGCTAACTGACTTCAGTTTTTGCCTTTGAAGCATTAGTTTGTGTCATGAACGTGCACTACTTTTAGAAGTATAGACATGTTTGTACTGTCCTTTGGCTTGCCTGCTTTAGCAAGCATATGCAGAAGAAGCAACCCAGATGACACACTTATGTACTTTGTGCAGCATTAAGTATATAGGTTCGAAATAGGTACAACCAAAGATAGTACAGATGGCTTCAACTTCAAAACAAGAAAACCAGAGGCATGCTAAAATACCAGAGCTTAGTTCACCTTATCCGTATGAAAATTATTCAGTGGGCAGGGAAACTTACTTTTCTTCTAAGGCACTTATTTGCTTCGCACAGCATTTGCTCCTGCAAAATAATTCAGTGATATTGTTGGAACAGTCAGTTCTCTTTTCTGGAAAAAACAACAAGTATTTAGTAACAGAACTCATGATCATTTATTTTTGTCAACAGCATACCTTCCTCTGGAGATCAGTGAGCTGATCGAGCATATGCTGTGTCTGCAAGATTGGAGTTTTGATTAGCATTTCTGTAAGAAATATTTCAACATAGTATCCAGAGTCCAGACAGGCGTATAGATATAGCTAGCTAGCATATACTTGATAGCAAACTTCAGGCTGACCGAAGCAAATTGTGTTTAGTTTTTTAGGACATATGAATGATGCTTAGCATTATGACATTAAATTTATCAATTCATAATTTGCATCCCTGAAAATGATATCGTATGAAATAATTCAGAAAAGTATGATTCAGTAAAAATTACAATCTAGCACAGAGTAGAACAGACAGTTAAAAATTGGAAACACCCAGCGGCAAAAATGGTAAGGAGAAAGAGTCTTAGTAATGAATTTGGCCGACGAGAAACTGTCCATTACCCTTGTGGATCTTATGTGCCTTAAGGATGAATCAAGTTGCTTTTCAAGCTGCTCGAGCTCTTTGATGCCAAGTGACCCGAGATCTTCACCAAGCAAATTCCTGTGATTTTCATAAGGTTACAAGATCACTATAAGTAGTTCTAAACAATCAAAGCACAAACTAACCACAGCTATACATGAATATAGTTAACTTGACTGCGATATATGATGCATGTATATTATTTCACTCTTGGCTTCATTTTCCTAACTTTCATTTTTGCCACATATATATTTTCCACAAGAGTGATCAGTAAAAATGTTGCTTGTGTTTCACCTTTTTCAAACATTCTTCTTACAATGTGAAACTTCAGTTAGTTTAACTCCTAAGGATGCATTAGGTTTTCCCTCGGATTATAATTCGAGTCTTAAATTTAGTTTCGGGTAGTATCTACATTTGTTTTGCCGGCTCAGTGCTAATTAGCTAATTGAATAGGCCAAAATTAAGGTGCATGCTTTAGTTTTAGACATCAAAAATCATTTTAATGAATCTATATATTAACATCTAAACTAGACTGTCCTTCATTTATACTATTTGGAATAAATTTGCCGAAGTTAAGTTGGAACTAGAGGGACACTTCATCTTTAAAATCGTAACACAAGAATAGAAGTAAGTAGCTTACCTTTGTGTTCTCTGTAAATTTTCCACTCGTGCTTTCAGTTTGAGGTACTCGTTTCGACTGCTCTGCACTAACTGAAGAAAAAGTGGTACTTCAGTACAAAGAAATTTATCAAAAAAAACTTAATATTTAACAAAGTTCAACCAGCAATTTATATGTCCTAGCCGATTAATGGAAACAAATGAAGCTTATGCTAGCTATTAGTTGGACAAACAAACCAACTGAAAATAATTTTCAACTTTCATGACAACTCAATGGCCGCCACTTGCACATTGTGTTCTCTTATCAATGATGTTATAATCCATCTTCAGTAGTGCGATCGCACGATCACACAAAAAGAAAGGACAATCTGCCTCAAGAAGTTTTTAGAGGAAACAGAAATCCGCTGGGACTACACAAAATTAATGTTCAACTTATCAAAACCAACATATACATTTACTCTTGAAACATAATTACATATAATAAAACATCGCAATAAGGTTTTCTATTGTTGTACAGAATAGTCCTTATGCCATATAAAGCTGCTTAGTTGTTATTGTAACTTGTTAATAAAGAGATATAAATCACTTGTAGCCTGATCCATTTTATACATGAAATCAGTGAACTACTAGTATACTTGGCTGACAGAGGACTTATTTCATGCACTCATCAGAATTCGCCACTATATTATGAAGCATAGGATCTGAACAAAGTAAAGGAACTGAACTGAACTCACCTCATTCTCCTTATTCTGTATTGCAGTATCTGGACCACCATAACTGCATTTTTGGTATCTATCAAGTGTTTTAGGCATGCTACAAGTTCAAAACACGAACAAAGAACTAATTAAAGGCATGCAATAGTTCCAGAAAAGTCAAGTGTTTGAAAGTGTTGAATTAAAACATATAATGCCAGATGCCTAATCAAGTGGAGTTTAATGATATATGTGCCATTTCTAGTAATGCTGCTGGAGAAGAGGCTTTAAAAAACTGTATTATTTGGCTATAACGAAAATTTGGTTGCACGTTAATTAGCTGAATACTCTTGACAGGCAACAACTTTGAGGGTACAGTACTACTAATATATTTATATTGGCATTGGTAATGTCTAAAATTTGCGCTATGTTTATAAATGTAGAGAAAAGTAAAACAACTGCAAATAAAACAGTATGATTTCATAACAAGAGGAGAATACATAATAGAACTTCAACTGTTGAGTACTGACTATTTTCAGATTTCAGAGGGACGAACTGTGAATTCAGCTTCCTTGAACAGATTCTAGACTTCTACTGGCTAGCTACGGTAGGTGTTGACGAAACCCAGCTGCCAGCATAAAATACTGGAGCACTGGTAGCATTTGTATAGGCTTCTGAGATGACATGTGATAAAACTATATTCTCTTGTAACTGAAATGAAAAGACTACTCGGACAAGAGAGCTGGGCTGACTACTGAAGCCCGTCATATTACCCTACATGTACTTCACGGTCAGTCCTAGGAATCTTGTGTACCTTTAGTTCCTTTATCTTAATTACCAGTATCCCAGGAGCCTTATACATAGTACTAAATGTGAATTACTGCCAAATAAGTATGCAGTTTCAGTAGACCAAAAATCTAATCACCATACATCCAAAAAAATGAAGTTCAGATTGAGTATTTTCTTGGTTCACATATATGCTTACTGAATCTAACTATATTGGAAAGTGATAATTCAAGACTGTACGTACCCATTACCTAAGAGTAATACTACTCTCCGCGCATTTAGAGCAAACTCGAATTAATTGTTGCTAGGTCTGGGTACAATATTTGTTACTAGTAGATTATTATGGCACACCATCAAGTTATCGTGTGAGAAGACAATCAAAATAAATATAAGACGAAAAAACAAAAAAAAAACAATATAAAGCGACCTTTTACGTGTGATTATTGTTAGAAAGATCTTTAAGAGTATCAACAACAGGGATTTGGACTGACATGCATGCTATTTATCAGGATAGTGGGAACTTTCTTTTTCTTATGATAGGATACAAAAATGTCAGATCAGATGAACACCACATCTGGTTCCTCTTTTATTTCATAGATTCCTTTTTTAACACGAGTTTTCCTTCGCAGGAACAATTGAATATGGTTTAGTTCCTACTAACCCATAATTAAGTAGCAATGGTCTCAAAATTAATAATTAATACTGAGAATTTCATGGTACGAAGACTAAGCTTTACTTCAAGCTTATGCAAATTACAGATGTCTTTGTGTATTGACACACATATTTGTAACTAATTTGGAAACGCAAGAAACTGGCAGTTCACTACAAAACTAATGAGTAGGGGAAAATGGCAGAAATGCTATATCTCATAATATATGGGATTACCCACATTAAGGCCCGAGAAATTCTTGAATTCTTGTTTTTTAGGACTGTTGACAAGTTTTTACTGAGAAATCCAAATTGGAGTCTACGACTATGAGGATTTGATATCTGATGCTGGAATTGCTCCTGCACTACTCTCATTCCCCCATCAAAGTGGACTGGGTTCACTTCCTGTTTTCCCAATTCTTGTATATAAATGAAAATGTTTCTACAGAAAACAAATTTTAACAGTAGCCATTCATGTTATGCATCAATTTTAATCTTGATATATCCCTGTTTGAAAGTAGAAGAGTGTCATATTTTTTTGGCGCTGCGAACAGAACTGTTTTGGGACTGAAATCCACCTGTAGCACATCATTAAAGAAGATGCCTGTTAATTATTTTATATTTCTTGAGGGAATACATGTACATGGTTAATTTGCTGTCTTATTGCAATCATTATAATTATTAAGGCAAACTCAATTAGACAAAAAAACTGCCCCTCTCAAAAGAAATTATGCTGGCGCAAGGACCACAAAAATATATTGACAACTAAATGGCTACAAGGGCATGACTCACATGAAAAAAAAACACTCGAACTCCCTGAGAACCCGCAGCAAACAAGGAAGGTAAGTCAGCTACACGACATGCATGCGATAAACTTTGCTCCTGTGTTGCATGCGACAGACTAGCTGGGGGACGCTAAAAATCCATCAGTCACCACATGCATCTGATATCTATTGGATGCGATGACTCATGCTATGTAACCTGTCTGTATTTTGTTGATCCTTTGCATCTTTTTTTGCAAAGCTTTATGTACATAAACCTCTTTCCATCTAATCGTAAGGCATAACGAATGCCAAAATTCGAAAAAAAGCTACCAACAACAGCGAAATATCCCCAAATCCATACGCACACCAAATTAAACAATCCCGCAAAAAACTGCTGAGCAAAGATTGGACGAGATCCCCAAAGAAAAAGGCTCTCCGATTAGGAGACCGGTTGAAGTGTTTGCTCGATCTAAGCTTTTTTCTTTTTTCCTTCCTGACGGTTAATCACGTAACCCATGCTTAAAATTATCTAGGCTTCCATGCATGCAGATTTGCAAAACCCAAGCAAAAGGCGAGGAGCGCGCCATGCATCTCTCAGACCAATGGATTTACATCGGCCATGAGGGCTGGATCCGGCAGATCTAGCAAGATCACCTCGCACCCCGATCGAGGCGCCAAGTAAGCAACCTAAAACCCTAAGCTCGGGAAGAAATCCACCAAGTTCCTACACCCAGTTCCCGGACCCCTGATCGAGCTTCGCGTCACACGGATCCACCATCTCTAACTAAACTCTCAACCCACCACCCAGATCCGGAGTCCCCAACTCGCCAGATCTACTAGCTATACCCCTCGGTCAGCCGACCATGTGCGCAGCAAGCAAGCTCGGACCGTGCGCACATGCGCGTAGTATATGGTATACCTCTGTCCGCTGCAGAACTCGTAGAGCTTGCCGCGGTTGGAGAAGATGATGAGCGCGACCTCGGCATCGCAGAGGACCGAGAGCTCGTAGGCCTTCTTGAGCAGGCCGTTCCTGCGCTTGGCGAAGGTGACCTGGCGGTTGATCTTGTTCTCGATCCGCTTGAGCTCCACCCGGCCGCGCCCCATGCCGCCTTCGCCGCCGGCGCCGGCCCCGCCCCCGCCCTGCAGAAACTCCGCTAGCTCCAGGTCAGCCTCCTCCTACGTACACTTCTCAGCTATACCCACCCCGGCCGCCACCAAATCGAGCAGAGCAAGAACGGGAGCGGAAGCGGAAGCTCTGGGAGGGGAAAGCGAGGGAGGGGGCTGGATCGGATGGGGTGGGAAGGGTGTGGGAGGTGGGTTAAAAGGAGAATGGTGGTGGTGGTGGTGGGGAGTGCTTAGCTTAGCTTAGCTAGGGCGCATTGCCATTTTCGGCAAGGTGGGAGACGCGGAACCCTAGAGCGGCCAAGGCCTCTCGCTCCAATCAATCGCTCGCCATCGCTGTCGCAGCTCGTACGACGTACACGCCACCTTTACGATCGCCCGTCAAATTCTTCAACTCGTGACTACACCCAGTACTCTCCACCAGTTGGACCTCGACAGGTGGAGAGAGAGAGAGAGAGAGAGAGAGAGAGAGAGAGAGAGAGAGAGAGAGAGGGGAAAGGTGGTGATGGAGGAGGGAGAAAAGTCTGGGGCATTTCCGGGTGGAACCTCGTGGTGTTGTGATTTTGGGCAACGGCCTCGTTGCCGCGAGTTCGTTCTCCCGGGCACGGCAGAAAGCTCGGATCCATGGATCGATCTATGGCCATTCCTACCTGGTCGATCGTGAACTCGCTCGTGATCCCCTGCTGCCTCGGTTACCATAGTTTGCGTACGTAGACAGCAGGGATGGAGCTCCTCCGTCTGCAGGATAAGGCGAGGGCGTGCCAATTCTGCCACGAGAACTTGCCGCCATAGCTGCGTGCGTGTGCGTATGTGGTAGTGGTATCTGTGCAATTTCGTGTAAGCCGATATCCGGAAACGGATGGTCATCGCTTCCGTATTCGCGTTTGCATGTGTTCCGTTCTGACTGAACAGGTCTAGTTTCGGGTCAACTTGATCTACCTGGCTACATGCATACGGCATACGAACTTGCAGTCTGCTAGTTATCGCGTGTTGTAAATCAAGTAATGCATGCTCTGGCCAAGCGGCAGGTTGTTGCCCTAAAAATGTTAGTACCTATATAATAGCTGCTTCCGAATATACTTTATATAGAGAGGTACTACGAAAGTGTTTGATTAATTAACACAATGGAAAATTAAGGCAGATGAGAAAATACTTTTTAGAAATGTTCCTTGCTCGCGTGAGATTTTTTATGTTTACAAAAATTGTTGGAATGTACAAAATAAATGTGCAAAAATATACCATCTGTTTGCGTTTTCTAGGTATTCATTTCACTATAATTAACACGATAATGGTCTATGGTTGTGTCGTGCACCAATTGATGCAATGGTCGGGGTTTATCCACTTATTCGAGAGAGAAAAAACAAGATAATGTTATACCCCCTCCGTTTTTATTCCTTTTTATGACTTACCTAAAAATGGACCTGATAGCTGCTTGCCAGTATACCCTATATGGAGAGGTACTATGAAAGTATTTGATTAATGCAATGGAAATTTGAGGCAGATGGAAAATACTTTTTTTTAATGTGGATCCTGGATTGCATGAGATTTTTATGTTTACAAAAATGTAGGAAGGTTTATGACTGTCCTAAAAATGGACCTAGTAGCTGCTTGCCGATATACTCTATATAGAGAGGTACTATGTAAGTATTTGATTAACGCAATGGAAAACTGAGGCAGATGGGGAAAAACATTTTAAAAATGTGGATCCTGGCTTGCATTAGATTTTTTATGTTTACAAAAATGTAGGAAGGCAAAAAATAAATGTGCAATTTATAAAACATATAACCATCGGTTTGTGTTTTCTAGGTATTCATTTCACAATAATTAACAATATAATAGTGTATGGTTGTGTCGTGCTCCAATTGATGCAAATGCTGGGATTTATAAATTTTTTTAAAGAAAAAAAGCAAGATAATTTGTACAATGTTGTATTTTCTAATTCTACTAACAACGGTGTTGTTGTTTTCATGTAAAGATTTCTTGTTATTAGGTTATTCACATTTATTGCGTTTAGGGAAAAACAAGGTACCGGCGTCAGCTCATAACTTTGTTGCATTTCTAGATCCCATATTTTTACATGCAAGTACTATATCTCCGTCCGCAAATAAGTGTACATCTAGCTTTTGCTACAACTCAAACTTATTAATATTTGACCAACTTTATAGGGAAAGCACCATCATTCATACACTAAATTAGTATCATTAGATTCGTGTTGGAATGAAGTTTCAAAATATACCAATTTGATTTCAATATATTGCTACTCTTTTATTTAAAGTTGGACAAGTATTAAAAAGTTTGACTTAGAACAAAAGCTATATGTACACTTATTTGAGGATGGAGGGAGTATGTACAAACACATGAAGATATTGCATTGACTTTTATGCATTGATCTTGTCGCTGGTCAGATTAAACGAGACATGGCCGACCCTTTTTGAAATGCATGATTTGAAAACTATCGGGATGTGATAAACATATGAATTGGATCTCATGGGAATATCGTCTAACCCTATGCAATATGCAAAGCTAGGATTAAGAGAAGATGCATGTTTGGTTGGACCAAGCAAAGCACACCGATTTTCTTATGTGTGTTGTACGAACACTGAGTACAAAACACATGGGCCCACCAGGGGGCGACGGCGCATGGGGGAGAGCTCCCATAGCTAGCGATCCACCTCGATCGGTCGGTCGCGGTGGAGACTGACCAACGGTCCGGCCGGTGGCGCCTCAACCGCGCGCTCTCGCTCTCGCTCTCTGACATACGTACGGCCAAGATCGATGAGCAGGAGATATATAGTAGTATTTGGCTCGCGCTACGGACCGCCGGTGGGGGCTGGGCGACGTACGTGAGCATGACTCGGCCGCCGGACAGTTGGCCGTTCTCCATCCCCGGACAAGGAACAGAAACGTCGCGTCCCCGGTGGTCGTCGCGTGGCGTGGCGGCGCATCATCGACGAGGGAAGGGATACGCGGCCGGCCGGGTGGCTTCCGACGGACCGGTGGATACGAGAGGCCGCTGCAAATTAATACATAACTAGAAGGATATGGCGCGCTTTGCCGCGCCTGTTGTTGTTAGTTGCGATGGGTTGAGTTGGTGGTCTATTAATGTTGAGAAGATTCTGAGCACCATTTATTCTGTCAACGCAGATACTTTTTTTTACCGGAAAATGGAAATCCATTAAACAGAGTGCTCAGCTTAATCGCTGGCAATAAGTACAGATACAAACCTGTGCACTTATTATATCTTTCTCAGCTGCACACACTTTGTTTCTCACCGTCCACCAGTCTCAAAGAAGGATAACAGCAAGATCTTGTTTCTGTTCTGGGAAACCACAAATCTGTTCCATCATCAAGCGAGCATTAGCTGTAGCCTCCAACTGAAACCGAACATCTTCCATGAGCAGAGCACGCCAAATTGTCAACGCGGATACTTTTAGAGACATACGGAATGTGATATTCAATACATGGCTGCTTTCATGTCTACGGAGGAAAACATGGATATCGTAAAAGCGTATTGGTGTGCTAAACTCGTTTCACAAACCCACATACTACAGAAAGCGATGTGTCGCACGAAAGCAAAAAGAGTGGGTAACCTAAGAGTAAACAAAGTTTCCTCCAGGACTGTAAGCAAACACCTTCATTTTATCGAGATGCGTTGTCTATTCGCTAACTAAGAATCGCTTGGCATAATAAAGACCTAGCAAAAGAGCCACGGCGCCAACTATTAATTTATTGGATTATGTTTACCCCTATACGCCAAGAGTTTGTGCTTTCTGGAAGAAAAATCCAGAGGACTCAGGTTTATCAAAATCTGAATATTTCGTGCACATGTTCATTACTGGCTAGCACACATACTTTAGTTGTAAGAATGATCCTCTAGAAAACAATATAAGTTGGCTTTATGAACATGACACATTTATCTTCAAAAAGAAGAACATGGCACATTCAAATAAAAAAGCTTAGTCACATCAGCTAAACTGATGTAGCCTATCAATGAGGTAAGTGTCGGCTCCATCATACATGCGTGCACTTGGTTCCAAGATCGTAAAACCATAGGTAACTAAGAAACACTTACAATATATATTTTATACGAAGCATATAAAACCATTTTCATGTAGATAGCCTTGCCCTCTTTGGTGTTAGACTGTACTCCTCTGTTCATAGTGTAAAAATTGAAAAGAACTATATTATCATCCTTCGATTTTATGGTTCATGTGTGGTCAAGATTTTACAAAAAAAAAATAACCGTGATCTGAATCATAATGGTGGTACCAATCCTAGATTACCTCTCTATATAGCTTAACCTGGAAAGAATCATTAAGAATTGCAACAATAATCAAACTGTAAGAGTTCATAGCACAACATGACTAAGCTATGTACCTACAACCAAAGGGAAATGAAATTACCAGCGTTGGCACTGCCACCAGTCCTCAAGTAGCTAGGCTGATATCAAATGGAACATGCATTCAAAAATTAGAAGACCCACTATAAAACAAAATCATCATTTCAGAACTGTAATTTGTCTAAACTGGGTTACTGAAAGGACATTTTGTGATCTCTTAGTTTTGTGTGTTAGTTAACAACACTTAGGATGTTTTAATCTGGTGCTAAGTGATGCAGGTTTTATTGTATACAACATATGCACCAACACCAAAAAGAGAAAAGAGTTTCTGGAGCATTTCAGGCCGGAGTTTCCGACCTCCAAGGCTACGCTGACAAATGCTAAATTTTGAAGACAAAATATCGTAGTAACTCAATGGGAGGAAACGGTTGAGAATGGCTTGACTCTGACTCCACCACCATTTTTCTGAATGGCAAGTGCACCTCAACGAAGAAGAATATACTCTTGTTTTAAGAAATGCAAAAGCAGTATTGTGGCATCTTAAATCAAACCACCAAATCCGGCCCCAATCCATCACAATTAATAAGTCGGCTGGTACTAATCCGTTAATCCCCGCACTAAGAGAGCAATCATTCACATGTAGGGCGGGGATACAGAAGCAGCCAAGCGCACAATCGAACATAATGATAAAGTAATAATACAGAGAGAAGAAGAGGAGAAACAAACCAGAACAGCGACCAAGGCGCATCCACCGCACCCCTAAACAAGGCAGGCACAGGCGGCGCCCACAAACCCGACCTTCTTTCCCTATTTCATCTCGTCATGCTCGCAGTTTGTTCAAGAAAGTTAGACCTAATCCAATAAACAAGACAAGGATTAATTATGAATCTTGATTCTTTAAAGAATGTTTTCCTTCTTTTATACTGGATATTTTACTATTCTATTTTCTATTTATTAGATATTATGCTAACTAATGAAAGGGGATGATAGCAGTGAACTATATGAGTACCAAATGTAGCATTGCTGAAGCATGCATATTACCGTACAACAAGTCACGAAATAACAGCCCAATAACATGAAATGAAATGCTACAGCCCTAAAAGTGAATTGCAGCAAGCTAGCATCAGTTTCACCATCCCCGCAAAAAAAAGCGTCAGTTACACCATGTTGATGAGAAAAAGGAACACAAAATGCTTGAATAACATTTACCAGTCAGGGTCCACGAATGTTGTTGGGCTGGATACATGAGTGAGAACAATCAGATTAATAGAATGGATAGTTTGATCCTATATCAGGGTCGGACTACCATGGTGAAAGCACAAACCCATTTGATTTGAATGCAAGAATGCCACTAATATATGTCACTCACAGCATAAAGCCAGGTCTTATAAGCAAATGAATTGTCTTCTGTCTGCATGAAGGACAGAAATAAAAAAACCTACAACAACCAGAATGTAGTCAAGCATCGGATCAAACATATAACTTCAGGGGCACGACAAGGGTCAGAATGAACAAAACGATAAAAAATGCTCTTCTCACATACATGCACAGATGCACTGGAAACGATTCCTTCCCGGCCTCTTAAAATTTGACAGGTTGAACGCAACAATAAGAATCTGCTTCAGAGTGACTGTATACAATAAGTTGGATTTACTTGATCTCCTAGAGAAGATTACACCAGCAAATCCACCCCATTAAAATAAATTTCAGGAAGTGTGCTGGGGTAGTGGTTGCACAAACATACCACCCAGGTTCAAGTCATCAGAAATGCAAATCTGGGTTCCTATTTATACTGCCAGGTTTCCTTTACAATTTTCTATAAAAAAAACTCAACAGACACATAGAAAATGAACACCAACACCTTTAAGAGGAAAAAGTTCCAAGCTGCCACAGACTGGATCGAACTTCATGGTACCAGGCTTATTTAGCAAAGAAAAACTGGTTTTGGAAAGCTAAACCGTAAAGACTTAGGCATCATAGATTACAATAAACCATCCAAAGAATCAAGAAACATAAAACACAATGCTTCAAAATATATCACTAAAAATCAAAACCAATCCAGCTATGATCCGAGACTGTTGCCACCTAGATTTTGAATCAAAATTCCTGAAAACCACAAGTAGAGCTGCTCTTCCTAATTATTTGTCTACATCTTTCAGATCAGATCTTCTCTACTCCTCTACCCAGCAAACCACAAGTTCAAAAATTACCTTCATACATGTCTTTCAAATCCTTTAAGACATTTGCAAACTCATATGTTAATATGTCAACTTAGGCCAACTTGGTAAGCAGAATGGAGCCTCAGAAACATGTTTCAATCTCTCACAGTTCAACTTCGGGAAGCATTTTTCCTGCACCAGTAGCAGCACAAGTGGCTGCAAGCCCAGGAACACACTCACCGATGTTCCAGATACTTCTTCACAAATTTCTCATGGGTTGAGCAAAACACGCAGAACAAGTAGATGTTCCAGATACTTCTACACAAATTTCTCATGGGCAGGAGCACACCAGCGGCGCCGACCAGCCGGAATCCTTGGCAGCTGGGGTTCGTCGTGGGGCAGTGGATGGGAAGTCACATGCCATGGAACTGAGATAGGAGGAGGAAGAGATGGTGTTGGGGATGTGGTTAGCAGCACGAGGATTCGCCTGAGCCGGCCGGAATCGGCCAGCGACGGAGGCGGCAGCAATGGGAATCGGGAGAGAGTGACGGAGGGGGAGATGGGCGGTGGAAGGCGACGGAGCCCAGTAGAGATCTATGTCTAGACCCGCTGTACCGCATCTACACCGGCAGCGCTGCAAGGGCTCTGCTGGCCTCCCGCAGATCCTGCATCACATGCTCTTTCAGGGTCCGTGCCTTGACGTCGTCGGCCATGCCTCGCCGGGGGAGATGGAGAGAATGGGGGGAGAGGTTGGGGGTGGACGGACCTTCTTGACGGTGGCGGGATTGGGGAAGGCGATGGAGCCCTTAAGGTTCGCTGCCGGCCACCGGTGGCGCGGCGCACGGCGCGGGAGGCCTCCTGCACGACATGTTTCTCTTCAGGGTCCGCGCGCCGTCGTTGCGTTCCATTGTCTTGCCGCGTGGGCGACCAGCTCGCCGTCTCCCTCGTCGCCGTCACCGGCAACCAGCGTCTCAACCTGGTGCCGCCCTCGCCGTCCTGCGCCGCGGCGGCCCGGTGGTGGACGTGGACGAAGACGACAACGAGGGCGCCGGGCCACGCATCAGGAGCAGGGAAGCGCAGATGGAGGCGGCGACCAGAATCGGAGAGGCGGCTGTGATTTGGGAATAGAGATGGAGAGGCGGAGACGGGATGGGTCTCGGGAGAGTGCAGTCCCACGGACCCGACAAGCGATGACACGCGTGCATCATGCATCGGTCGAAGGTGCGAGGCCTCGCACGCCCAACACAAATACTCGTAGACAAAGCAAACCGATAAACACTCAACACGTGGGACGCTCCATAGGTCGAGAATCCTAGGGAGCTTAGTTATGTTACTGATGCGTCCCGTTGCTTTCCTCGCATTTGTTTCGCTTTGTTGCCATCGATCAATCACATCAGCCGAGTCATTCCACCCAACCCAGAAAAAAAACGCACCCTCGATCGGCTTTCCTGCGAAATTTGCTCAGTCGTCCACAGCTAGCTAGTCTCGAATAAGCTAGCGCACACTCCAACGAGCTAAGAGCATCTCTAGCAGTGCCTGCAAAACGCGGAACCGCAAAACTGATTTGCGGGTCACGTAACGCGTGTTTTTAGCTCGAAACGACGCCGCGCAGAACATAAACCTCAAAACCAAACTATAAAACAGAATATGCTGTAGAATATTCGGTTGTCTTCTTCCTTCGTCTTTTCCCCAACCTGACCAGCAAAATCAGCGCGCTGCCGAAGCTCGAGGGGGAGCAGGGCTGGGCCGGCAAAGTGGAGCAGTCGGCGGCCCGGGGCGGTGCTAGACGGGCGGGCGGCGCTGGAGTTCAGTTAGGGGAGGGCGGGCGCCGCCGGGCATGGAGGCCGGCCGTGGTGGTCTCGGGGCTCGGCCTGCAGGGTCACGGACGAGGACGCGTGAGGAGGTCGCGGCGAGGGTGAGCCAGTCGTCACCGTGCGGGGAGGACTCGGTGAGCCGGTGGGCCGCGATGGAGCCGTCGGCGTAGCCCGCGAAGAGGAGGCAGTCGGTGCGGCGCGGGGAGAGGTACGCGAGCAGGGCGGTCACCGGGGAGGAGGACGCCGAGTCCCCGGCAACTAGCTCGAGCAGCGCGTCCCTCGCCGCCTCCTCCGCCGAGAAGACGCGGCCAAGGGAGTCGCCGACGGCGAGGTACTTGGTGAGCCCGCCGGTCCCCACTTGCCACCACCTCCTCCGCCGCGGCGTCGGCGGAGACCGGCTGCCTCGGGGGCGGGGGCTCGGGCTCCGTGGATCTGGCAAGAGCGGCCTCCAGCGCGCGGACGGAGCTGGCGAGCGAGTCCGCGACCTTCTCGAGCCTCTCCAACATCCCGGCCAGCTCCTCCGACGGCGGAAGGTCCACCGACGCGCGGACAGTGCATGCTTGTCCGGGAGCCTCTCCAACATCCCGGCCAGCTCCTCCGACGCGCGGACAGTGCATGCTTGTCCAGTGCCTTTGAATTTCCTGCGACTTCGGTGGCGATTTCGGCGAGGTCCACGGCGGAAGGTCACCGGCGGATGCTGAATATTCAGCCCGCCAACGCCCAGCGTGGATACAGGCCACTGCAAAATCGGACGCGAAATCTGTGAATTTAAAGTTTGGAGGGTGAAATTTGCAGGCCCCCTCAAAAAGTTTTACGGGCCGGTGAGTTTTGCGGGTTCTATTCTCTGCGTTTTTGCAGTTTTAAATCCGCATCGGGCGGTTATTATGCGGGTTTGCCCCTTTTGCGGGTTCTGCTAGAGATGCTCTAAGATGAAGGAGTGCCCAACCCCACGCGTACGCGTTCGCGATCACACCATTGCTCGCACAAATCTGGACTAGTTTGGATTGTTTTTTTTTTAAACCCGGCAACAGGCTTGCCTTTTCATTATATAGAAGAAGTGAATTGGCCAGTTTATAAGAAAAACTGGCCGAAAACCGGATACAACAACACAACACACCACGCCGGCCCCGAGGCCACGCACCACACTCAGTCGACGGCCTAACCGCCCAAGCGGCCAAGGCCGACACCCCTCAACGCCACAGCGGAGGCCCTCAACGCAACAGCGGAGGCGAAATCCGGAGCCGCCGCTCCGACATCCACGCTGGCCACGGGCCACGCTCCACACAGGTCGACGACGAAACCGCCCAAGCAGGAAAGGTCGACACCCACACAACTCAACGCGACGCAACGGAGGCGAGATCGGAGCCGCCGCTCCGACATCCACGCCGGCCCCAGGGCCACGCACCACCTAGCCGAAAACGAGAAGATCGTCACCGCTGGCCACCAAACAACCACGGGTCCCTCTGGCCGGCGAAACATCCAAGACGAGGCCCCAAGGAGAATACGACGCCGAAGCATATGAATTGTATGCTTTGGAATTTATGTACTTTGGATTTGCATTCTTGGAGTTATATATAATTTGTATGCTTTTGGATTTGTATTCTTGGATTAAAAAATGAGGTTAAATTATAAGTATTGGCATAGATGAGCAGCTCATAGAGGCCCATCTCTCCCTCTCCCTTTACTTTTACTCCTCTGCAGAACTTGACAATGTTTCACACGTTGTCGCGCCTCCCAAACTCCAATGTGTCGCCTCATCCCTATCCCTAATTTCCCCTCCTCCTTATAATTCCTAACCACCATGTCTCCATGCTATATTTAAGGAAGTGTTAGTGCAACCTGAGATTCCCATCGTTAATAATAAGAAAATTTGGAAGATGAAGGTTTCACTGAAAACTAAGGTGTTCACGTGGTATCTTCGTCGAGGAGTAATTCTCACTAAAGATAATCTTGCAAGGCGGAATTGGCAAGGAAACAAATCATGTGTATTTTGTCATCATGACGAGAGTATAGAACACCTTTTCTTTCGTTGTAATTTTTCTAGATCTATATGGTCAGCCATTCAGATAGCCTCGAACTTATATCCACCTCATAGTGTTGCCAATATATTTGGCAATTGGCTCAATGGTGTAGATTCTAGGTTTAAGCATCTAATTAGGGTGGGAGCGATTGCCGTTATTTGGTCGCTATGGCTATGTAGAAATGACAAGATTTTTAATGACAAAAATGCCTCTCTTATGCAGGTCATCTACCGGTGTGCGGCTTTGATCCATTCATGGGCGCCACTGCAGCGTGCGGAGCACCACGCCCTGTTCACGGAGGTGTGTACGCAGTTGGAGGATTCGACGATGGATTTTTTTTCCAACATGGATGACAGCATAATCTACGGATTGGCCCTCCACCAGTTTAGGCATTTTTACAATTTCTCATGATGATATGTAACTCGCCTTTTTATTTTCGCTGTTTTGATACCTTGTGTACGTGTGGTTGTGTGCATCTTAGTTATGCAAAGGCCGGGTACATGCTTAAGACTTTTAAGTAATAAAGTTCCCTTTATCTTGACCGTAAATAGCAGGAGCTCTGCCTATGCATTATTAGAAGAAGAGTTGATCCAGTTAATCAGGGAAACCGGACCCAAAAACCATACAAAGCGCGGTTAAAAAACCGCACCCTCCAACTCATTTCATGGTACGTCGTCTGTGCCTGAAACAAGGGAACCTAGACCCAAACTAACATGCCACACATCATACCCAACTAAGAGAAACTCTCCAAACACACACGACCTCTCACCGCTAGAGGTGCACCGGAGTGCATCATCTACACCTAAGAGATCAAGCATTACTCACCACTAACTCTCGAAACGCCTCCAACAGCTGCGGTGTGGGTTGCTTCTTGTACAACTGCAAATAAACTTGCATCTTCTCCTCGATGGCTTCGTCGGTGACTTTCCCTTTACTCTTGAGTTTTGGGATTTCCCCAAAAGACTCCGCCCGCCTAAACTCGGCACGCTGGGCTGTTGGAATGACACGATCCTTATTCTTCGTGTCTAACCGGATGCTTCGTCTCCCAGCAAAAGAGGGAACATCCAACCGAAGCTGCTTGTCCTTGGGCATGTCAGCAATCTCACGGCAAAGCTCCATCATCAAAGAAGGAGTCTTCTCCTGTGGCTCAATCACGTCAAACTGAGCCATCACCTTCGCGATCTTCTCCTCCGGGATTGGGGCGTTAGAACCCCTCAACTCCTCCAATGCCAAAGGCATCTCCACTCGAAGATCCTGCATCGGGGGCCCCCGCACCACCGGGGAGACATGCTCCGAAGCAGGCGTGGGGGTGGATTCCAGGGCAAGCGCCGACGCTAAAGAGCTCACCCCTCTGGGAGAGTAGCAACCAAAGCGCATGGCCCCTCCGTCAGCATTGCCCCCGGTACACAGAGGTGGCGCTGGCTCCACCTGCACCACAGCCGACAGCAAGGAGAGCCTCTCCAGAGCCCCCTCTGCCCGCTTCAACAGACTCTCCAGAGTCCCCTCGGCCCGCTCCAAACAACTCCCAAGCCTCTCCATCAAACCTTGCACAGCCTCTGTCATCGCGACCTGAGACGCAACCATCTCGTGAAGCCGAGACACGACCAAGCCTTGCACTTCTGCCCGCATCAACGCCGTCTGCTCCTCGACAAGGGACCTCATCAACGCTTCAGGGAGAGCTGATGCCGAGCTTGCCGCTGGTTGCCCAAGCTTGGGAGGGGGCGCGGCAACAGAAGCCCAAGAGCGATCCAAGGGACCGGAAGCCGGTGACTTGGAGCAGTGAGGCGCTTGGCTGGCCTTCTTCCGGTGCGGGCAGTCACGCTCCCGATGGCCGGAGCAACGGTAACCCAAGCATCGGATGTCGTCGTGGCAGGCCGCCACACGATGGTCAGGCGCCAGGCAACGGAAGCACCGGCCCTTGACCCGTCTCCTGAAGGCCAAGGCTCGATCTTCGTCCGCTCGAGGAAGAGAGGGCGGTGAAAGGCTCCGCTGCGTGCGCCTCCGGTTGCGAACCAACTGCCAAGCCGAAGCATCTTCCTCCACCTCCGGTCTTGGCATCCCCAACTCCTGCCGCATGAGCTCGGGTGGCGGCTGAACCGGAGGAGTTGACGGACGGAGGGGGGAGAGCAGCCTGCGCGGGCGTCTCCACTGCCGTCGGGTCCAGCTGCGCCTCCGACAAGCCACCCTGCACGCACGGGCAAGCCACCGCAGCCAAGCCGAGGCCATTGGACCCAGCCAACAGCGCCCGCTGGGTCATCTCCGCCTCATTGTCTTCGCACTTGTCGACTACCGCTGCATCGTCATTCTTGGTGGCAGCCGGCGGCGTCTTGGGGGCCAACTCCTCTTCATCGTCCTCTTGGTCGTCCTCCTTCGCATCAGCAGCGGAGGCCCATGAAGGAGGCCACGGCGCAGCGGAGGGCGCCGACGTAGCCGGAGCATCGGAGCGGCTCGACGCTGGCAGCAGCGGCGGCGGCGACAGGAGCTCCCCATCCCGTCGGGAGTGGGTGTCGGAAGGGGCTTGTGGCTTGCCGCCTGAGGTCGGAGCGCTGGGAGGCGTCGGCAGCACGCCGCTCGGGACAGAGGGCGGGGATGTGGCCGTCGAGGACTAGAGGGACGGCGCGGGGTTGCTCGAGCTCATCATCCACGCCTGAACCTGCGGAGATGAAGGAGGGAGAGTCCTAGCGGCCGGATCCGGTCGCGACGGACGCGTGCGAGGCCAGAGTGAGGAGATCCGGCCGGCGGCGGCCGCGCGCTCACGCGGCCATGAGCGCGGTCGCGAGAGCCTTTTTCCCCTCCTGCTTCGTACTCCTAATCTAAATGAGCTATACTGTTTTCACTAAAGTTCCCTTTATCGAAAAAAAATATTTAAGGAAGTGTACTCACGGTTGGAGCAAGTGACAAAATATATTTTTACCCCACATGGATGGGGCATTTTTAGTCATGAAGGACTAGGTTTTTTTCCTATATACTCTTCTGCTTTTTTCCTATACTATTTGTCTTCCGTTATATGGACCCTAGTTGTGTAAATAGTTGAATGAGATTGTTAAGCACACTAAAGCACACATTAGGATGGGTGTTTTTGCTTAGGCCGTAGTGTCCAATAGTTTCAAGTGATCGTTGCATGTAGTTACTTGAAACCGAGCTGCAAGTGAAGCTTTGGTTCCTCGGTTTATTTAAATTGATGTTCCATGTGTTCAAAACTACTTTGTATATAAGTCCATTGCTCTTAATTTCTTTTCAGTTATGGCGGGATACTTGACAAGCTTCAATCAAGGCCTGATATAATCGAGAGGATAAGGGGCTGCATTATAGACTCTGCACCAGTTCCAGAGATAAGACCAGAGGTTTGTATATATTAATTGCTATAATTTTCTTATATGCTTGGACATTAATTTTAACCGTATCGGGAACTTGCATTTGCAGAACATTTCACTGTACTTGAGCGGTCTGAAGTAGACAAACGTGTAAGTAATCCCAGTTTCTCACACGTACCCTAAACTCAGGTCTGGGCTGCTGGTTTCTCTAGTGCCATGTTGAAGAAAAAACGTTCTTTGACAAGACCCCCTTCGGCTGACTCTCCTGATGGACCTACTATGAATGGTGCCTTGAACAAAGTTAATTCTGTCTCCGAGTTAACGAGACCATCCTAGGGTGAAACTTTTATTCTATCATCTCTTCGCAAGTTCTTTAAGATTGTTCTTCACGTTCCTGATGTAAACAAGTAAGTCCATTCACCATTAATAGTTGTTGCATATAAGATTCATCCAAATCCTTTTTTCCTGGTATATTTCATAACAACCACTTTTTATTTCCCCTTATAAACATGTCTCTTAGTGACACTTCTGCCCCTGCTCATGTTCAGGAAATTACGCAACCTCCTCGCCGTTCTCTCGGAGAAGCAGCCGTCCTGCCCCCAGCTCTACCTGTACAACTCAGCCGACAGGGTGATACCTGCTGAGTACGTGGAGAGCTTCATCAGCAGACAAATATCACTGGGGGTGAGCGTGTCCGCTCATAATTTTGTGTCATCGCCGCATGTGGACCATTTTTTTTTAATAAAGAGTATATCTTAATATCGCGGAGATACAAATTACACCCAGCCTCTGCAACAACGCAATAACCAAAGCTATTACGGATGCACACAGCCGAAAGACAATAAGAAAAAGAAATAAAAAGAAAAGTCCCGCTACAGAGTTACAGTCCTTGCAGCCGCACAACCACCACCAAAACAACACCTGATGTCCAATTCTTCAAAAGCAACGTCTTCAAGAAGAACAGTGCCAGGCACAACCAATTAAGGCCAGACCTTGGGCTTTCACCCTGAAGATAGTCCTCGCTCTCAAAACAATGTCTTCAGGAAGAGCACTGTCAGGCACAACCAATTAAGGCCAGACCTTGGATTTTCACCCTGAAAGGTAGGACTTCGGACTTCACGTATGTTGTCGCCCCCACTTACATGCCGCTGCTCCAAGTCATGAAACACCAAGCCAATTCCTCATCGCCACCAGGAATCGAACCACCGTTACTAGTCTTCAAATCTAGGCCTCCATGTCCTTCTCCGCAGTCTGACTTCACCGGGAAACAGAAAGGCATGTCCCCAATGGCAACCAACTGCAGAGCTTCGCGACGCTTCCTCTGAAACCAAACGGTCAGAAAAAACATGGCTGCGCGCGACCGAATCCCACCCGATCCGACAATCTCCAGGCTTGATTGCCCAATGGAGTTCGCCGACGGAGCCTTCCGGAACTCGACAATCCGGCCAGATCGAAGAAACGGGTGTCAGGCAGATCTTCTTCTTGGCGCAAGAGGAACCATAGGACCGCCGCCTTTATTGTGCAGAGCAGTAGGCCCCCACGCCGCCGTCCGCCGGCCGACCTCCTCCGGTGGAAGAGGAGGCCCGACAACGAAGAACCACGCGCGCGCGCCATCCCGCTGGTAACAGCAAGGCCGAACACGAGCACCGCGCCGCCTCCCCACGCACCTCCGGGCGACCGACGGCCGCACCGATGATGGGTCTAGGCGGAAGCCTAGGACCTACAGCCGCCGTTCCACTACACGCACAGGACGTCCATGGCAGACGCCATGCCCGGGAGAAAGCCGCCGCCGCCGCAGACCGGGGTCGCCGCCCCGGATCCCGCTCGCAGAAGATCAACGGCGCCGTCCCCGAACGCCACCGGTGCTCTGCCGCAGCGATGCCCCCAGCACCATAGGCGCTGGGCCCGCCGCCACCGCGGCCCTCGCCGGCGGCAGCGGCGGCAAGGGAGGTCTCCGAGTGAAGTTCTTTGGGCGACGAGGGTCTCGCCCTGGTGCCACCTCGGGGGACAGCACGGGAGCGGAGGGGAGAGGCGGGGGAGGGGACGGGCGGCGGAGGAGAGAGGCCGGCGGCCGGACTGGTGGCGGCTAGGGTTGGGGAGCGGAGGGGGACCACTACAGGAGCTTCCCTCAACTGTACTCGGCCAAGCTTGACGAGTTTCTCAATATTTTGTTCCCCTGCCCAAAGTAAAAGATGTAATGGTTAGGGCCACTTCTTTCGACCATATGAGTTTATGGACCAGTGGAGAGCCTTCATTTTCGCCTTATAAAATGTGTCCTTATTTTCTGTGTTGCGTCGTATAAAGACCAAAAAGATTATGAACACAAATGTTTAACCAGGTCATTCATGTAACAACATCCTATGCGAAACTGTGCCTTTTTTGTTAGCGGGCCATGAAGCAGTCGCTTCAAGCGGCCGGAGGGATACGCGCCGCCTCTGGGCGCTATATAGGAGCTTCCTTCGATGCCTCCCAAGTGGGTGTTGCTCTTTTCTTAACGGCACAAGTCCAGTCTGGTTGGCCCACGGCCCAGGTCCATCAAGCACGATATGTCACTGGGTGCGGGTGTGACAGTGAACTAAAAAAAAGTATGCAAATAGATTAAACTCAAGACAGACAAATTCACAAGTATTTGAAACAGATTTGCTTCTGAATCATGCAAAGTTATTCTCTCTGAATGCTGAGAGCTGAAGTGAATGAAGACAAAGAAATATGAAAAAGAGAGAATAAACACTGAACAAAGGAGACACCTGATCACTAGAAACGCCACGGCTAGCTACTGACAAAAGAACCCAAGAACAGCTTCTGATGTTGACTGAAAGACTACTACTGCCACGAGAACTGGAGGGAGGGCGACGTCCCGTCCGAGGAGCCCTCGGCGCCGACGTGGAAGATCCCGTGGTGGCAGTTCATGTCGTTGTCGTTCGAGCTCGGACCAGGGCGGTGTTGAGCTGCTCGCTCTCCATGCCGGGGAAACCGAACCCGGCGGCAGCAGCAGAGACGCCGCTGGAGGCCTGGGAGCAGGCGAACCAGGAGGAGGAGGAGTTGCTCCCGAAGTGCAGGTTAGGGACCAGGTGCTGGTGCTGGTGCTGGTGCTGGGCCGCGGCGGCGGAGGAGGGGACGTGCTCGGTCGGGCGGACCATCCGGCTGACGTCGACGACGACGCTGGAGGAGTTGGCCGGGGATGACAGAAGAGAGAGGGCACAGTCGGAGTCGAGCATGTGCGTCGTCAACTGTCCATCGGAGAACATCTTGCAGTTGCTGCTGCTGCTCTCGCGGCGGCGGCGGGGCCATGGCGGCCTTCAGGAGAGGCTGGCACACGGGGATCTCCGCGCCCGTGCTGAAGCTCAGTTGGTCGCCGTCATGGAGGAAGGGAAAGCGCCGACCTTCTTCTTTCGAGTACGACGACGACGTGGAGCCCGCGAAGTTCTGCCTGCTCTCAGGACCTGATGATGGCTGTAGTATGGACTGGTGTCCTCGGTTTTGATGATCCCAGACCAGCTTTGCTCTGGCCTCGGAGCAGGGAACGACGACGCGAACCTTATCCCTACGTTTGAAAACAAAACTGAATGGCCGTCATGAAACAAGCACGAGAGTGCATGCAGCTACACAGTTGTAAGAATGTAAGACGTTGAAAATGCAGCATTGTGCGATCAGTCAGTTGATGTGAATATTCAGGTTTCACTATGCTCATGTGGCTATAGAAGCATTGAGATTTCAGTTTCGACATGAGCGGATCACTTAAATTCTAGTGAATAAAACACCATGTTACTCAACAACATCTAGATCTAATGTAAGAAGATATGTCCGACATAGTAAGCTTATTATCAGTTAGTTCGGAGAAAAATAGGTCCATGCAAAATACTCCTACATATTAGGCTTATTATATTCCTCGAAAAAAACCTTAGTATTAGCTAGTTAGGACAAAATATGTCCCAGGTAAGAAGAAAGCGCTAAGGTAGCGCGAACGACCAAAATTTACAAAAAAGAAAGGAAAAAAACGACCACACTCATTTTGGTGGGTTTGCATTTTAATTAATCTACTTGTAACTAAAATCTATGGTTCTAGCAAGAGAGGTCACTATATAATCCATATATCTCAGCTATATCAAAGTAGCAGTCAACAGGCTAACAAAAAGTAGTTAAACAAGAAAAATACCTTGTTGGGTTGTCATAAAGCTCCCGGAATTCATGCTATCTACCTGTGGCTTCCTGCGGCGTCGGTTGTGCCCATCAAGGCGCTTTCTACAACTACGCTTAGTCTCATCAAACTCCGCAAGCATGTGAAACCTAAAGAAACAAAAGTTCATGATAAGAAACATAAAACGTTCTGTGAAAAGGGAGCTACAATACAAACATTGATGAAGGAAGAGCTACCCATGTAAGAATATGTACTATGAATGGCATACTGACCCTTCAGTGACACATTAAACATATAGGATATAGAACACACTTGAAGATATTGGATATAGAACCTCACATAACCTTAATATAAGAAAATCAAATTAGCTCCATCTTGCTTATCACTCGTAGTACAGGCAAGTGCTACACTGACATCATACCATGGACAAATAGGTCAAGAATAAAGTATGGCAATCAGGATCAGAAGAGAAATTGCATGCAAGTGCACAACCTTTATGCTCAAAGCATGCATGAAATTCAAGGAGAAACACGTAGGTTATCCACTCAAGACCGTCGCTATAGATCTCCATGTACTTGTGTGATATAATTAAGGCATGATTAATTAAAAGCTACATGGGACTAACATGCTACTCAGCCAAACAGAATAATCCAAATATTTAGTTGCTCCATATTAAAATGGCACACAGATTCCCTGAGGAAATAGTACACAAGCTGGACCATTCAGATCTCAATGAGTCAGTTAAAAACTTCAGTGAATAAAGCTCTATACTGGGCCTGTAAAGCACAGAGATTAGTGCAACTCCTGTTGGACATTTGGACCACAGTATAGGTACACGTATATATGGCACTATGGCAGTGTGGCACCAGCCTGTTGGAACACTGATAAAGTCTGCCAAGCAGTATGGGGATCCAAATTTTGCACCACTGGGGTAAGCAATCATTGATAAATGATAATGCGCCCCACTTAATACAAAATTTGGAGGAGAAACTAGACCAAATGATTGATGGATAATTTTCTACAGTTTCAAATTTAAAGCAAACGATGCAGAATTATTTGCTCACTATATCTAAAAAATACCACCAACTCAACTGAAAAAAGAAAAGTTTTCGGCTGAACTGAAACTCAAAAGATATCCACTCAATCGAACCCAACAAGATTTCAGCTATTTACTATTGCGAATAAACCTGAAAAAACGCACGACGAAAACATGTTATTGCAGGCACCACATTTGGTTGGAGGGTACGAATTCAGCTAGGTAACTGATGAATAGTAGTAAAACATTCTAAAGAGTACAAGACAGCCGGCTCCACCAAAATGCAACATGTGGAGCGCATTTAGCAACGGCGTTTCAAACACATGCTTTAGTGGTCCTAGCATCTGGTATGAAAAAACAAGGCTAGTAACACGAAGCAATCAGGCAGATGTGGTAGGCCAGTTTCTGCCAAGAAATAAATAAGGCAGGTCATGTGTTCAGCAACATCTTTAAGAATGAATAGTCCCACACAGCAAATACTGGTGCACACAAGAAAAGTGAGCGTGGATCTGGTTTACCAATTCAACAAGGGAAGGCAATCATGTCAGAGCATCCTAAAAGTAGCTATGGATAACCATGGGTTAGACAGATTAACTTCTCAGCTATCTATTTGCTTCAAAATATCTTTTTATTTGCTACAATAGAAGTATTTTCTTTGTCAATGTCAAGAAATGCTGGTTCACTCTTTCAATTTGAAATCAGAACAATGGGGTAAAAATGGGGACAATCCAAGGGCAAGTTTGAACATGTAGCAGCCTAATCATAAAAAAAGACTGCTCCACCAGATCTTTGGCACATGGAGTGCGTGAGCCACTTTTCACTGGTAATAATTCACACCTATGGTTAGAAAGTTACTAGTACAAAAGTAGGAAAAGATGAGTGTTATAATTCAGGCATACAGGTTGCCAAAGTTAAGCGTAGCAGGTACGTAGTAGAAAAAAGGGTTGGGGACGGGGTACATCCATATGGAAAAGACTGAAAAGTTAATGCCAGATAAAGGTAAAGCTGTGCATGCTTGATATAAAGACAATGAGATATATGCTCATCTCATCCCTCTGCTGATTCTACAGGCAGTGGTTGGAATGGGAAAAGAGCTGATTTGAGCCAAGGGAAAGGCAAAGCCAGGGTCTAAGAAAGAACCGGTTTGGCCTATGCACTTTTATTTAGCAAAGGAATTATCAGCAGTAAAAGGAAAATGTTGTAGGAAATGACTTGAGGCCAATCAGTCAGGCAGTTTTCTTTGGACCGGCCAATTTTCCACTGCAACAATTCAGGCAATGGCCTTTCGGCAAATCACAGTCAGGTCGATGTTGGTGCGGCGTCGATTAGGAAACTTGAAAGCGAATGAGCTAAATTGAGCATAGGTGGGCAGAGATTGATTGCTGATAAGAGGTTGAATTGCAGAATTTGTTGCAATTCTGCATGGCGGTGTATGTTGTTACCTGCTGCACTGCTGGCAGAAGCGCATCTCCCGGCCGGCGACGACGACGAGCGGCGTCTTGGAGTGCGCCTCGCAGACCTTGTGCGGCGGTGGTAGTCGCGGCACCTGCTCAGGTCGGCCTTGCAGCCGTCCACCGCGCACGACGGGCAGTGTCCCCCACCGCCGCTGCCCGCGCCCGGGCGCGGCGCGGCCGCGGGCTCGCGGACGGCATCACCGCCGCGGCCGACGCCGTCGCACCGGCACGACCGGGGCCCTAGCCGCCGGCTCCTTCATCGCGCCCGCGCCGAACTCCCCAAGCCCGCCGAGCTTGAGGTCGACGGAGCACTCCGGCCGGCTCGGCGGGCCGCGCGCCGCCGCCGCCGCCACAATGCTCGAGGCGGCCACCACGGGCGCGGGGCGGCGAGGGCGGGCACCGCGTCGTGCTCCAGCTCGGCCAGGTCCCAAGAAACCGGCATCTTGAGATCCCAGTCCATGGAGGAACACGCCACAGAGCGAGCTTCTCGGCCACGCCAACCACAGAGCAGAGCTTTCTCTAGCTGTCTTCCCTGGAGGTCACTGCTCGCCGGTTTGTCGCCTCCTCCGGCCGTCCCTCTCACGCTACAGGCATATGCCGCGACGAGGCGGCAAGCAGCTACTAGCAACCAACCAAGAATCATTGCACGGTGACGACCATCAGAAGAGCGCGAGTGCAGCAGCAGATCAGCAGGGAGCAAGCGCAGAGCGGGCAGCTTATCCTGATAGGGATGAGAGAGGTGGAGCAGTCAGTACACGCGCGCGCGCACGCAACACAACAAAAATACCGAGGGACTGGGCTGGGGGAGCAGTCAGTACTTGCTCGCAGAGGCAAGTGCAGGTGTGGGCGATGGAGCAGGGACAGCCATGGAGCTAGTGGCAGTGGGTATAGTAGGCGGGCAGGGGAGGGGAGGAGGAAGAGATGGTAGTGTATCATTTCTTTTCTTCATCTCTTATTTGCTGTGTTGGTTGTTTGCTGGAGTAGAAGCCATTCGTCGTCTTCACCAAAACCCTGACAGGGATTCTAAAGCAGGAACAATGAATGGGGAAGGGGCCCTCTCAGCCTCAGTGCCATGTTCATCCTTTTAACACCAGCATGGGATCCTTGTGCTGCAATTATTGGAGGGAGAGGGGTTTGGGCACTTGGAAGGCATTGCTTTTTCTTACCACATCACCACTAGTGCTGCAACAAAGGTGTGAAGAAAAATATGCTATTGAGTTAGTAACTTGATCTTACTGGTTAGTGGTTTTGCTTAAATGGACTCACACTTAGTGCAACTCTAGCAGATGCCCTATAATCGGCAGGTCTGGATAATTTGGCCGATTTCAAAGGTTGGCGTAAAAAAAATCTCTAACAGACGCCTATGTCGGCCTCAAAAAAAAATTACGAAGGGGCCTCTAAAATTGTAGGTTTGATTGCCGGAGCGTCCTACTCTCCCCGCCGCCTCGTCCAAATCTGAGGCCCGCCTGAGCCTCCTACTCTCCCCGCCACCTCATCTCCTACGTCCATGGAGTCAGGGGACACCAACGATGACAACGAGGAGCGTGTCAGAAACACCACCTCTGAATCCGGCGAGGTACAATGTCCTAGGGCATGTTCGGTTGGTGTTTTTTGTCAAATTGAATTGTTCAATTCTAAGGAATCGTCGTGTGAATGCCGTATTCAGGTTTGAAGATGGAGTGCCAACATTGTCTTGAAGCACAAAATGTTTATTCTGAAAGACTTGAACTTCACAACCGACGAAAAAATCCGATGAAACATAGATGGCCCTAGAGAAGTTAGAACTAGAAACCTAGAAAATGGACCAACCAATGAAGAAGATCAAGGAAGAAAAGAGGGCAAATAAAGAAGAGAAGAATAGGGTTTAACATACGCCCTTTCATGGCCTCTAAAAAATTAGGAAGGGGCTTTTAAAATTGTGGGTTTGGACCTTTAAAATAGGGTTCCAAACCTCAAATACATTGAAACCTTCATAATCCCGAACGCCCCTGTCCACTCTCTGCTTGAGCTCCTTCTCTCTTCCCGTGACCTCCTGTGCCGCCCTTGATCCTCCATGGGCACCGGCTGAAGCCACTAGCGGCGCTTTCGGCGTCGGTCCCGACGTCGGAAGTGTCATCTGCTATTGGTGGTGGCGACGGCATATCAAGAAACTTGCATGCCTCGGCTGAGGCTTCTGGTTTCGCCACCATCATCGGTTGCGGCCTTGTGGATCTCGGGTCGCCGCCCTTGCTGGAGTGTGGTGGGGTATGATCTACCGGCGGCGGAGGGAAGCCTCGATGGCAACCAGCATACCGTCCCACTCTGGCTCTAGCCAGTCGTCGTCGCTGTCCCCATCCTGCGCTGCCTCCTCCGGCGCCGGTGCCGGTTCCGGTGCTGGTTCTGGCGCCGGTGATGGTGGCAACGGCAGCTCTTCGTCCTCTTCGTCAGAGCGGGCCAGCTCGTCATCTGACGCGAACCACTCCCTAGGAGGCTTCGTATGCCGGCAGGGAAGAAGAAGCTTCCGTGACGCGCCTTCTACTCCGCGTGCACCACGACATGCCAGTACGGTGCCGAGATGGAGTAGTGGGGGTCGACGCGCTGCACCGACGACATGTCTCTCCACTGCCGCATGATGTAGTCGAGGCGGGCCTTCCCGTTGAGCCGCGGCACCACTGGCACCTTGACGATGTTCTTCGCCCACCTCTCCGGTAGCTGAACATCGTCTGGCACCGGGATGTTGTGGCAGAGGTGGTTCTGCGCCTCCTCGACCGTCATCAGAGGTGGAGGCGCACTGGAGGAGCTAGCCTCGCTGGGCGCATACGACGACAGAGGGTATGCGGGCGTAGGTGGTGGCGCTCGGGACGAGCTGGCTGCTCGGAGCGGTGCACGAGGAAGTCCAGCTCCTCTCGCAGCATCTTGCAGCGTTACCTCTCGCCCAACTGCCGCTCCTCGTTCAGGAGGCGGCTTTGCTCGGCGGTCATGGCGCGTTCGCGGTGAGCCAGATGGTCCGAGGCCCTTGCATGGCAGCTGGCAGGTTTAGCTTAGGTCATCGGTGTTCCCGTCTTGCGGTGGCCAGACATGGTAGGCCTTGGTGGGAGAGGAGAGGCGCGCCGCACGCCGTATTAAAGCCGGTGGGGAGCGGAGGAGGCTGGCGCCACATTACTGCCAAGCACCAGCTCGCTTGCCACGTATTGACGCTGATGATGCATGTGAACCATCGTCTGGGCTCCCCAGTGCTGCGCTCGACGCGTCGTGTCGTATGTGCCCGTCTGGAGATCTGTTGCATCATTAAACTGGGCATATCGGCCACAATAAATCTAATACCGTCTTTTAGTGGCTAACGCGTCGAGCCTGCCCTTCAGAATCCGACGTGGCACGCGTTGCCGCGGTTGCCGGCGCCCCCGATTGCCTCCCTAGGAACAAGACGCGAAGCGGAGTTGCCGGACGATGTATTGGGCCCGTCCAGCAACTTTCACGCTATTGGAGGTCGGTGGGGGGCGATTTCGTGTCGGCTCTATTGAGAGCGTCGGTAGAGGACGCTCTAAGCCTTGCTGGATATATACTCTGATGTTGAGTTATGGTGTCAATATACTAGACAGTAGCCAGCCCGTAGGACTAGAGTAGGATTAGTTTGGCGGGCAAGGCTAGTTTCTTCTCCTTGACAAATCTGGCCGTGTGTTCATACGGTGGATTGGGACCGAGCTTAGCATGACGAACTCTTTTTTTTTTCTTTGCGCTGGAGCATGACGAACTTGTGATTGCGAACAAACAAACAAAGACATTCAGCTAGGTATGCCACGTCGTCTTGTTATTTTCGTTTGCCTTTTTTTGGATTAAGTTATCTTCGTTTACCTACTGCACGTAGCTTTGCAAGTTTGATTTCCACTATAGTAATTGGGCTGAAGTGCTGAACAGTCCAGGGTGAAATTCTGTTTTCCTTTGACGACATGCACGGTGAAATTCATGTTCATTCACATGACTCCTGTTACACCAATTTTTAATACTCCACGGTCGTAGGTTAACCACGTATATTTAATTTCTGGGTTGTGTGTTGACCACACGATCCGTGACTTATACAAAAATTCTCTGAGCAAAGTTGCACTTGCACCATTAGTTTATTAATATTATATTGATCTGCCACCAAGATATGTCCCAGCTCCAGGAACTGATCCGGTTTGATCTGAAGAAACAGTACCTAATGCTCCAATTATCCATCACAAGTATATTAATTTTATATTGCATCAGTTTAACACTTTGTCCCCACATGAGGCACTTCATGTGATTCGATCGGAGACTTGGTGGTTTTATATATCAGAAAAAAAATATTATGTACTTGTGTCTGGATGCTTGCTTGGAAGGTAGCCTCTGGAAACGTGTCTGAAAGGCCATGGTATGCATGGGCTCCTTTGCTTGTTTGTTTGTTCCTTTTAGGTGATCCTGACTCGTTGTGGAGTGCAGGGGATAAGGAGCTCTAGAAAGGGAAATAAAATGAGATGTGAAATGATAGGTGAAAGATTGCGCTATCACCTTGTAGCAGTAGTCTTTAATTTGCAAAAACACGTTGGGCGTGGAATGATTGGTGGCCAAGAATTCTGGCGTCACCGAGGGTGTCTTGTGGTGCACTCGTGCTCAAACAAACACCCAAATTCGCAACAAACAAACAAAAAATGTTGGTTTTTTAGCAATATGGGCACGATGTATAAATCTATACTAGAATCCAAAATTGTCATATATGGTGCTCTAACAACAAGTAAGAAATATTGGTGCTGTAAAAAGACATTTTACAGAGAACGGGGTTGTGGCCCAGTGGTTAGAGGAGCAGAATTTCGGTAATTCTCACCAATGTGAAACTCTACTATATCAATACCACCGGAGGCTAGTTCTGATAGGCTTTCATTCTTTTTTAAAGAGATTTTAGAGCACCAATTTTTCTCTTTTCCATAGGCCACACAATGTATTTTTCTACTGAAATTTGCATGCGCACATAGTACATGGACATGCACATGTCTGAGCTTTTTCAGAATTTGTCGCATATTGAATGTCTTTCTTTTCATGCACTCAAGACCCGTTTGGAATTGCTGCATTACATTATTATGTTCAAAATTATTCATTTTGTTCTTCGACATCTCTATGCCTTCTATTGAGATTAATAACATGTTAGTTACATATGTATGAATGAAGTTAAAGTTTCTTGAGATACTGTTTTGGCCATGACAATTGGAAGCTTCTGGGGCTCATTCTTCTAAGTAACCTATAGAATCACCTTCCAAGGGAGAATCACCATCGATGTACGGAGTTGTTATGGAAACTGTGAACATTGTTGTAATACAAGAACTTCATAGGCATCAAGTTGCATGCCCCCTCAGCTCGCATTCTGAGGATAATATTGAGCACATCCGATTGCAGTGTCTATATGCATGTGACGTGTGGTTCTATTCCTTTAGCTGTATTCAGTCGGTGGTGCTGGTCAAATTGCCCAAAGCCTTGAACTCCACAATCATTTGCACCCCTCGATACATTTGTCCGGACAAAAACCATCGAGTTTTCAGATCGAAGATGTCATAACCATGCCTTGTGTCGAATAAGATTGAGGAGTCGTGCCGAGAATCGAAGTCGACGGGGAATGGTAGTATCGCGATAGTAACCTAGTTCTTTCTTGGGTGCGGTCGATGTGCTGTCACATGTGGCATCGACGTGTTGTGCCAGGTTGTCATACTCAAGGCCAACCACTGTCTCCGTACGTGGTCTTGTATTCACCCAATGGAGGCGCGGTCGTCACTGATCACTATGGGTGCAATCGTTTGAAGAGGGTAGCGCGGTATATCTCAACAATGTATGGCTGGCGCCTTAACAATAAAATTAATGATGCACAAGGATGTACTATTTTGTATTGTTTTGCTTGAGCTATGTATCGTTCTTTATTTTCCACAAGCCTTTTCTTCATCGACAAAAATCGTCACTTCAAATGATCCTTCCTTCTGGGCTTCTGGCTTTTACCTAATTTCGTTTGAAAAGCTCGACACATTTTTTTATGCGTGTGCGTGGTCAGATACCATACCACACACTAATACCCATCAAGGTTTCGGATACCGGTTCAAAAAAATTCCGGAGGGGGCCGATATTTCCCGGTTACCGGAAAATACCGGCCGGTAACTGGCCCAATATTTCGGCAAGAATTTAGGATTTAAACTTAAAATATCGATTTTTTTTAAATTTAAATTTTCCGAGCACAAATTTGTTTCAAATTTGACTAATCCGAGATTTTTCATCCGAGATATGCAAATTCCGGGGGAGGGGGGGGGGGGGGGGGGTCCGAGAAATCCGGTTACCGGCCGGTAACCGAAACCTTGATACCCATGCATGGAGCTTACTCACTCATTTCATGATTTTACATTTTGCCGTCATTGATTTTTGTCTTCTCCTTCCTCACCGGCCGATACAAAGACGTTCTATTATGGTAAGTCACAAGTGTTGTCGGATCTCTCGATGCTTGCCACCAATCCACGTCCACAAACACATCTGAAGAAACAGCCAAGCCGTACGAGTGAAATTGATGTCAGTGTCAAGATGGTAGGTACTATCACTGTAAAGCTCTAGGAGAATCCAACGGGATCTAACTTGTTTTCTTGTGGATCAGAATCTCGACTACGAATTATTGACACGGTATAAAATGATCAAACTGTGCAATTTTTAACTCATTGTGTGCATAGGCATATGGGATTGGGCAAGAGGGGGTCCTAGTTAATCAACGACAAACATATTCCGTTAGATGGGAGGACATGGAGAATGGCCCAGCCATCGGTAAAACTTGCACGAAATGGAAATCCAAATGCACTAATTACACATGGCTGGTGTCTAAGCCGTGGGGTTTATGCTTTGGCTGCAACATGTGTAACTATCAAATAGTAGTGGCTAGTACAGTACTAACTACTCCCTCCTTTTTTAATATAAGATGTTTTAGATGTTACATATATTGTCTACATGCATATTAAAATGAGTGAACATATAAAATAAAATATGTCTATATACATTTGTGTGCATGTGAATATGGATAAAAACTAAAACATCTTCTATTAAAAAGGAGGTAGTAGCAACGTACTCTTCAAGTCACTTTTTCCGTTTCAGCTTGAGAAAGTAATGGCAATCTCGTTCCTTGTTTGGTAGCTCCGTAAGCAGGGATCAGGCTTCAAGTATCAAAGATGCATCTGCAAGTGTCCTTGAGCTTCCGTTGTCGAAAACGATCCATGACTCACTAGTAGGAAATAGGCTATAGATGGAACCATTTTCTGTGGCGCACCAATATTACCGTGCGCAACAGAAAATATTCAGTGGCGCACCGGCAGTGGTGCATCACAGAATTCTACCACTTTCTGTGACGCATCATTTGCCCATGCGCCACAGAAATATGGTGGCCCCGCCACCAACGGTTGGATTTGATACTCCGATGCCTTTTCTGTGGCGCATGCGACCGGATGCGCCACAGAAATCAACATTTCTGTGGCGCATCTAGACCCATGCGCCACAGAAATATGGTGGGCCCCGCCCCCAATGATTGGGTGGGTGGCACTTTCTGTGGCGCATTGGGCCAGATGCGCCACAGAAATGTTGATTTATGTGGCGCATCCAGTCCCATGCGCCACAGAAAGCTCAATTTCTTTCGGTGGCGCATGTGGCCCCATGTGCCACAAAAATATTTTTTAAATCAGATCCACCACACCCTCCCGTGGATCGCCTTTTCAGTTTTGCAAAAAAAAAAAATGATAAAATCTTCAATAAATAAAATCTTTTGAGATATAGTTAGGTTTTAGTGTCTAGTTGGTATAGAAATTTTAAAATATGAATTTTGACCTTTTTTGCAAAAAAAGAAAAAATTAGAACGGCCATGACTTTTGCATATGATGTCGAAAAAATGCGTTTAATATATCAAAAAAAACTAGAGAAAAATCGGAGCTCGATTTCACCCGGGTACACCCGGTGAACTTTTCTCAGATCCTCGAAATTCCAAAAGGAAAAAAAGTTATTTCAAAAAGAAGATTTTTTTCTATAAAATCAAAAAAAATGGGGAAGAAATTTTGTGGCGCATACCTACATATACGCCACAGAATTCTTGGGCAGGATTCGAATTTTGAATCCCGCCAGCGCCCCCCCCCCTTCTCCCTTTCTTTTCTCCTTCTCTCCTCTCATTTACTCCTCCTCCTCTCCTCCACTTCTCCTCTCCCCTTCTCCTCCACTTCTCCTCTCCCCTTCACCTCCATTTCTCCTCTCCCCTTATCCTCCCTCCTCCTTCTCAACTCAACCCCGGCGACCTCCTCCTCCTCCACCACCTCCGGCGACATCCTCCTCCTCCACCACCACCTCTGGCGACCTCCTCCTCCCCCACCACCTCCGGTGACCCCCTCCTCCACCACCTCCGGCGACAACTGTCTCCTCCTCCACCACCACTTCCGGCGACATCCTCCTCCTCCACCACCTCCGGCGACAACCTCCTCCTCCTCCACCATCTCCGGTGACCCCCATCCTCCACCCACCCACCTCCGGCGACCCCCTCCTCCACCCACCTCCGAGCAAGTCACCTACGGCCATGGCCACGGGCACCACGGCCTCCGACGAGATCCGACGAAATTCCGACGGCGCTAGATCTAGATCTAGATCTGGCCGCCTTTTTTTTAAATTCAAAAAAACAATTCTGTGGCGCATACCTTGGTGATGCGCCACAGAAAAAAAATTGTGGCGCACGGTGGTGGGTGCGCCACATAATCTTGGTCTTTCTGTGGCGCATCTGGTCGTGCGCCACAGAAATATAATTTAGGGGCAAGCATTCCGTGGCGCACCCACCATGCGCCACATAATGCTCAAATTGGTGCGCCACTAAAAGCCTATTTCCTAGTAGTGACTTTCTGGATTGGCAGTTTTATAAAAAAAAATTAAGGCATCTTCTGCAGTTTGTAACACTTTCACGAGCAGTAATCCTTTTTTTTTTCTACAAAAAACAGATAAACCCGGTCTACCAAATCTTACTTTATCAACATGTAATTTTGATGAAATCAAAAAAATGATATTATATTCTTATTACACGAATTAATTGTTAAACATGATAAGCAATCTGTCTACCCTCACACACCCAGCACTACAAACTAAACATGATAACTGCATAAAAACTGGCTACCACTAACCACCCGATCGAGTGATAGCCAGACAACCAAACATACCCTAAGCAATCTCACTAGAAGAATATCTTCATCTTCCGGTGGAACAATTAGGTGAGGACATATACTGTTGTCCACCCCCCTAATAAAGTGAGGTTTTATTAACCAAAAAATTCTCATCAAAATGACAGAAGTAATTTAATTTACGCTCAAACGTTACATAACAAGATGCACACAGCCATAGCAACAAAATAAAAAGTGTGTACAACCCTCTTATGCATACGACAAAAGGAGAAGAGTGCATAAGGTGACAGGTGATCGTTCCGTAGAGCGCACATCTTTTTTTTCGAAAACAGGGTTTATCCGAGTGGAGATTTGGTGCTCCCGAGCTCTAGTGATCCCGGTTAAAAAAAAATACATTTAAAAGTTTCAAAAAAATCCGAAAACAAATCATGCATGTTCTCAATGATATATACTACAAACGTGCAAAATCTCAATACACACTACTTTACATTTTGAGCTACACAAAACTGACAAATGTACATATCTGAATATAGTGAAGAATATAAAGTTTCAAATTCCCAACTTTTGTCATTTTTGTGTAGCTCAAAACGTATTGTGTTTTGCATTCAGATTTTGCACATTTGTAGGATATATAATTGAGAACATGCATGCTTTCTTTCAGATATTTTAAAACTTTTAAATATATTTTTAATTTCAACACAAAAATGACGACAAATGTACAGATCTGAATATAGTGAAGCATATAAAGTTTCAATTTCCCAACTTTTATCATTTTTATGTAGCTCAAAACGTATTGTATTTTGCATTCAGATTTTACACATTTTTAGGATATATAATTGAGAACAGGCATGCTTTCTTTCAGATATTTTAAAATTTTCAAATATATTTTTTAGTTTTTTGAAAAAAGTGAGATCACTAAGACTCGGGAGCCAAAAATGACTTTCCGGGTTTATCCTGACCACTGCATCAACTGATGCACGCATCCGTTTCTTGCAAAAAAAAATTATCATCCAAGTTACCATCATAGACCAGAAATTACTGATACAAAATCACCCTTCTAAAAGGCATACGACATCTATGCATTATGCAATCTATGAGTGGATCTCTATGCACCATGGTTAAAGAAATCTAACCACTAACTGCTTCTACGGAAGAAGGTAAGCCATAGCTGAATCCAATGCGCATCCAACGGGAACCCAACCACGTGTGGTGCCTCCAATAAGACGGCGAGCATGTGTGTGATTCGAGGAGACTGGTCGTCAATTAAATGGGCGGTTGGATCGTTGCTTACCACTGTGTGCGTGCAGGAGACACACGGCTTCCCATCTTTTAATGTGCTCATCGAGGCATTGGACATTGGCGCGAATGGACAGGACCACGTACGGCACTAGCTTAAGCCCTAGCGCTAGCAGTGCACCAGAGAGAGAGAGAGAATTTCCATGCGCGCTTGGAAATTTTGGAGCGCGGCGAACTCGCGCGCTACCAACTCAGAAACAAAGCCAGGCGCCTCGTTGATCCACGTCGATCGACATTGGCTAACACAGCAACACTGCATGCCGTACCTCTCCTTGTGATAACATTAATTATCTTAGCACAACAGATGACGGTCCTTTTTTCTGTGAAATCTTTTTTTAGAAAAGAGAATTTTATTACTCCCAGCCTCTGCATCGAGTGATGCACACAGCCGATTATTACAAAGTCTCAAGTAGCAATTATTCAAGGTTTACAAACCAGAAAACACGCAAGATCAAGGCGCAGCTCAACCGACACAAATAACAGAGATAAAAGACTACAAAAGTCTACTAATATGCTGTCACGTATGCCGGGAGAAAAAATCATGTGCCACCAACAGGAGTCACGCACATCCAGCCACCATAAGGTCTCGCTGGTCCAAAGGCAGTAAGAAAGCCCAAAGCTGGATCCAGTGCGCCGCCATATGAATAACCTGTAAGACATGAAAATTTTCTTTTCTGTTAAAAACAAGATTGTTCCTACAATTCCAAATAGACCAACAAATAGCTGAAACGCCGATGCGAATCCTATCCTTAGTCTTTGTATCCATCCCATTCAACCAATTCCCAAACATATTAGTGACATCGATAGGAGGAGGAATATTGTAAGTACAAAAGACAACACGCCATATAAGTTGAGCAAAAGGGCATGAAATAAATAGATGTTCCACCGATTCATTGTTCCCACAAAAGGAACACCGAGAGTCACCTTTCCAATTTCTTTTTGCCAAGTTATCCTTAGTCAAAACTACTTTTTTGTGAAGGAACCACATAAAAACCTTAATTTTAAGTGGAATTTTCAGTTTCCATAAGTATGTTTGCAAAAATCTAGTATGTCCATTCATCATGTCTTCATACATAGATTTAACTGTAAAAGTGTCATTTTGTGTCAAGTTCCAATGAAAACTATCTGGAACATCATTTAGGGTAATATCCATTAATCTAATGCATAAATGAGACCACATGTCCCACTTGTTTCCTACTAGTGCCCTACGAAAGCCTATGTTCAAAGGAGGGGCATTGTGAAACACATCATGAACTGAAACATTTTGTTGTTGCACAATGTTCAAGAGTAATGGATATTGATCTTTCAATGGTGTCTTGCCAATCCAAGTATCTTCCCAAAACCTGATAGTTTTCCCATTGCCAACTCGGAAAGATGCTCTACTAAAGAAATCTTCCTTAACACGCATAAGACCTTTCCAGAATGGAGAGTCATTAGGTTGTGCTTCCACGTGCGCCAAACTTTTACTATGAAGATATTTATTTTGCAGCAATTCCTGCCAAACCCCTTCTTCATTTAAAAGTTTAAACAGCCACTTACCGAGTAAACATTTGTTCTTTAGTTCAATCACTTCAACTCCTAAACCACCCTGGTCTTTCGGTTTACAAATGATGTTTCATTTTGTTAATCTATATTTCTTCTTGTTCTCATCGCTCTGCCAAAAAAAGCGAGATCTATAAAAGTCTAGTCTTTTCCGTACTCCTTTGTAGAACCCAAACTATCTTATGTGTTGAGTCAATCGTGTGAATTATCGAAAACAATGTTCTCTTCTGCACGAGTCTTTTTGGCATCACTTCGGAGTGATCAGTCCTGGGTTTCTATAGCCTCTTCTATATTTCGACACACTTTCTATGGATGTGCATGGTCGTCAGCAAACACGCACAGTTTACTCCATCGTTTCATAATCCCACAATTTGCCAGCTCCTTCACCGCCATGCCAATGAAAAGACGATGTAGAAAAACCACACTGTTGGTCTGGTTCGCCGATAATTAGCAGCAAAGCGTGTCCACAAATGCATCTGAAGAAACAGCTAGCCATGCCGTACCAGTGAAATTGATGTCACTTCTCAATACAGCAGGTGTCGTCACTGCGTAGCTCTAGGAGAATCCAACGAGATCAAAGTCTGTTTTCGTTCCGATTCAAGATCTCTCGACTCTGAATTATATGGGGCTCTGTTGCCTATTGTGTTGGGCAAAGATAGGGCAGCTAGTTAACCAACGGCGTATCGATTCCGTTAGATGACATGACACATGTGAACGGGCCAATCATCAGCTAAAAACTTGCAGGAAATGGAATTCTCATGAACTACTACCTCAGACTTGGATGGTACTATGAGGCTAAGCCGTGGGCATCATGCATCCTTTATTTGCTGCACCATATGTAACTATCGTCGAGCAGTACTCAGTACTCCGTCCTATCGAAGTACTCTCATACTAAAAAAGCTACTACTACTTCCCCTTTCTACGTGAGTGAGAAAACATCAAAGATGCACCTCCAAGAGCGGTCGAGATTGGCATGCTCGAACAGTTTTTGCAGGATCGCAATGTTGAATATAAATATATTGCCTAGCCCCTTTCCATCAGTTTGAACTTTTGGTCTAAATGGTTAGTGCGGCAATTCTATATGGTATCAGAGCCAAGAGGTCTCGAGTTCGAGACCCCGTTCACGCGGATTAAAAAAAGAAAAGGAAAAAAAGATCCTGCGGCCCGCTCTATCCCACGCTAAGTACTAAAATAGCCTAGACGTGAGGGGGAGTGTTGAATATAAATATATTGCCTAACCCCTTTCCATCAGTTCGGACTTTTGATCTAGATGGTTAGTGCGGCAATTCTATACGCAAGACCACGATTCCCTTGCATTAGCTAAAGAATTCGTCAGAGTTAAAACACCCCACAGGCCATGGCTAGGGGCCAAGTGGAACGAAGAACACTAATCACACCATTACCGGTGTAGACCATCTTCGTCTCCCTCCTCCTGTTCGTCTCCAGGAGCAAAACTGTTTTTCTTGAAATCTCCCGAATCGCACAACAGGAACGTGACTGGGAGAAAAACGGAGAGACCACGTCCAATAACAGGGCGAGCATGTGATTATGTGAGACGTAGCGAGAAACTCACTCATGAACAGAGTTGCCGCTGGTGCATCTCATTATGAGTGGATCTCTATGCACCATGGTTGAAGAAATCTAACCACTAACTGCTCCAACGGAAAAAGGTAAGCCCATAAATGAATCCAATGCGCATCCAACGGGGAACCCAACCACGTATGGTGCCTCCAATAAGACGGCGAGCATGTGTGTGATTCGAGGAGACTGGTCGTCAATTAAATGGGCGGTTGGATCGTTGCTTCCCACTGTGTGCGTGCAGGAGACACACGGCTTCCCATCTTTTAATGTGCTCATCGAGGCAATTGGACATTGGCGCGAATGGACAGGACCACGTACGGCACTAGCTTAAGCTCTAGCGCTAGCAGTGCACCAGAGAGAGAGAGAGAGAGAGAGAGAGAGAGAGAGAGATAATTGTTGGACAGGAGTAGATGATCAAGTGGTTTTCCCTACACCTTTGCTTCCTCTCTTCTTTCAAATATGGAGAAGTGATGACCAACTCAGAGGGATTTTCTTTTGGCTGAGGGATTTCCATTAAACTTGGAGCGCGGCAAACTCGACCAACTCAGAAACGAAGCCAGGCGCGTCGCTGATCCACGTCGAACGACATTGGCTAACACAGCAACACTGCATACCGTACCTCTCCTTAATTTTTGAGTGCCGTAGGAGATACTACAAGAATGAACAAATTAAGGGGGTGACCACACATAGCTTACTCCATCGTTTCATAATCTGAAGAGCCAGCTAGCCATGCCGTACGAGTGAAATTGATGTCACTTCTGATCAATACAGCAGTCATCGTCACTAGGAGAATCCAACGAGATCAAGTTAATTTGTTTTCGTTCCGATCAAGATCTCGACTCTGAAATCTGAATTATATGGGGCTCTGTTGCCTATTGGGTTGGGCAAAGAGAGGACGCTAATTTACCAACCAGCGTATCGATTCCGTTCGATGACATGACACATGTGAAGGGGCCAATCATGAGCTAAAAACTTGCAGGAAATGGAATTCTCATGAACTACTACCTCAGGCTTGGATGGTACTATGAGGCTAAGCCGTGGGCATCATGCATCCTTTTGCCGCACCATATATATACTATCGAGCAGTACTTAGTACTCCGTCCTATCCAAGTACTCTCATACTAAAAAAAGCTACTACTACTTTCCCCTTTCTACGTGAGAAAACATCAAAGATGCACCTCCAAGAGCGGTGGAGATTGGCATGCTCGAACAGTTTTTGCAGGATCGCAAGACGACGATTAATTCCCTTGCATTAGCTAAAGAGTTCGTCAGAGTTAAAACACCCCACAGGCCATGGCTAGGGGCCAAGTGGAACGAAGAACAATAATCACACCATTACAGTTTTTGCTTGCATTACCTAAAGAGTTCGCCCCACAGGCCATGGCTAGGGGCCAGCTGGTGGAACGAAGAATAATAATCACGCCATTACCGGTGTAGACAATCTTCGTCTCCCTCCACGTCAAAAAAAAAAAAAAAAAATCTTCGTCTCCCTCCTCCTGTTCGTCTCCAGGACCAAAACTGTTCTTCTTGAAATCTCCCGAATCGCTCATGTGATGATGTGAGACGTAGCGAGAAACTCACTCATGAACAGAGTTGCCGCTGGTGCATCTCGCTGGCAGGAGAGAGACAGCGCTTCCCCGTCTGTTGATATACTCCGTACTACTACTACTCTTTCCATTCATTTACTACCGATATTTTTTTTAGGAAGGATCTGATACATAAAACAGGAGCACCACACTTTTACAGACAGGCCCAGAAAAGAAATAGAAATTACAAAAGGGCCCTGAAAAAGTGCACGAAGCACCCTTGGCCAACAGGACGAAACGCAATCAGATCCACAAACGCGCCCTAGAAACCTAGACGACGCCCGAGCCGCCGTACCGCTCGCCGGCGATAAGAGGCCGCCTCCACACCTTGTAGACAGCCGCAGGAGCCGCCCGCCGCCGCGCGACGGGACTGAGAGGCGATGAACGCGCACGGTGTAACATCCCAAATTTATGACAAGGGTAAACAAGACCCAAATTTCAGAACCAACAAAAACTTTTGAATTATTTCACAACTGATTGTGTTTTTCCCTTATTTTGTTCTGGTTGACCTTGTGTAACTTGGTGTTTGTGATTGTTGACTTGTGTTTGTCAACTCAAGAACCCAACCTAGGAAAAAAATATATATATATATTTACAACACTGGTGACCATGTTATGACAAGAATATATTCCATATGTCTTTCCCATTCTTATGTTGGCCAAAAGTTTATTTCAAAAATGATTTGGTTCTAGCAACAAATAAAATACTCTTTAATTTGAGACAGTAAAAGTATTTCCAAAATTTCATGTTTATAAAATATGGAGAACTATCTGTGATCTCCTATCCTTTTCTTCAACCTTGACTATTCAAAATTCCTATCTTTATAAACCCCAATGTTTCAACTCTGTTTAAAAGAAATACTAGTGGGAAATATATTACCTCACATATTTTCCCTTTACCAAACCATTTTGGAAACTATTAAGTTATGGGTCGATATACCCCCTTAAACAACATCTTGTCATAATTGGGTGTGGCCACTTTTACAAAATGGCATTGTTAGTTATGGAAAAAGGTGTGTGATTTAATTCTTGTGGTTTGAAGTGTGTGGTCTTGTTTGAGTTGTGGATATTGTTGTGTTGCTGGTATTTTGGTGCTGTTGCTATTGTTGTGATTTTGCTGTTGTGTGTGATGCTCTTGTGAGGATAATTCCTCAGTAGTGTTATTACTACCTTAGGACACCCTTGGCAACCAAGTTTGGAGTGTGACTTGAAGAGGAACACAAACCCTCTACCTTAGGGCACCCCAAGTTAATTTCTAAAATTCAGGGAGATGATTTCAATAAACTCTCTCCTTATCTATCCCTCTATTTTATGAAAACAAATATACTTTCTTTATCAAAATTCTAGGGGAGGAGATGAAATGATGATTCTCTCCATTTCATATCACTCCCTCCTTTAGTAAACCTACTTGTTGATTTAAAAACAAACCCCTCCTTTCTTTTGTTAAAAAGAAATGAAGGTCATAAGTTAAAATGATCTTCATAAATAAATTCCCTCCCAATTTTCTCTATTCCTCAAAACAAATGTTTTCTCTATGAAAATAAAACTTATTTGAAGTATCTTATTTGTCAAGAAAGCTCCCAAGGTTCTACAAACTATTTTATCTCTGGTTTAAATATTAAAGGAGTCTCAAATTATTAATTTCCAAAAATGGTTTATTTAAATCCTATGAACAAAAATGGAGCAAAACATTTTTATTTTGTAAAACCAATTTTTGTGGAGCTTCCTCCTATATAGGGGAGGCTACATAAATTTTCTCTAAATTTTGTAAAATGTTTAAACCCCTCAAATAAATTCTAGAAACCCTACTGGTTTCAAAAAGGAAACAAAGGTTTTTAGCCGAGGACCTATCCGTGAGAGGAAAAGAGGAGTTAGGGGGCGTGTTGCAAAACCTCCGTTGACCTCTGTCGCTCCATGGCAGCACGGCACGGAGGCGTGCTCCCGAGCTCGCCGTGCTCTCCCTGCTTCGCCCTGACGCACGCCACGCCCTGGAGGAAACGATGAAGCCTCGCACGCTGCCTCCTCTGCCCTCCCTTGTCACCATCTCCTCTGCTGCGGCAACGCGGCACGGCACGGACGCCGTGTTGCGCACACCGTCGACGCCGTGCTCCCCCCGTGCAATGTCGACACCGCTGGACCCCTCTCCTCTGCGCAGCTCCGTGAGACGATAAGAAGCACGCCCAGCTGCTCTCCCTGCTCCCTCACCCCCTCACTCAATGCGCATTCTTCCATTGAACCCGAACCCCGGCCGAAGCTGCCGACCCGCATCGCCGATGATTCAAACCTCCCCATCCCAATCCAAGCCTACCAGCACCTTCGCCGTGCACTACTTCCCCTCTCTGCGCAAGGAATCGCAGAGGGACGCCCGGGATCGCCGTCGCCATCCCGATCCTCTTCTTCTCCGGCCGCGGACATGCGAGCAAGCTCGCGGTGGGCACAGGCCACCTTTCTCCGCCATTTTTGTGCACACGTGCTCCCCTTGCCGTGTTCCCTCTCATAGGCATCCCCATTTCTTTTCAGGACGTCGGAGCCGCCGTCGCCATCCTCGCCGCGCTCCGGCAGCCCGCGTCCGTGCCCTGCTCGTGTCGAGGAAGGAGAAGCCAGCCCGTACCGCTTCGCTCAAGCTCGTGGGCCGCGAGCTGGGCTTCCTCCCTCACGGCACAGCCCAACTCCAGCCCGATCCAGCCCACTGCCTTTTTTTAAGGTTGTTTATTCTTTTACTTCTAGATTTGTTTCTGGACCTCTAGTTTAAATAGTTCTAAAATAGTTTAAGGGCCTAGTGGACCAAACCAAAAATCAGGGAGGTACCCTAGCATATTCCCAGCCAGATCTAAGTGGTAGAAACACTTTTGGATGAATAGTTTTGGAGAAATTAAATGTGAGCCAGAACTACTGCTTTTTACCAAAAACTCAATAGCCATTTTTCTATGATAGCTATTGATGCAAACTCAACTGTTTTGGAAAGGTCTGAGTGATGCCTAGCAGTAGAAATTTGCCTCTCATGCAAATGAGCTTCCTAAATAAAATGGCATCCACTTTGGTAAATGACCAGAGAGCCATTTAGGGTTTTTTGTAAATTATTTGGTGATGATATTTGGAGTGAATCCACTTGTGTGAGCTTCTGTATGATTAGGAGTACCTAATCCTAGCTTGGTGTGATTTTTAGAGCTATAGTTTATTTTAGGTGTAAATAACTAGGTGGTATGCTTTTCTGCCAATGAATGTCTATAGTTTTATTTAACTATTTAGGTTGTGCTAGTATCCCTTTTGTGTTTTCTAGCATGTATAAGTGTGATACTAGTTACTAGGAGTGTGATAGCTCTGTGCCATAGCACTTTGGAAAAAGGTTTAGTAGTGCATTTAGTCCTCTAAGTGTTAATAGTACTAGAGTAGTATTTTCATGGATTTTCCTAGTAATAGGACTTGTTTTAGTAGAAATTCCTTAGTGTGACAATATTTTAGATAGCATTGCTAGATCATCAGTAGCATACCATATTGCTACTGGTTTGATCACATGCTAAGAAGAAGTTAGTGTTACTGGTTATTATTAGGGAATAATATCCCTAGTATGGATATTCCTAGGATTTCCTAACTCTCTGGAGTTGTTTGCAAATAAAATCATTTGTGTGCATGAATTTCAAAATTTATGTGGAATATCAGTAGCATTTCCTAGCTACTGATATTGTAGCATGTCATCCCTTGCTACCTATTGTTTGGCCCTAGCTTGTGTAGAAGTGTCAGACCACTAGTTTGTAAAAGGCCCTTATAGGTGTAGATCCTAGTTTGTTGCTTGAATAATTAGTTTGATGATTGTGATTGTTATTTGCTTGTGCAACATTTGTGGCTTCGTTTGGTGTATTAAGTGTTGTTATTCCCTGGTTGCGACGCTAGATAATATCGATACCGGAGTGGTCCTTGGAGAGGATTTATTGGAGGAGAATCGGAGTTTATTTCTTTAATCAGTGAGAAGAAGACCAAGGACGTTATGCCGAAGCCAGGCAAGCTACTCCACCGAGCTTGCACCTATATATCTCTATCTTGATTTACCTGTTTTACTTATAAATAGCATAAATGATTTATGTGGTGTTTGCCACGAAAGCCCTGATCTTGAAAACCCCTTTTTCCAAAATACAAGTATATTATTGAGACACCCGATATAGAGGTGTCAAAGGTATACAACGATTTCGAAATGAATTTGTTTTACCCCAAAACCTTCTATGAAAATCCTTTTTGGTGGGACTACGAACCACCCAAGTTTTGGTTAAAAATATTTTGCTATGAAAATTGGAAATGATTGTGAAAACCTTTTTAGAGGTTTATGACAACTATTTTGCCACCTTATGTAGAAATATCAGTTGTTGATATAAAACTATAGGATGGGAAAATCCTTTGTTTTACAAAACTCCTTTGAAAACCCTTGGATGGGTTATGAAATGCCGAGACGTCGGTGTTGAGACAGAAAAGTTGTTGTTTATGAAAAATGCACATTGTGTCCTGGTACTTACTGAACAACCAATAATCTGTGCGACCACATTTACCCCCATATGGGGCGGGGCGTGGTCATATAATTTGCTCATGTTAGTACTGGATGCCTCAACAACGAGGATAACCTCGTTCCATGAGGGGATGGTCTGAGGACCTACCCCCTGACCTGGGTCCTCTTAAGTGAAGTCTACCGGAAGCCGGTATGAACGTGTTGTAGAAAGAGGATTGAAGGGCTCCCTTGGGTCCGCCGGGCAGAACTACGAGTCCTCACACTTAGTTTCTGAGGATTTGAGTGTGGATGGAAAGTGTCGTAGCGGTAGGATCCTATACTAGCATGAGCAAAGGAGAGGCTATGGCCGGGAAACCGGATGGATGTGGGAAAAGCGTGCTACCTCTGCAGAGGGAAAAAACTATTCGAATAGCCGAGTCCTCGGATATGGACAGTTGGAACGAACTGCTGGGTCTCATGTGCAAGTTTTACAAAGTCCTGAGTTTTGGAAAGAAAATGAATCGGCGAATGTTTTATGCAACTATACCGGAAAGGGTGGTATAGGGTTGCTGGAGGGTGAATGGCCCTGAAGGGGGCTATGTTCGGAAAAAGGTAGGGTTTTAGAGAGATAGACGAGGTGGTGATTTTCAAGGAAAAAGTTTTAAAAGAGATTTCTCACCCCCTTTCCAAACAAAGGTGTATTTTTCAAGGAACAGATTTAAAAAGGACTTCTAACCTTTTTCAACAAGGATAGCGAGAAAACTACTTTCCAAAATGTTTTGTCTTCAACAGGATTAAAAATCTACTCTTCTCTTTTTAAAATAAAGATCTAGTGAGGTTTTTCCTAAAAATAAAGGTCTTTGAAAAATTAAAACTAGTGCTTGTTCCTGTTGGGGTAGTTTGCGAGTACAATCAAATGTACTCATATTGGTTTCGTCCCTGGCTGTTGTCTTAGCCAGATTTCAGAGAGGAGCAGTTCGAAGAAAAGGAGTCCACTGACGTCTTTGCAAACTAGGGCGCTTCCCAGTCAGCTGCCTGTAGGGTTAAGGCGAATGACTTGGGCTCCACGTTGATTTGGTGATTCCGCTGCAAGTACCTTGTTGAAGCTGATCACTTCAAGCACGTAAGTATATTTATTCGGTATTTGTGGGTGTTCTGTGATACCAACTCAAGTTATGTGCAACAGCACACTGATCATGGGACTGTTGCAGGAAACATAACGAGTATCTCGGATAATTAATCCGGGGTCCTCACAGACTTGGTATCAGAGCCATCCTGACTGTAACAGACCTTAGTTAGCATGGATGTTAGTTAGGAAGAGAATATTTTGTTAAAAATATGTTAACACCAAAAACATATCCTTATCTAGGGAAGTCCAAAAATGACTCCCGCTCCTTTCGTCTTCTCAAATTATTTCTGAGTCTTACCTTTCTATTTTAAGTTTTACCAAGGTTTTCTCTACTCCTTCTTACCTGTTCAAAATACTTGACGATGAACCCAAAAGAGACCTAATTAGCTAGCACCTACAAAGAAGAAGCAACCATCTCAACATTCAACATCAAGTTCATTGGTCTACAAATGTCAAGATCATCGACATCAATCAAATCAAGAGATCTCTGAAGACCTCAGCTCAACCTCAGCAATTCTACTCAAGTGGCTACTTCGACAATCTCAGTGTCTCCAGTTGAAGACTAAGGCGACGAAATGAAGATTTCAGCATCCCTGTCTAACCAAGACCCATAGGAACAACTTATGATAGGAACTTTAGTCATACTACCCGGCTACTACGAGTATTAGGCGTCCATTGGTACTAAGCGTACCTTGTGTGTTTATTGCTTGTTTGAGGTGTTCCCCTACAGTGAGCCCGACGGATTTGACCTATCCCTGCCTAACCGGCATGGCCAGGCGTCGGTTCACAGTAGCGTACAGTAGGGTTGTCCCCACTACCTGAGAGACGCTCCCCGGGTTCTTCCGTGGAAAGGAGCCGACACCACCCTAGCTTATAAAAGACCCCGTTCTTTCTGCCATCTATCCCCACCCTCACTCACCACCCTTAGCGACCCAAATCTCCTGAGGCAAGAATCCCGTGTTCTTATTCTTCATCCAGATCCAAAAGAACCCAATGGCAAACCCCAGAGTTATCATGGAAACCACTGCCGAGGAGCATAGTGGGTTTCCACTGATGCTTTGGAAGGCCGTCTGCCACGTTCTTGGTCGGCCTGCCCGTCCTCGATATGTGGTGTCCGAGAACTCTCTCCCGCTTGCCGGGAGTGAATTCCAAGTCGAAGTGCATATCGGCTCGTGCCCATTGGGCATAAGTCCGACTTACTTGATCCAGGGTAAGAGCATGCCTACCCTAGATCTAGCCCTCCAGGTAGTAGCCTGGGAAGGACTCGTCCGTCTCCGGTACTCAGAACCGGCGATGGCGCTGAGTCGAGCCTTCCACTTTCTCCCAGCCATACCTCAGCATGTTGCGGAGGCTTTCCAAGCCTCCATGGGGCAGGAAGCTGACCCTGCCGTAATCACTCTGGTCACCTATGGAGCTGCAATGACAAGATTCAGCCATTCCCTGATGGAGGAACTCATGACCACAAGGCGCCACCTTGCTCGTGCCCGCCGGGGACTAGATCGAGCAAGGAACCAACCCACTTCCCACCGTGGGCAAGCTCAGGATGCAAGACCGACGATCCTAGACGATTTGCTGGATGCTTCGGTGACACAAGCCCTCGCCCGAGTTCAGCAGCCACCCCAAGAGCAAGGTGTGGTCCACGAAGGCGTGCCTGTAGTTCCCCACCCCTTGGAAGACAGAGAGGTGGACACCACTCTTTGTCTCGGCTACGTTTCACCGACTCCTAGAACCTCTCAGGTAGGGTAGAACCCAGGTTTAGTTAGCCTGACCAGCGCTTGTATGTTTGTGCATGTGGAGCAACCAGTTGTTAGTCAATTGTTGGGTTGTTGCTTGTTTTCTAGTGTTTCTTGTAATGCAGAGTGGTTGTCTGTTGCCCGGCTGATGATAGATCAGCCCCAAAATAAAAACTTGGTGTTCTTATCATCTTGTTAACCGCTTGGTTGACACCTGATGGAATGTCATGCTCTTTCTTCATTTAAAAGTTTTAAAAGAAACGACAGATCACTTAAACCAGGAACAGTATGTGACCCCAGACGCATACCCCTGAGAATTAATGCAAAACTTGGAATCGGACTATTTTGTAGTATGCAAACTATTTTCTTTTGTGTGGTCTCCTACATGGCTCCTTCACAAGGTTCCTCACCCAATATGAACCTTGTGCTCTTCTCATGTTAAAGAAAGGGCCCGAGCCCTCCACGAGATGTGAACCTCGCAAGCCTTAAAATGCTTGCGAAGTGTAAATGCTCGCTGGAACACCGAAGGACATCTTGTAGGGTGTTCTTAGTTGTCGTGTTCAACCTATATGGTTGAAATGTGTGCTACCACTGCAAATGGTTGAGACCATATAATGCAGTGATATTTCTCTAAAAATGTATTTTCTCACTAAAGCAAGAGTATTCTAGTACCTCTCCATCCTATCTGTGCTCCAAGACCAGAGTCATGACAACCCAGAAGATTTCGACAATGCAAATCTTGTCCCAGGTCATCAGCAAAGACAAGATCAATACAACTACGAAGTGCAGTACAGAAGCGAGAATTTCAGAAAAACAAACAGAGGATGCAGACTCTACTCCACGAAGAACACTGCCAGCACGGATGCAACGACACCCCAGAGATTCCTACTCCCTCTCGAGCTCCATGACGCCACCAGAGGATGAGCCTGGCTCACTCAGAGCCGAGTCGCGCGCCGCCCGACAGCGGCAGACGGCTCGAGCGGCCTGCTCACCTCCAGCCGGAAGATCTGCCACCTCCTCCACCGGCGCTGCAACTTGCTGCTCCACCGCCACAAGCTCCTCCGCCGCATCTGGCTCCTCCGGCGCAGCAGGCGCCACTGTCGCAACACCAGCCCCCGCGCCAGACCGCCAATGGCACAAGGCCACGGCTAGGAGGACCACTACCGCAAACAGCAGGCTGAACACCGTCGAAATCCAGAACACGAAGAGCACAAAGACGAAGCAGCCCTCGAGGAAGCCCGCATCCTCCATCGCATCAACATAGGCTCTGAAGAAATCGGTAATAAAGCCCATGGTGACGACGCGATAGAAGAAATGTTTTCTGAGGTCGCTAGTTATAAACCAAGCTCGGACGCCGCTCCTCGACACCACACTGCGCGGGAAAGTGGAGGAATCGCGAGCCGTACTCGCCTTAATGGCGCGAAACCACCTAGGCATCGTGTCCCCCAAAGCCGTGTCTACCGCTGCATCGACGGACAGCACGCGCAGCAGTACCGCGGGTGAGTGCTCTGCGCACTGAAGACGGAGCGAGTGCGGAACCAGACGAGCGAGGAAGAAGAAGAGAAGAAACGGAGGAGAGACCGCCAGGTGGGCCCCGGCCCCACATGCCAGTGAGTCAGCAGTTAAACCCCCCGTGTCCCTCTATCCTTTATCCCTCGCTTTTCCTGTAAAAACCCCTGCAAAGGTAATTTCCTCGGATAAACCAAACCCACTGTGTCCATAAGCCAATTATTGGTGGCACAGCTAGGGGTATTTTAAAGAAAAACCCTGTTGTTTTTCAAAACCCGTGTATACACGAAAGTGAATATACGACCTTTCTAAAATAAAATATTTTGCCCTCGTATCTCCCCTGTACCCCTGGGCAAATCTCGAGGACGAGATTTATTCTTAAGGGGGGAAGGATCTGTAACATCCCAAATTTATGACAAGGGTAAACAAGACCCAAATTTCAGAACCAACAAAAACTTTTGAATTATTTCACAACTGATTGTGTTTTTCCCTTATTTTGTTCTGGTTGACCTTGTGTAACTTGGTGTTTGTGATTGTTGACTTGTGTTTGTCAACTCAAGAACCCAACCTAGGTAAAAATATATATATTATACAACACTGGTGACCATGTTATGACAAGAATATATTCCATATGTCTTTCCCATTCTTATGTTGGCCAAAAGTTTATTTCAAAAATGATTTGGTTCTAGCAACAAATAAAATACTCTTTAATTTGAGACAGTAAAAGTATTTCCAAAATTTCATGTTTATAAAATATGGAGAACTATCTGTGATCTCCTATCCTTTTCTTCAACCTTGACTATTCAAAATTCCTATCTTTATAAACCCCAATGTTTCAACTCTGTTTAAAAGAAATACTAGTGGGAAATATATTACCTCACATATTTTCCCTTTACCAAACCATTTTGGAAACTATTAAGTTATGGGTCGATATACCCCCTTAAACAACATCTTGTCATAATTGGGTGTGGCCACTTTTACAAAATGGCATTGTTAGTTATGGAAAAAGGTGTGTGATTTAATTCTTGTGGTTTGAAGTGTGTGGTCTTGTTTGAGTTGTGGATATTGTTGTGTTGCTGGTATTTTGGTGCTGTTGCTATTGTTGTGATTTTGCTGTTGTGTGTGATGCTCTTGTGAGGATAATTCCTCAGTAGTGTTATTACTACCTTAGGACACCCTTGGCAACCAAGTTTGGAGTGTGACTTGAAGAGGAACACAAACCCTCTACCTTAGGGCACCCCAAGTTAATTTCTAAAATTCAGGGAGATGATTTCAATAAACTCTCTCCTTATCTATCCTCTATTTTATGAAAACAAATATACTTTCTTTATCAAAATTCTAGGGGAGGAGATGAAATGATGATTCTCTCCATTTCATATCACTCCCTCCTTTAGTAAACCTACTTGTTGATTTAAAAACAAACCCCTCCTTTCTTTTGTTAAAAAGAAATGAAGGTCATAAGTTAAAATGATCTTCATAAATAAATTCCCTCCCAATTTTCTCTATTCCTCAAAACAAATGTTTTCTCTATGAAAATAAAACTTATTTGAAGTATCTTATTTGTCAAGAAAGCTCCCAAGGTTCTACAAACTATTTTATCTCTGGTTTAAATATTAAAGGAGTCTCAAATTATTAATTTCCAAAAATGGTTTATTTAAATCCTATGAACAAAAATGGAGCAAAACATTTTTATTTTGTAAAACCAATTTTTGTGGAGCTTCCTCCTATATAGGGGAGGCTACATAAATTTTCTCTAAATTTTGTAAAATGTTTAAACCCCTCAAATAAATTCTAGAAACCCTACTGGTTTCAAAAAGGAAACAAAGGTTTTTAGCCGAGGACCTATCCGTGAGAGGAAAAGAGGAGTTAGGGGGCGTGTTGCAAAACCTCCGTTGACCTCTGTCGCTCCATGGCAGCACGGCACGGAGGCGTGCTCCCGAGCTCGCCGTGCTCTCCCTGCTTCGCCCTGACGCACGCCACGCCCTGGAGGAAACGATGAAGCCTCGCACGCTGCCTCCTCTGCCCTCCCTTGTCACCATCTCCTCTGCTGCGGCAACGCGGCACGGCACGGACGCCGTGTTGCGCACACCGTCGACGCCGTGCTCCCCCCGTGCAATGTCGACACCGCTGGACCCCTCTCCTCTGCGCAGCTCCGTGAGACGATAAGAAGCACGCCCAGCTGCTCTCCCTGCTCCCTCACCCCCTCACTCAATGCGCATTCTTCCATTGAACCCGAACCCCGGCCGAAGCTGCCGACCCGCATCGCCGATGATTCAAACCTCCCCATCCCAATCCAAGCCTACCAGCACCTTCGCCGTGCACTACTTCCCCTCTCTGCGCAAGGAATCGCAGAGGGACGCCCGGGATCGCCGTCGCCATCCCGATCCTCTTCTTCTCCGGCCGCGGACATGCGAGCAAGCTCGCGGTGGGCACAGGCCACCTTTCTCCGCCATTTTTGTGCACACGTGCTCCCCTTGCCGTGTTCCCTCTCATAGGCATCCCCATTTCTTTTCAGGACGTCGGAGCCGCCGTCGCCATCCTCGCCGCGCTCCGGCAGCCCGCGTCCGTGCCCTGCTCGTGTCGAGGAAGGAGAAGCCAGCCCGTACCGCTTCGCTCAAGCTCGTGGGCCGCGAGCTGGGCTTCCTCCCTCACGGCACAGCCCAACTCCAGCCCGATCCAGCCCACTGCCTTTTTTTTAAGGTTGTTTATTCTTTTACTTCTAGATTTGTTTCTGGACCTCTAGTTTAAATAGTTCTAAAATAGTTTAAGGGCCTAGTGGACCAAACCAAAAATCAGGGAGGTACCCTAGCATATTCCCAGCCAGATCTAAGTGGTAGAAACACTTTTGGATGAATAGTTTTGGAGAAATTAAATGTGAGCCAGAACTACTGCTTTTTACCAAAAACTCAATAGCCATTTTTCTATGATAGCTATTGATGCAAACTCAACTGTTTTGGAAAGGTCTGAGTGATGCCTAGCAGTAGAAATTTGCCTCTCATGCAAATGAGCTTCCTAAATAAAATGGCATCCACTTTGGTAAATGACCAGAGAGCCATTTAGGGTTTTTTGTAAATTATTTGGTGATGATATTTGGAGTGAATCCACTTGTGTGAGCTTCTGTATGATTAGGAGTACCTAATCCTAGCTTGGTGTGATTTTTAGAGCTATAGTTTATTTTAGGTGTAAATAACTAGGTGGTATGCTTTTCTGCCAATGAATGTCTATAGTTTTATTTAACTATTTAGGTTGTGCTAGTATCCCTTTTGTGTTTTCTAGCATGTATAAGTGTGATACTAGTTACTAGGAGTGTGATAGCTCTGTGCCATAGCACTTTGGAAAAAGGTTTAGTAGTGCATTTAGTCCTCTAAGTGTTAATAGTACTAGAGTAGTATTTTCATGGATTTTCCTAGTAATAGGACTTGTTTTAGTAGAAATTCCTTAGTGTGACAATATTTTAGATAGCATTGCTAGATCATCAGTAGCATACCATATTGCTACTGGTTTGATCACATGCTAAGAAGAAGTTAGTGTTACTGGTTATTATTAGGGAATAATATCCCTAGTATGGATATTCCTAGGATTTCCTAACTCTCTGGAGTTGTTTGCAAATAAAATCATTTGTGTGCATGAATTTCAAAATTTATGTGGAATATCAGTAGCATTTCCTAGCTACTGATATTGTAGCATGTCATCCCTTGCTACCTATTGTTTGGCCCTAGCTTGTGTAGAAGTGTCAGACCACTAGTTTGTAAAAGGCCCTTATAGGTGTAGATCCTAGTTTGTTGCTTGAATAATTAGTTTGATGATTGTGATTGTTATTTGCTTGTGCAACATTTGTGGCTTCGTTTGGTGTATTAAGTGTTGTTATTCCCTGGTTGCGACGCTAGATAATATCGATACCGGAGTGGTCCTTGGAGAGGATTTATTGGAGGAGAATCGGAGTTTATTTCTTTAATCAGTGAGAAGAAGACCAAGGACGTTATGCCGAAGCCAGGCAAGCTACTCCACCGAGCTTGCACCTATATATCTCTATCTTGATTTACCTGTTTTACTTATAAATAGCATAAATGATTTATGTGGTGTTTGCCACGAAAGCCCTGATCTTGAAAACCCCTTTTTCCAAAATACAAGTATATTATTGAGACACCCGATATAGAGGTGTCAAAGGTATACAACGATTTCGAAATGAATTTGTTTTACCCCAAAACCTTCTATGAAAATCCTTTTTGGTGGGACTACGAACCACCCAAGTTTTGGTTAAAAATATTTTGCTATGAAAATTGGAAATGATTGTGAAAACCTTTTTAGAGGTTTATGACAACTATTTTGCCACCTTATGTAGAAATATCAGTTGTTGATATAAAACTATAGGATGGGAAAATCCTTTGTTTTACAAAACTCCTTTGAAAACCCTTGGATGGGTTATGAAATGCCGAGATGTCGGTGTTGAGACAGAAAAGTTGTTGTTTATGAAAAATGCACATTGTGTCCTGGTACTTACTGAACAACCAATAATCTGTGCGACCACATTTACCCCCATATGGGGCGGGGCGTGGTCATATAATTTGCTCATGTTAGTACTGGATGCCTCAACAACGAGGATAACCTCGTTCCATGAGGGGATGGTCTGAGGACCTACCCCCTGACCTGGGTCCTCTTAAGTGAAGTCTACCGGAAGCCGGTATGAACGTGTTGTAGAAAGAGGATTGAAGGGCTCCCTTGGGTCCGCCGGGCAGAACTACGAGTCCTCACACTTAGTTTCTGAGGATTTGAGTGTGGATGGAAAGTGTCGTAGCGGTAGGGTCCTATACTAGCATGAGCAAAGGAGAGGCTATGGCCGGGAAACCGGATGGATGTGGGAAAAGCGTGCTACCTCTGCAGAGGGAAAAAAACTATTCGAATAGCCGAGTCCTCGGATATGGACAGTTGGAACGAACTGCTGGGTCTCATGTGCAAGTTTTACAAAGTCCTGAGTTTTGGAAAGAAAATGAATCGGCGAATGTTTTATGCAACTATACCGGAAAGGGTGGTATAGGGTTGCTGGAGGGTGAATGGCCCTGAAGGGGGCTATGTTCGGAAAAAGGTAGGGTTTTAGAGAGATAGACGAGGTGGTGATTTTCAAGGAAAAAGTTTTAAAAGAGATTTCTCACCCCCTTTCCAAACAAAGGTGTATTTTTCAAGGAACAGATTTAAAAAGGACTTCTAACCTTTTTCAACAAGGATAGCGAGAAAACTACTTTCCAAAATGTTTTGTCTTCAACAGGATTAAAAATCTACTCTTCTCTTTTTAAAATAAAGATCTAGTGAGGTTTTTCCTAAAAATAAAGGTCTTTGAAAAATTAAAACTAGTGCTTGTTCCTGTTGGGGTAGTTTGCGAGTACAATCAAATGTACTCATATTGGTTTCGTCCCTGGCTGTTGTCTTAGCCAGATTTCAGAGAGGAGCAGTTCGAAGAAAAGGAGTCCACTGACGTCTTTGCAAACTAGGGCGCTTCCCAGTCAGCTGCCTGTAGGGTTAAGGCGAATGACTTGGGCTCCACGTTGATTTGGTGATTCCGCTGCAAGTACCTTGTTGAAGCTGATCACTTCAAGCACGTAAGTATATTTATTCGGTATTTGTGGGTGTTCTGTGATACCAACTCAAGTTATGTGCAACAGCACACTGATCATGGGACTGTTGCAGGAAACATAACGAGTATCTCGGATAATTAATCCGGGGTCCTCACAGACTTGGTATCAGAGCCATCCTGACTGTAACAGACCTTAGTTAGCATGGATGTTAGTTAGGAAGAGAATATTTTGTTAAAAATATGTTAACACCAAAAACATATCCTTATCTAGGGAAGTCCAAAAATGACTCCCGCTCCTTTCGTCTTCTCAAATTATTTCTGAGTCTTACCTTTCTATTTTAAGTTTTACCAAGGTTTTCTCTACTCCTTCTTACCTGTTCAAAATACTTGACGATGAACCCAAAAGAGACCTAATTAGCTAGCACCTACAAAGAAGAAGCAACCATCTCAACATTCAACATCAAGTTCATTGGTCTACAAATGTCAAGATCATCGACATCAATCAAATCAAGAGATCTCTGAAGACCTCAGCTCAACCTCAGCAATTCTACTCAAGTGGCTACTTCGACAATCTCAGTGTCTCCAGTTGAAGACTAAGGCGACGAAATGAAGATTTCAGCATCCCTGTCTAACCAAGACCCATAGGAACAACTTATGATAGGAACTTTAGTCATACTACCCGGCTACTACGAGTATTAGGCGTCCATTGGTACTAAGCGTACCTTGTGTGTTTATTGCTTGTTTGAGGTGTTCCCCTACAGTGAGCCCGACGGATTTGACCTATCCCTGCCTAACCGGCATGGCCAGGCGTCGGTTCACAGTAGCGTACAGTAGGGTTGTCCCCACTACCTGAGAGACGCTCCCCGGGTTCTTCCGTGGAAAGGAGCCGACACCACCCTAGCTTATAAAAGACCCCGTTCTTTCTGCCATCTATCCCCACCCTCACTCACCACCCTTAGCGACCCAAATCTCCTGAGGCAAGAATCCCGTGTTCTTATTCTTCATCCAGATCCAAAAGAACCCAATGGCAAACCCCAGAGTTATCATGGAAACCACTGCCGAGGAGCATAGTGGGTTTCCACTGATGCTTTGGAAGGCCGTCTGCCACGTTCTTGGTCGGCCTGCCCGTCCTCGATATGTGGTGTCCGAGAACTCTCTCCCGCTTGCCGGGAGTGAATTCCAAGTCGAAGTGCATATCGGCTCGTGCCCATTGGGCATAAGTCCGACTTACTTGATCCAGGGTAAGAGCATGCCTACCCTAGATCTAGCCCTCCAGGTAGTAGCCTGGGAAGGACTCGTCCGTCTCCGGTACTCAGAACCGGCGATGGCGCTGAGTCGAGCCTTCCACTTTCTCCCAGCCATACCTCAGCATGTTGCGGAGGCTTTCCAAGCCTCCATGGGGCAGGAAGCTGACCCTGCCGTAATCACTCTGGTCACCTATGGAGCTGCAATGACAAGATTCAGCCATTCCCTGATGGAGGAACTCATGACCACAAGGCGCCACCTTGCTCGTGCCCGCCGGGGACTAGATCGAGCAAGGAACCAACCCACTTCCCACCGTGGGCAAGCTCAGGATGCAAGACCGACGATCCTAGACGATTTGCTGGATGCTTCGGTGACACAAGCCCTCGCCCGAGTTCAGCAGCCACCCCAAGAGCAAGGTGTGGTCCACGAAGGCGTGCCTGTAGTTCCCCACCCCTTGGAAGACAGAGAGGTGGACACCACTCTTTGTCTCGGCTACGTTTCACCGACTCCTAGAACCTCTCAGGTAGGGTAGAACCCAGGTTTAGTTAGCCTGACCAGCGCTTGTATGTTTGTGCATGTGGAGCAACCAGTTGTTAGTCAATTGTTGGGTTGTTGCTTGTTTTCTAGTGTTTCTTGTAATGCAGAGTGGTTGTCTGTTGCCCGGCTGATGATAGATCAGCCCCAAAATAAAAACTTGGTGTTCTTATCATCTTGTTAACCGCTTGGTTGACACCTGATGGAATGTCATGCTCTTTCTTCATTTAAAAGTTTTAAAAGAAACGACAGATCACTTAAACCAGGAACAGTATGTGACCCCAGACGCATACCCCTGAGAATTAATGCAAAACTTGGAATCGGACTATTTTGTAGTATGCAAACTATTTTCTTTTGTGTGGTCTCCTACATGGCTCCTTCACAAGGTTCCTCACCCAATATGAACCTTGTGCTCTTCTCATGTTAAAGAAAGGGCCCGAGCCCTCCACGAGATGTGAACCTCGCAAGCCTTAAAATGCTTGCGAAGTGTAAATGCTCGCTGGAACACCGAAGGACATCTTGTAGGGTGTTCTTAGTTGTCGTGTTCAACCTATATGGTTGAAATGTGTGCTACCACTGCAAATGGTTGAGACCATATAATGCAGTGATATTTCTCTAAAAATGTATTTTCTCACTAAAGCAAGAGTATTCTAGTACCTCTCCATCCTATCTGTGCTCCAAGACCAGAGTCATGACAACCCAGAAGATTTCGACAATGCAAATCTTGTCCCAGGTCATCAGCAAAGACAAGATCAATACAACTACGAAGTGCAGTACAGAAGCGAGAATTTCAGAAAAACAAACAGAGGATGCAGACTCTACTCCACGAAGAACACTGCCAGCACGGATGCAACGACACCCCAGAGATTCCTACTCCCTCTCGAGCTCCATGACGCCACCAGAGGATGAGCCTGGCTCACTCAGAGCCGAGTCGCGCGCCGCCCGACAGCGGCAGACGGCTCGAGCGGCCTGCTCACCTCCAGCCGGAAGATCTGCCACCTCCTCCACCGGCGCTGCAACTTGCTGCTCCACCGCCACAAGCTCCTCCGCCGCATCTGGCTCCTCCGGCGCAGCAGGCGCCACTGTCGCAACACCAGCCCCCGCGCCAGACCGCCAATGGCACAAGGCCACGGCTAGGAGGACCACTACCGCAAACAGCAGGCTGAACACCGTCGAAATCCAGAACACGAAGAGCACAAAGACGAAGCAGCCCTCGAGGAAGCCCGCATCCTCCATCGCATCAACATAGGCTCTGAAGAAATCGGTAATAAAGCCCATGGTGACGACGCGATAGAAGAAATGTTTTCTGAGGTCGCTAGTTATAAACCAAGCTCGGACGCCGCTCCTCGACACCACACTGCGCGGGAAAGTGGAGGAATCGCGAGCCGTACTCGCCTTAATGGCGCGAAACCACCTAGGCATCGTGTCCCCCAAAGCCGTGTCTACCGCTGCATCGACGGACAGCACGCGCAGCAGTACCGCGGGTGAGTGCTCTGCGCACTGAAGACGGAGCGAGTGCGGAACCAGACGAGCGAGGAAGAAGAAGAGAAGAAACGGAGGAGAGACCGCCAGGTGGGCCCCGGCCCCACATGCCAGTGAGTCAGCAGTTAAACCCCCCGTGTCCCTCTATCCTTTATCCCTCGCTTTTCCTGTAAAAACCCCTGCAAAGGTAATTTCCTCGGATAAACCAAACCCACTGTGTCCATAAGCCAATTATTGGTGGCACAGCTAGGGGTATTTTAAAGAAAAACCCTGTTGTTTTTCAAAACCCGTGTATACACGAAAGTGAATATACGACCTTTCTAAAATAAAATATTTTGCCCTCGTATCTCCCCTGTACCCCTGGGCAAATCTCGAGGACGAGATTTATTCTTAAGGGGGGAAGGATCTGTAACATCCCAAATTTATGACAAGGGTAAACAAGACCCAAATTTCAGAACCAACAAAAACTTTTGAATTATTTCACAACTGATTGTGTTTTTCCCTTATTTTGTTCTGGTTGACCTTGTGTAACTTGGTGTTTGTGATTGTTGACTTGTGTTTGTCAACTCAAGAACCCAACCTAAAAAAAATATATATATATTTACAACACTGGTGACCATGTTATGACAAGAATATATTCCATATGTCTTTCCCATTCTTATGTTGGCCAAAAGTTTATTTCAAAAATGATTTGGTTCTAGCAACAAATAAAATACTCTTTAATTTGAGACAGTAAAAGTATTTCCAAAATTTCATGTTTATAAAATATGGAGAACTATCTGTGATCTCCTATCCTTTTCTTCAACCTTGACTATTCAAAATTCCTATCTTTATAAACCCCAATGTTTCAACTCTGTTTAAAAGAAATACTAGTGGGAAATATATTACCTCACATATTTTCCCTTTACCAAACCATTTTGGAAACTATTAAGTTATGGGTCGATATACCCCCTTAAACAACATCTTGTCATATTGGGTGTGGCCACTTTTACAAAATGGCATTGTTAGTTATGGAAAAAGGTGTGTGATTTAATTCTTGTGGTTTGAAGTGTGTGGTCTTGTTTGAGTTGTGGATATTGTTGTGTTGCTGGTATTTTGGTGCTGTTGCTATTGTTGTGATTTTGCTGTTGTGTGTGATGCTCTTGTGAGGATAATTCCTCAGTAGTGTTATTACTACCTTAGGACACCCTTGGCAACCAAGTTTGGAGTGTGACTTGAAGAGGAACACAAACCCTCTACCTTAGGGCACCCCAAGTTAATTTCTAAAATTCAGGGAGATGATTTCAATAAACTCTCTCCTTATCTATCCCTCTATTTTATGAAAACAAATATACTTTCTTTATCAAAATTCTAGGGGAGGAGATGAAATGATGATTCTCTCCATTTCATATCACTCCCTCCTTTAGTAAACCTACTTGTTGATTTAAAAACAAACCCCTCCTTTCTTTTGTTAAAAAGAAATGAAGGTCATAAGTTAAAATGATCTTCATAAATAAATTCCCTCCCAATTTTCTCTATTCCTCAAAACAAATGTTTTCTCTATGAAAATAAAACTTATTTGAAGTATCTTATTTGTCAAGAAAGCTCCCAAGGTTCTACAAACTATTTTATCTCTGGTTTAAATATTAAAGGAGTCTCAAATTATTAATTTCCAAAAATGGTTTATTTAAATCCTATGAACAAAAATGGAGCAAAACATTTTTATTTTGTAAAACCAATTTTTGTGGAGCTTCCTCCTATATAGGGGAGGCTACATAAATTTTCTCTAAATTTTGTAAAATGTTTAAACCCCTCAAATAAATTCTAGAAACCCTACTGGTTTCAAAAAGGAAACAAAGGTTTTTAGCCGAGGACCTATCCGTGAGAGGAAAAGAGGAGTTAGGGGGCGTGTTGCAAAACCTCCGTTGACCTCTGTCGCTCCATGGCAGCACGGCACGGAGGCGTGCTCCCGAGCTCGCCGTGCTCTCCCTGCTTCGCCCTGACGCACGCCACGCCCTGGAGGAAACGATGAAGCCTCGCACGCTGCCTCCTCTGCCCTCCCTTGTCACCATCTCCTCTGCTGCGGCAACGCGGCACGGCACGGACGCCGTGTTGCGCACACCGTCGACGCCGTGCTCCCCCCGTGCAATGTCGACACCGCTGGACCCCTCTCCTCTGCGCAGCTCCGTGAGACGATAAGAAGCACGCCCAGCTGCTCTCCCTGCTCCCTCACCCCCTCACTCAATGCGCATTCTTCCATTGAACCCGAACCCCGGCCGAAGCTGCCGACCCGCATCGCCGATGATTCAAACCTCCCCATCCCAATCCAAGCCTACCAGCACCTTCGCCGTGCACTACTTCCCCTCTCTGCGCAAGGAATCGCAGAGGGACGCCCGGGATCGCCGTCGCCATCCCGATCCTCTTCTTCTCCGGCCGCGGACATGCGAGCAAGCTCGCGGTGGGCACAGGCCACCTTTCTCCGCCATTTTTGTGCACACGTGCTCCCCTTGCCGTGTTCCCTCTCATAGGCATCCCCATTTCTTTTCAGGACGTCGGAGCCGCCGTCGCCATCCTCGCCGCGCTCCGGCAGCCCGCGTCCGTGCCCTGCTCGTGTCGAGGAAGGAGAAGCCAGCCCGTACCGCTTCGCTCAAGCTCGTGGGCCGCGAGCTGGGCTTCCTCCCTCACGGCACAGCCCAACTCCAGCCCGATCCAGCCCACTGCCTTTTTTTTAAGGTTGTTTATTCTTTTACTTCTAGATTTGTTTCTGGACCTCTAGTTTAAATAGTTCTAAAATAGTTTAAGGGCCTAGTGGACCAAACCAAAAATCAGGGAGGTACCCTAGCATATTCCCAGCCAGATCTAAGTGGTAGAAACACTTTTGGATGAATAGTTTTGGAGAAATTAAATGTGAGCCAGAACTACTGCTTTTTACCAAAAACTCAATAGCCATTTTTCTATGATAGCTATTGATGCAAACTCAACTGTTTTGGAAAGGTCTGAGTGATGCCTAGCAGTAGAAATTTGCCTCTCATGCAAATGAGCTTCCTAAATAAAATGGCATCCACTTTGGTAAATGACCAGAGAGCCATTTAGGGTTTTTTGTAAATTATTTGGTGATGATATTTGGAGTGAATCCACTTGTGTGAGCTTCTGTATGATTAGGAGTACCTAATCCTAGCTTGGTGTGATTTTTAGAGCTATAGTTTATTTTAGGTGTAAATAACTAGGTGGTATGCTTTTCTGCCAATGAATGTCTATAGTTTTATTTAACTATTTAGGTTGTGCTAGTATCCCTTTTGTGTTTTCTAGCATGTATAAGTGTGATACTAGTTACTAGGAGTGTGATAGCTCTGTGCCATAGCACTTTGGAAAAAGGTTTAGTAGTGCATTTAGTCCTCTAAGTGTTAATAGTACTAGAGTAGTATTTTCATGGATTTTCCTAGTAATAGGACTTGTTTTAGTAGAAATTCCTTAGTGTGACAATATTTTAGATAGCATTGCTAGATCATCAGTAGCATACCATATTGCTACTGGTTTGATCACATGCTAAGAAGAAGTTAGTGTTACTGGTTATTATTAGGGAATAATATCCCTAGTATGGATATTCCTAGGATTTCCTAACTCTCTGGAGTTGTTTGCAAATAAAATCATTTGTGTGCATGAATTTCAAAATTTATGTGGAATATCAGTAGCATTTCCTAGCTACTGATATTGTAGCATGTCATCCCTTGCTACCTATTGTTTGGCCCTAGCTTGTGTAGAAGTGTCAGACCACTAGTTTGTAAAAGGCCCTTATAGGTGTAGATCCTAGTTTGTTGCTTGAATAATTAGTTTGATGATTGTGATTGTTATTTGCTTGTGCAACATTTGTGGCTTCGTTTGGTGTATTAAGTGTTGTTATTCCCTGGTTGCGACGCTAGATAATATCGATACCGGAGTGGTCCTTGGAGAGGATTTATTGGAGGAGAATCGGAGTTTATTTCTTTAATCAGTGAGAAGAAGACCAAGGACGTTATGCCGAAGCCAGGCAAGCTACTCCACCGAGCTTGCACCTATATATCTCTATCTTGATTTACCTGTTTTACTTATAAATAGCATAAATGATTTATGTGGTGTTTGCCACGAAAGCCCTGATCTTGAAAACCCCTTTTTCCAAAATACAAGTATATTATTGAGACACCCGATATAGAGGTGTCAAAGGTATACAACGATTTCGAAATGAATTTGTTTTACCCCAAAACCTTCTATGAAAATCCTTTTTGGTGGGACTACGAACCACCCAAGTTTTGGTTAAAAATATTTTGCTATGAAAATTGGAAATGATTGTGAAAACCTTTTTAGAGGTTTATGACAACTATTTTGCCACCTTATGTAGAAATATCAGTTGTTGATATAAAACTATAGGATGGGAAAATCCTTTGTTTTTACAAAACTCCTTTGAAAACCCTTGGATGGGTTATGAAATGCCGAGATGTCGGTGTTGAGACAGAAAAGTTGTTGTTTATGAAAAATGCACATTGTGTCCTGGTACTTACTGAACAACCAATAATCTGTGCGACCACATTTACCCCCATATGGGGCGGGGCGTGGTCATATAATTTGCTCATGTTAGTACTGGATGCCTCAACAACGAGGATAACCTCGTTCCATGAGGGGATGGTCTGAGGACCTACCCCCTGACCTGGGTCCTCTTAAGTGAAGTCTACCGGAAGCCGGTATGAACGTGTTGTAGAAAGAGGATTGAAGGGCTCCCTTGGGTCCGCCGGGCAGAACTACGAGTCCTCACACTTAGTTTCTGAGGATTTGAGTGTGGATGGAAAGTGTCGTAGCGGTAGGGTCCTATACTAGCATGAGCAAAGGAGAGGCTATGGCCGGGAAACCGGATGGATGTGGGAAAAGCGTGCTACCTCTGCAGAGGGAAAAAAACTATTCGAATAGCCGAGTCCTCGGATATGGACAGTTGGAACGAACTGCTGGGTCTCATGTGCAAGTTTTACAAAGTCCTGAGTTTTGGAAAGAAAATGAATCGGCGAATGTTTTATGCAACTATACCGGAAAGGGTGGTATAGGGTTGCTGGAGGGTGAATGGCCCTGAAGGGGGCTATGTTCGGAAAAAGGTAGGGTTTTAGAGAGATAGACGAGGTGGTGATTTTCAAGGAAAAAGTTTTAAAAGAGATTTCTCACCCCCTTTCCAAACAAAGGTGTATTTTTCAAGGAACAGATTTAAAAAGGACTTCTAACCTTTTTCAACAAGGATAGCGAGAAAACTACTTTCCAAAATGTTTTGTCTTCAACAGGATTAAAAATCTACTCTTCTCTTTTTAAAATAAAGATCTAGTGAGGTTTTTCCTAAAAATAAAGGTCTTTGAAAAATTAAAACTAGTGCTTGTTCCTGTTGGGGTAGTTTGCGAGTACAATCAAATGTACTCATATTGGTTTCGTCCCTGGCTGTTGTCTTAGCCAGATTTCAGAGAGGAGCAGTTCGAAGAAAAGGAGTCCACTGACGTCTTTGCAAACTAGGGCGCTTCCCAGTCAGCTGCCTGTAGGGTTAAGGCGAATGACTTGGGCTCCACGTTGATTTGGTGATTCCGCTGCAAGTACCTTGTTGAAGCTGATCACTTCAAGCACGTAAGTATATTTATTCGGTATTTGTGGGTGTTCTGTGATACCAACTCAAGTTATGTGCAACAGCACACTGATCATGGGACTGTTGCAGGAAACATAACGAGTATCTCGGATAATTAATCCGGGGTCCTCACACACGGCCACAGCTTCCTCTCCCCGCTTCCGCCCACCATCCAGCCAGCTCGCCGTCGTCGAGGGCCACCACCAACAGCACCCAAGCACCTCCAAGCGCCGCTCCCTTTGCCACCATGGCCAGCTGGAGCAGAGGCAAGGAAGTGGACCAACAGCACCACCACCACCAAAAACGGAGAACGAGCAGCCACCAGCCTCTCCCCTCGCCGCCATGGCCGGCCGGAGAAACGAAAGCGGAGGCTCGCCCCCGACGGAACACCTTCACGACCTCCCCGGCATCGCAGCCGGAACGGGGTAAGGAGGGGAAGGACCCAGCCCAACACGCCGACGTCATCGCCGCCGTCTTCGACAACGCCGGAGGGCACACACACCTATGTAGAGAGCTATCTACACGCACGACGGATCCCGGATCTTCCACTCACTCCGTACTACTACTCTGTATAGTAGAGTACGTCGTCGTAGGTTGTGGTTATGTGTGGACGTTAGAATTGAATGCTGATACGGTGGGGATGAGAGAGTCGTGTTAAATGCGTGGCAGTGACCGGCCTGGTACAGCATATCTCTCTCGACTCGTCAAACATGGCGGGTGAGGCGTTTGATTTTGGTTTGTTTTAGCTCGATTTGTTGGGTTCGAACTGCAACTAATAGGGCACATTAGCGTGGGCGACGAATTAACTCGTTAGAAAATTAGGTTGCTAGTACCACGATCAATGTCAGCTCATCTAATCCTCTCGCGGTGTGCAATGAGAAGCGATCTCTTCGCCGTCTTGCTCCTCCTCCTTGCCGGCGCTGTTGCGTGCCTCGGTCACGCAGGAGGGACGACGTCATGTCGATGTCAGCATCGCCCCTGCCAGCCGGCGTGGTCTTCTTGAAAACGCGATAGACCACCCAGTCCTTGGTCTGGGGTGTGGAAGCTCTTGACGCAGGGGCCGAGGGCGCCGGGGCATGGCCCGGTCGGTGCGCGCGCCGCCGCAGCCACAGAAGAGGAGCGTCCACTTTTGCTACCATCCTGCTGGTGCGCCTGCTCGCTGTCTTCGCATCTTCCTCGTCGCACCATGGTCAAGAACAGGACAGATCGGAGCTTCTCCAGCTCAAGAACGCCGTCCCTTGCGCCGAACTGCTACGCCGATGGTCCCCGGGCTCCGGCGGCACAGACCACTGCTCCTGGCCAGGGTCACCTGCTATGTGAAGTCCCTCGTCGTAGCGTCCAGCTTCCCGCGCTCCCCACCTGGGATGGGCATCACCGGCGAGCTGCCTCCGTCGGTCACCGAGCCGAAGGAGCTCTCCTTGGCCGCCCGAGACCAGCAGGCAGCAGGTTGGAGAAGAAGCCAAGGAGAAGCTCGAGGTGTCAACCTCGCCGGGAACTCGCTTAATTTACTCAATCCCAATAACCACGTAGTTCGGCTGACCACCCCTCCGACCCCACGCGGTGAGCTCGCATCCGAGGCAGCAGCTCATCACCGCGACCCCACTCGGTACTGGATGCATGCCGTCCGTTTCATACTCCCAAGGTGGTTGGCGATGTATTCTGCACTCAATTTACGCCTCCATATACACATCTCAATATGACGTCATCTAGAGAAACGTGTGGACAGAAATGAGGGAGCAAGCGAGCTCCGGCTCACTTTGGAGTTTTCGCTACTACTTTCCCCTTTCTACGTGAGAAAACATCAAAGATGCACCTCCGAGAGCGGTGGAGATTGGCATGCTCGTACAGTTTTTGCTTGCATTAGCTAAAGAGTTCGTCAGAGTTAAAACACCCCACAGGCCATGGCTAGGGGCCAGCTGGTGGAACGAAGAATAATAATCCTGTTCGTCTCCAGGAGCAAAACTGTTCTTCTTGAAATCGCACAACAGGAACGTGACTGAGAGAAAAACGGAGAGAGAGACCACGTCCAATAACAGGGCGAGCATGTGATGATGTGAGACGTAGCGAGAAACTCATGAACGCTTCCCGTCTGTTTAATGTGCTCCTCCAGTCATTGGACACTGGCGAGTGAGTGAGACGGACAGGCCCTGGGTACCAGCAGTAGTGGCAGGAAGAAAATAGATGCCGAGGGGCCGCGTTGCTATGCTACGATGCGTCCACTGTGGTTCCTGACGACGACGAGACCGGCCGGAGTGGTTCCTGACGCGCTCGGATCTCGCCGGTATCCAGACGCAACAGGCGCGGCGACGGCGGCGTTGAGGCTGGCAGAGGCTCTTTGTTGGCGCCATGTCTCCACTCCGTCGACCTCTCCACCGAGTCGGTCGCTGACGAACAAAAGCCCACCCTTTCACATTGGCCTTGTCACAGATGGCGACCTCGGCAGCGACGCCACGGCGGCCGGAGCAGTAGCCGGGAGGGCGACGGGGTATCGCTCGGTCGCTGTCGGCGTGCCACATGCGCGCGCCTGAAAACTGCGTCCCGGCGTGTGAGCGCTCGAGAACGACGGGGTTCAGCGCTGCGCCGCTGCCTGCTGCCAAGCGAATTCCACGGCGCCGGGGCCTGCTGGAACGTGCCAATTCGCCGGTCTCGCCATATTACTGCTCCTGCCGGACTGTTTAAACAGTATGGAAATTCTCGCGCCAAATTTCTCCCCTTGCTTTTTTTTTTCTTTTTGCGAAATTGTTGTGCTTAATACAGTAATTGGTATCTTAGAGAGGAGGTTTCCCAGCTCGCCGGCGCCACTGAATACGTTTCCTGTTGCATGCCTCTCCTAGGTCCACACCACATCTGTGGCGCCAGATAATTGCAAGTTGGCGCACGAAACAAAACACGCAAAGAGACAAAAGACCGGGCGGGCAGAGTTACCTTGCCATGCCGACAGCCACTGTCTACCCTCCGAGGTTAGAGTGCCTTAACAGCAAAAAAATATGCGACCCGATGCATCTAGTAATCCACGATGGTTCATACTTCAGAAAAAACATCATTTGGTCAAAAACTGGTGCCGGTTCACGGCAGCAGTTAGACATTCTTCAAGTTCGGGTTACTTACAAAGTATTCAAAGCATCTTGCGGTCAAAAGTCGAAGAGCTAAACTGGACAGTGCTATAACCTATACAAGTCGACCTTGCCCGCTACTCCCTCCGTTTTTTAATATAAGATATTTTACCATTTGTCCACATTCATATGTGCACAAATGTACGTAGACATGTTTAGTGTGTAGGTTCACTCACTTTAGTGTGTATCTAGACAACATGTACAACACCTAAAACATCTTATATTAAAAAACGGAGGGAGTAGCTAGGATCATCACGTATCCACGTCCCAGGATCCCCATGTCAACTGATCACGTTCAATCAAGGACTCGGAAGGCACAAATGAAACCAACATATGGTGAAAAGACTTCACAAGACGGCTCTTCCTGGAAAGAGTTCCACCTTTTCGTTTACTGGGGCTGATTAGCATTCGCACATGCTGTCAACCCTGCACAGATGATCTTCTTCAATCATGTCGACACTTGCATCAGCCCGCGACATGATCCAGGGTGTTGGCAGGAAAAGCAGCCTCTGCACGCTAGCAGATGTTTTCTACAGAAAACCTTGACCATGATCTGCAGGGGCCAAACAGTAATCGGAAAGTCAGCAACAGTTACTAGTTGTTTGATTGCATTTGAAACAACATACTAGCAGGACCATCCACGAGTACCCGATTTCACATTCAATTGCACCTGCCAGATGTTAGAGTAGCATCTCGGATTTCAGTTACTATCAGAAATCATCAACTACATCTCTTTCACACACATAATACGCTATGGGACGAAAGAAGAGTTCATATGCTTGCGGAATCTTGGTTTTCAAACACTATCTAGTGACTTCCTTAATTTCACATGATTTTTTATTCTTGGATACTTGGATTTACAAGTCAAAAGCTCTAAATTATCCTCACTAAATTTAGTCAGATTCGTACGGTCATACCATAAAGAATCTGGCAAGGCAATGCACCTCCTCACTATTCTACAGTGCTGTCAGGTTGTCCATCTTTATTAGGACCTACACGCTGCAAGAGTTCACAGACAAGCATATGAGATAACTGTCCGAATGCATAATCCATAAACAAAGAATAAAGAGAAGTAAATAAGTATAGCATGAATATCATCCAAGGCATACTTGCACAAACTCCATAAACAAAATACAAATAGAACAAGAATTATCTATAGTCCATCTCGATTTCTCCACTAAACGGTAAGAATGATACTAATCTCTCGATGCACGCCATGTTTTCTTCTAGCATACAACCACATAACGAAACTTCACCCCAAATTGCTTTACGACTGCACAAAGGTGGAACAGTTCACCTTAACTGCTACTGTAGTCATAAGACTCAATAAACAACAGAAGGTGGCATTAATTGTGTAAGACCATCGACTGAAGAATACCAAAAGGTCAGAGATTACTTGCTAGTTGCTAACACACTAAAATCCTGAATATCAAAAGTAAACGTACAGAAAAGGCCGAGGACAAAGTGAGAAAACACATTTACCATCCTTTTGCTGATATATGGTTTTATCTCAAGGGATAACTCAGGATTGTTCTTCTCGTGAATCTTATGATTTTTCTCGAAGTCTTTCCTCGCTTCCTTTCGCGAACCAGATTGCCAGACATTACCAAAGTTAGGGAGCCAACTAGAGTCAGACGTTTCTGGAACAACTTCACCACGCTTTTCCATTTCCATTTCAGCTCTTCTTCTGTCCGCCCATGCAGCTCCAACACGCTTTGGGTTAAGTTTTCTTGACTTTCCTTTCCCAGAAGATGGAGAGGCATGGCTGGGAAGTGACCCGATCTTTGGGTCATGCTCACTAGCTTCTAACCAAGGAGGAGGAGCACCAGTATGCACATTTGCTTTCAGGCCTTCATAACACAATGATATTCTATAAAATTTCACGCACGTATCAAGAAGGAATTTACTAAATATATATTTTGTTTGCTAAAGCTGCAGCAGTTCACATTCAGATTAGTGCAAGTAAAATATATACTACAGAAAGTGCAGCGTCCAATACCCTGATTCAAATGCCCTCCAGTGTGGCTCTGTTGGACCTGCAAGGGCAAACATTTCATGAAAAAATAAACCAAAACAGTTCTCAAAAAAGATAAAATAAACCAGATGACAATCATGAAAATAGAACAGTGATGTATATATAAACCATCACATCATAAACATCTGCACGTAGGTGCTTCTTTTCGGAAACAAGAAAGAATAAAAGATAGAATTAAACTCTTTTTAGAAGAAAAAATAAATTGTTAAATTTTATTTGATATTAATATCGTGCAGGTTATGATAACATATGAAAGAATTGCAATACTGTTACTAAGGTAAACACATGTTTTAAGATATGGAGGAACAGCGGAAGGCCATGAGTAGAGGTGGGTGACAGATCAGAACATAAATTCAATAGCACATGTGACATGTCTGATGTACTCACTCCAACACCATAGTAATAGTAAGAAGATAAATTACATATGTATCTAATTAACCACGCGCAGATCAGAAAATGGTCTAAGAAAATATAACTGCAAATTAAAATTTGTGAGCAAGTTTGACAAAATAAATCACATTACTAAAGACAGCATATGGTTTAACTTCCCAAGTTTGTATGACAACTTCCCCTTGTCTAGCCCTTCTGCTGTTCAGATTCAAGATACCCAAACATCGCAATACTACTTCGAACAACAGTGGCTAATCGCACCTTTTCTTTGCGTAAATGGAATACACCCCTTTGTTGTAATCAGTACTTCACATTTCTTAGCGAATCTTATTTACAGAACAACCGCTAAATAATGAAAAAAATACACAAGGTTGCTTGAGTCTTTTTTTAGAGACTTTTCACGTGCACATGTGTGCGTGCACAGAATTTACATACTTACATGTACAAAAGAAGAAGCTGGCTGGTTTGGTCCATTTCTGGGGAAAGTAGATTGAGCACCTGAAAAGAAAAGAAAAACAGTTAAGTACTAACCAAGCTGCCCAGTAGTACAATTAGCGAAGCCTAGTTCTCACCTTTCATTTTTGCATCAGCATTACGAAACATGTTTGTACTCGCCATACCCAGGTGTTCATGTGTTGCGACCGAGGGTATGATGGGCAGTCCGGAAATACCAAATGGAGCAGAATAAGCAACACTCCCAGAAGCGAAAGATCCATAACACGCTGTACTAGTGGGGTGATAGGCCCCATTGGTAGGACTTTGTAAAGGCATAACAACACAGGATGCAGTATTACTAAAAGGTAGGATGTCAGTTTCAGCAAAATTATCCATAATTTTAGAGGTAGATTCATTTTGGATATCTTTCAACGGCCCCAGAGATGGTCCAATCAGCCCCTCGGTCAATGTACGTGCTTCTTTACTTGAGGACTCGCAGACCTTTTCCCACTGAAATTGTAACAACATAACGAATCAGCAATGCAGAAATCGTAAAACATCATCTTATTTCCAGAGCACATATTAGTCTACTTCAATTGCCAATATCTTATCTAAACTCCAAATAGAAGTTTTGACATAACTAGAGCTGTGATAAAAACTGCAGCGTGTAACTCTCACGAGAAAATGCAAGACAGATAGCATCGCACCTTTGCAAGCTCGTCCTCTGAAATCCTAAACGAGTCCACCTGATCCAACCCGCCCCCATGCTTCCGCAGGAAATCCTTGACGCCCTTCAGGTGCTCCTCACTTGCGAGATGGTAAATTGCATTACTGCTGCAATAGAGCAATAATGTTGGGTTTATTTTTTTTCACATAAACTCAGTAAGTCTAAATTCAAACAACACCCTGATCTGAATGTACTACTACTAGTTCCCGATCGTATGTTCAACTGGGCGACTCAATGTCCAAACTAGTGTAACTAGAGCCAGCATGTCTAAATCAAAACCCTAGATGTGTGGGGACGGCTACGAGGAGTAGGCAGAAGCTACCAAGCGAAGCGGCTGCCGAGGTCGACGAGGTCGGCGGAGCAGAAGGGGCACCAGAGGCGGGAGCGGCCCGGAGGCGTGGCGGGGCGGAGGAGGGCGCGGCGGAGGTCGGAGAGCTTGGCCCGGAAGCCGGAGAGCGACGCGGCGAGGGCGGCGCGGTGGGCGGGGAAGTAGCGGTGGCGCCGGCCCTGGTCGTGGTTGCGGCGGCACAGCTCGCAGTACTCGAAGCCGCCGCCGGCCGCGGCCGCGGCGGCTGGAGGGTTCCCCCGCATCGGCGGCATCCAGGGGCCAGGGCGGGCGAGGGCGGATTTGGGGGAGGAAGGTGCGGCGGCAGCGGTGGTGGCCTGGCCTGGTCCCCTGGGGAAGAGGGGATTCAGGGGAACTCTGTCTCCAGTAACACTTCGAACGTTTTCAGAAAGAACACTGAATTTTGTTTTGTTTCTAAAAGTGAAATTCAAATTTGTACATGTTTTTTCTGTACAAAGTCTTGTGGCAGTAGAAGATTTTGACTGAGTCACCTCTACCAAATACCAGATCACGGTCTCTCCGTTTCAGCACAAAATTTGTCTAGTTCATCCGAGTTTGGGGCCAAGACGACTTTCGTTACGAATCGATGCAGTTTGAATTCGTCTTACTTGTATATAGTTTGGAAACCGTTTGCTGATCCTCAAAGTGCAGTACGTGTTGTTACCATAATAGAAAAATGTGCGTTTGTTGCAGTTCCAAACGATGCGGTAAAGTACAGCCAAACGCGATGAAATTGTTGATCAGCTGGATGATGCACATTCCGACGTGACGCCAACAAGGAACGAACTGCACATTTACTCTATCTGGTGGCGCAGGTGTACTAATCCAGCACGATCCAGTCCTTTTTCGTTTGATCAAGTTGATTGAGCGAGTGTGATCTGATGGGGGATGCCCAACCGGGTAGGTCCAAGACCACTGAGTCGGACCACAAGGCCGGGTGGTCCAGAGCCCACCCGGAGGACATCTTTCAAAATACCGGGTCATGATCTCACTAGCAAGCAAACCATACAATCATGTACAGTGGCGATTCGCCCCCTTTCGATCCGATCGATAAGATCCGCTACCCAGTGATCTACTACCGCTCGTCCGTACCATTCGCGGGTCGCAGCCGTGAAGCTTCCGACCACTCGGCCGGAGACGGTTGTGCTGATTTTGTCAATCTTAAGACCGGTGACTTTGTCAACTTCAAGACCTTATCCGTCGACAATACACTTTGATACGCTCAAATAAAAATGAAAAGAAAAACAGAGCCATCTAGGGCAATATCCACAACCGGAGCAAGAGAAAACTGACTACCGTTGCTATGCCCTTCAGGTGGTACATCATGAAGAGAATGAACATGTCAATACCGCCGACGGTGATGACTAGGCAAAGGACGATGTAGGAAAAAGTGACGCAACACACCAACATGTGGTTGTGCACCTGGTGTTCTGGTGAGGGAAGACTGGCACCCGTGACTACCGCGGTGGATTGCACTCATTCCCACCTGGCGGTGGCACCGACAAGGTCATCTCAAGTGCTTATAGGTCGGGCAAACATGGCATCCTCCACGGGGCTCAAGAGTATAAGGAAAAATAGTAAAGTATTATCATAACCATGTGCATTTATCTATTATATCCAAAAAAGTATGAATCTCTAAAGAAAAGTTTATGTTTTATTTAGGAGGAAGTTTTCACCACAAATTGTGTATCTCGTAGGAAGAGACCAACCTTGTCTTCCCATAAAAAAATGTGGCCGACATTGGCAGGTTTAACTAGACTGATACTATCACCACTGAGTGACCTACTATTTGTAAAATGAAAGATATGATAACTAAGTATTCAGAGTAAATATTACACGTATATTTCTATTTGAGAAACTTACATGAGAAGTTGTGTACACTAGATAACAGAAAACACATTTTGATGGGCATAACAGATCAAACCGTAACAATGCGAAAGTTGTAGAATTCACAATACTTTTATGTTTGTTAGTGACTGGTTTATGTGCTCATATTTAATATCAAGTCAATAGAATCACGCATCGTGCCATTATTATTTAACACAATATTACTTAAAAGACACACTTGAAAAAAAAGGTGCAGAAGATAATAGTTCCATCTATGCTCTAGAAGTTTTTATCAATTTTTTGATGTAATGATACACTCAAAACTTCTATTAACATATCTATTAGAATATAATCAATATGTATGTCTCCCAAAATATTATAGATACTTAAGTCTTAATTCAACTGCAAAAGGATGCGTATAAATTTGTTTTAACAATTTTTAGCCCATGCATATATAGAAAAACTAATATAGTTTTGGTCAATACAAAGTAATTATATTTTAAATGTACATGTCGTACAAGAAGGATACACATAATATTAGTAACTGTTTATGTTTAGTTAACTGTGCAAACTATATATGGGGAGATAAACATATAAGACTGTAATATAATAATACTAAGTTATATGGAAGTATAAGAGTTTGGTACAAAATATATTGGCTTAACCTCGTCCCGAGTTTGGACCAGCGTTGCGTGGACGGCGGCCCAGGATAAATATATTGGCTTAACTCGCCGCCGCCGTGCTCCTCGCCCTCGTCGCCGCCGTCCTCGTCGTCGTCGCCCTCGTCGTCCATGTCCACTGCATCAAAACTGAATGGGGCGTTGAGCAGATCGGAGACACTGATCTGAATATGCTCCAGCTGGTTCGTGATGTCGTTCATGGTGAGCTCGTTGATAACCATGCCGGCGGGGACGTGCATTAAAAACACTGGACAGAAACCCCACCAAAACCCCAAGCGCTACCGACGCTTGAATCAAACGCAAATCGAAGGCGAGGGAGGGAGGAGAAACTTACCGGAAGCATTCCGCGGCGGCGCTTCGGGGATTCTCCACGACGCCGCCGTTTTCGTCCGGGTCGTCGCCGTCGGAGTCGTCGGCGCCGTCGTCGGAGTCGGTGTCCTGGTCGTCGCCGTCGAACTCGTCGCCGCCGTCCTCCGGGTCGGAGCCGGAGTCCGCCGTAAACGTCCGCGTCCATCCCAGCAAGTCACCCACCCAGTCCCGGAAATCCTCCAGCCGGGCCTGGAGCGTGTCGTGGGCGGTAGGCAAGTTCAGATTGAACTCGGCCCTCATCTCATCGACGATGTCCCTCATACTCTGGATCTCCTGGCGTAGTGTAAACCCATCAATTTGGGCTAGCTCGTGGACGTGGTTCACGTGACGCGACAGATGAACTAGACCCGGACGCGGGTCGAGCGGGTACAGCTGGTTGGCAAGATGTAGAAATAGTATAGGCAAGACGACCCTCTCAACCGAGCACAAGTGTAGAGAGATGTTCCCCACCGACAGAACTGCTCGGTGTGCTCCACCCATATGCATCAACAAGAGTAAACATGAGATGACCGAGACTGTCAGCATCTCGTAGGGTTTCAAACTTGCCGATGCGGATGCGAGCACGCCCGACGTGCGTGCTCACCACCAGCTCGAGCTGGGCCAGGGATGTCACGGTGATATGATTATCCATGTTGAGAGAGAGAGGGATGGGTGGGTGGGTGGGGACGATGATGGTGGTGTGGGTGGGGACGTGAGGGGGTTTGGCAGTGGGAGGGGGTACTTGTAGAGGAGGACGGGGCTGTGGCCCGAGGACCAAGGCATGCACGAGAAGTCGACTTTCTTTTTGTCTTTTGACAGCTGGCGCGTCTCCTTTTTGGCAGGGAAGGGGAGAAAGCTTTTCGGTCTGGTTGAGATACGGGGCCATTTGAATTTCGAAATGAAACGCGTTTTTGAGCTCCAATAATGTGCTTTTATCCTGTTTGTCTGAATTGATTATGAACCCCGTGCGAGCGCGGGCACGCTCGCGCGACGCGGGTCTGATCACACCATTTTACTACCACATTTTGGAATCTTTTCTCAAGCATTTCTCATTACTTATATCATTAAACTTGTCTAAATCATGAACATCTGCTACATATAATCATGATTGAACAAATTCATACATAGCTTTATCTTTTACAGGACATGTGCGAAAAGGCACCAAATACTCATCACAATTACACTCAAAGGAGAAGAACTAAGACCAGGGACCTGCTTGTGAAGAAAACACCATGGACTCCGAGAGAGATAGTGATGATCCTTCTCTTTTCCTTAAACCCTACTCGTTGATCGTGTCTCTGCTTGTATCTCTGTCTGCTATTCTGAACTTGATTGCAACCTGTTCGACAGTTTGATGCACTGTTATGCTAGTGGAACTAAAACTTCTTTTCCATGTCTTATGATTTGCTTTGATCTGAAGTTTTCAGTGTTGTACTGATAATTGTTAAGTCTGTTTTGCACTATGCATGCTAGCAGCTAGCAGCTGATCACTGCGTGAGCAAGGCAGCTAGCAGCGCAGCCAGCAACCCATGCATGCACCAGTCGTCCACAGCCTGGACGAGCAGCACTATGGTCCAATCGTTTAGGCCGCAGCCGAGCAGGTCCTGTCAGGCACGCAGCCATCGGACGACAACCTTATCGTCCACGGCGCCGACGACAGGCACCTATCGTCCACGGCGCAAATTAGGACGCAATATTTTTCGAATTTCATTAAAAAATGTATTATTTAAAAAAAATAGCGAGGATCGAGGCGTGCACAAGAAGTCATTATTTTCTTTTTGGGCTTTTGGGCTTTAAGAAATTGGGAACTAGGCGTACTGTTCGTCCCGTGCTCTAGCAGCTTGCCTACTGTTGTCCAGCTTGATCCGTTTCTAGGGTTGGGATTCAGCGAGTCGTTAGGTCAATTTTCTTACTGTGTGATTTCGTCTCACTTCCCCAAATCCAAATGGGCATCTTTTTGGGTTCAAATTCCAGCATGAACGAGTGGTCGGATTTAACATGTTTAGCACTTGATCGGTTTGTTAAGACTGGTGTCCTTGATCCATGTATCATAAAGAGTAAAATACATCAGCCATCGAACTTGTTCGTATAATTCACTTATGTCACTGTATTCTGAAAATGCCCATTTGAGTCATCGAAGACGCTTTGGATGTCCAATGTATGGTCACTGGCTACGGTATAGATACCTATTGGATGACGTGGCAGGTTTTGACTAGTCAAACCATGTATTTTTTGCGAAATACACCTTAAACTTCTATTTCTTATCGTTGCTCATTCGTATGGATGAAATTCTTCTCATCTGTTTCTTCTCTTTTTTTTTGCGAGAAAGATCCGGATCTATTATAAAAGTTCACAAGAAGTATAAAATACCCCAAACATAATAAAATTTACATCGAGATTTTTGATCCACCTAATGACCACTACCGCCACCAGGGCGAGCCGTTGTCGCCGCTCGCATACTGGAGCCGGCCTGACGTTGTTGTTGACAGCGGGGAAGTCTTCGTGCACGTGCCCCTAAGGACCAGCACCCCAGAGCCGAAGTCGTCACCGTTGAACTTTTGAATTGATCCGAGTCTTTTAACACGAAACCTGTAACACACGTAGACTGACCGAGATCCACCACTCCATGGGAGCAGCGTCCAGACGATTTCTCGCCATCCTCAACAGCACCGGCGAAATTGCCGTCGACGAGGTGGACGAGAAGGCGAGAAGACCTTATTCTTGTCCCGCGCAGCACCGCCATTCGCTACCGGTTGACCGAACTCTAATTTTAGGGACCTTACTGCATTTTCTCTTTCACGGGAGGAAACGATTCGGCGGCTTCGCCTGTTCTTATACTGATTGTTGATCTGATGTGGAGTACTTGATTCTGATCGCTCATTTGTTTCTTCTCATCCGTGACGGTGGCTCTGCCTGGCGCCAACAGCCGCAGCAGCGCGCAGCAAGGCTTATAAGAAATTAGGGTTAGGAGCTATTTCGGCCTACCCTCTATTCCTCTGTCTTATCGGTGGTGTCGCTCACAATGCAATTTGAGGCTAGAGGGTGGGACCTTTATATAGACACCAAATTCCACATAGAACAATCTGTTTCCAGGTAGGACTCGTGACATGTTATACCAACCACAATACCTAACAGGCAGTTACCGAGCGTATTACTATTTAGGTCCTAGCACGCATGTGTGAGTCATGCGCCGAATTCGAATACAAATCAAACTCGCAGGCTTTAACAATCCATAGAGTCAATCATATGGACAACCTAGCATTCCACTCTATACTGTTTCCGGGTATAATTCCGGCATATTAATATACACCGTGTTCCAATATAGACGTACCGGCTTCATTAAGTATATTTCCTTAAGTACAATTGCACATCAATAATTTCCTATTATTTCCGTGACACTTCCACACTGAAGTTTAATTCCGGACAATATAGTAGATATATAAAGTGTTGTAAGATACAATTTTCTACAAGGCTGATGCTGTGGAGGACGACGGATCCCGGGAGGGAGGACGACCGGGGAGGTCATGGTGAAGCACGGCGCCGGTGGCCGTGCGGCCGCATGCAGCCTGGGTCACGACGGCCGCGGTGAGGGACGCTCGTGCGCGCGGCCTGCAGCTCGACGGCTTGGCCTGCACACGGACATCACGGTGGGCTGCACACGGACGTGACGGTGGCAATGGAGCGGGGCGGCTGCGCCACCCACGGCGATGCCCAAAGACGGCGCTGGAGGTGCCTAGCACTCACGACATAGTCCACGTCGGCGCCCATGGACGTCGTCCCCTGAAGCCTGGAGCTCGATGACGCGGCCTGCAGCTTGACGAGTGACGACGCTGCCTGCACACGGACATGATGGCGTGGCCTGTTAGAGATAGGAATAGTTTCAGTAATAGAAACATACACGAGTTGTAATCCTATACGGTACCATGTTGTACCCAATCTCTGCACGTACTCTACACCTATAAATATATGACGATGCGGCTCGATCTAGTATCGAGAGTTCATAGAAACTTTGTCATGGTATCACAGCCACCTCTTCCATAGGCAAATTCGAGATTCAAACTAGTCTCGATTCCATCGATCGATTCAAGGCTTCACGGCAGTCATGGCGTCGTCCTCAACTTCTGCCTCTGCTGGCCTTGGTGCTCCGCCGTCCGAGAAGCTGACGCGAAGCAACTATCCTCTATGGCGTGCGCAGGTCATGCCTGCCATACGCGGCGCCCGACGTACATGCCTTCTGGATGGAACAGACGCTGCTCCACCAAAACAGATCGCCGCAAGAAATTCAGACAAAGACATAGAAACAAAGATGGTGTCCAATCCTGAGTACGAATCCTGGCTGGAACGGGATCAGCAGTTGCTCAGCTACCTCCTAAACTCATTCTCCAAAGAAATCCTGATGCATGTTCTCAGGATGGAGCACTCTGCCGAAGTCTGGCAAGCAAATAGAGGCGATGTTCGTCTCGCAAAGTCTGTCTAAAATCACAAATTTGCGGATCGCACTTGCAAATACCAAGAAAAATAGCCTCTCTGCCTCGGCCTATTTTGCCAAGATGCAAGGGTTTGCCGATGAGATGGCAGCTGCCGGGAAACCATTACCCAATGATGAGCTTGTGTCGTTCCTGCTTGCTGGCCTTGGCGGGCAATACAACTCACTTGTCGATGCAATTGGTGTGTCCAAAGTTCCCATCACTGTTGCTGAACTGCTCTGTCAACTCCAATCTGTAGATGAACGCCGAATTATGCTCTCGTCATCCGTTGATGAAGGTTTCGAAACCTCTGCAAACGCAGCTGCACGGACCCGAAATCGCGGCGGTGGTGGTGGCTACCGCCAGCGTAACTTCAGTGATCGTGATGATCGTCGTTTGATCGTGATGACCGGCGATATGAAGACAGACGTGATGATAGGCGTCAAGATGATCGTACTCGCTACACTGCAAGTCGCGGGGGTGGTCGTGGCGGGCGTGCACCAGCAGGTGGTGGCCGTGGCCGTGGACGCGGCCGCGTCGTCGGACTACTCCTTGGGTGGACGTGACCTGCCAGATCTGCAACAGAGAGGGACACGCTGCCAAGGATTGCTGGCATCGGTTCAAAGATGATGGTGATGACACCGCTGAAGATGTTTATGCATATGGGGTCGATACAAACTGGTATTCAGATACTGGGGCTACACATCATATCACTAGTGACCTGAACAATCTCTCAACTCATGACACATACAATGGTTGCGACAAGGTGAACACAGCCGAGTGGACAAGGTATGGACATTTGTCATATTGGTAATTCAATAATTCATAACCCTGTTCAATCATACAAACTTCGCAATGTTTTGCACGTTCCTAATGCTTCAAAAAAAAATATCCGTTCATCGCTTTACCCTTGACAATCATGTGTTTCTAGAGTTTCATCCATATTTCTTTTTTTATCAAGGATTAGGCTACGAGAAAGATTCTATATAGAGGACGGTGTGTCGGCGGCCTATATCCTCTTATATCATCATTGGTCAACTCATCCTCATCGAAGCAAGCTTTTCTTGCCGCCAAGCCTTCATAAGCAAAGTGGCATAGTCGTCTTGGTCATCCTTCCTTTAGGGTTGTTATGAGAGTCATTAGCAAGAATAAACTTTCTTTTGTTAGATATACGAGTCGAGAATCTATTTGTGATCCCTGTCAACAAGCTAAGAGTCATCAGCTTCCTTATCCTGTATCCACTAGTGTTTCCACTTTTCCACTTCAGATTGTCTTTTCTGATGTTTGGGGTCCTGCGCCAACTTCTGTTAGCCGTCATGACTATTATGTAAGCTTTATTGATGATTATAGTAAATTTACCTAGATATATCTTCTCAAGAAAAAATCTGATGTTTTCTCTGCCTTTACAAACTTTTAAAAGCTTGTTGAACGGAAACTAAACAGAAAAATTCTAACTGTTCAGTCTGATTGGGGAGGCGAATATGTCAAACTCAATTCTTTCTTTCAAACTCAAGGGATTGCTCACCATGTCTCGTGTCCACATGCTCATCAACAGAATGGTGATGCAGAAAGAAAACATCGTCATATTGTGGAAGTTGGCCTCTCCCTCCTTGCTCATGCATCCATGCCTCTAAAATTTTTGGGATGAAGCCTTTCTTACCGCCACCTATCTCATAAATATGCTTCCAAGCAAAGTTATCAACAATGACATGCCCGTTCATCGCCTTTTAGGTACTAAGCCAAATTACTCCTCTCTTCGTGTTTTTGGATGCGCTTGTTGGCCAAATCTCCGTCCTTATAATAAACGAAAGCTTGCTTTTCGTTCCAAGCGTTGTGTCTTTCTTGGGTATAGCCCTAAGCACAAAGGAGTCAAATGTCTGGAGATATCCACCGGGCGTGTCTATGTGTCTCGTGATGTTGTTTTTGACGAGGTTGTTTTTCCCTTCAAAGAGCTACATCCGAACGCAGGAGCCTTACTTCGTAAAGAAATTCTTTTGCTTGATCAAAATCTCCGCAATATTGAACATGCGGGCGAATTTATTGATGATCCAATATTGACTAGTCCTACTAATGCTACTAATGTTTTTCCTGAGATATTACAGCAGCGACCAGGAAGAAGCGATGTTCAAAATATTGAAGATTTTACACATGAAATATCAGCCGAAGAGACAGGCACTGATTCCGAGGAAGTTTTTCTGACTGGATCGGATTTTCTGAATGGATCGGCTCCGGGATCACCAATGGAATCTGCTCCGGGATCGATGCCTGGCACATCTGCCCAATCTCCATCTTCGTCCGTGGCCTCTAGCGCAGCTTCTAGCGTGGTCGGCAGTGGGTCGCCTGGCTCCGGATCTTCTGCAACAGCGTGGTCTACAGGCAGTAGCGAACGCGACAGAAACAGTGCAACACCGGTGACTACACAGCAGAGTGGATCCACTGCGTCTGGACAAAGTAGTCCTGCTACCAACAGAGGAGATTCCTCAGGATCTTCTGCGTCCCAGCAAACAACGACTGTTCCTGTGGCTCTCACTCGTCCGGTGACACGTGCCTCACGTGGTATTTCCTAGCCTAAAGAACATACGGATGGCATGGTGAGGTGGTGTTTGTCAACTACAGCTGATGAACCAGCAAGCTTGCAAGATGCTCTAGCGGATTCAAAGTGGAAAGAAGCCATGAATGAAGAATATGATGCTCTTTTGAAGAACAGAACTTGGCACTTAGTTCCCGAGAAACGTGGTGCAAATATTATTGATTGTCATTGGGTGTACAAAATTAAGAAACGAGCAGATGGGACGGTTGATAGATATAAAGTAATACTAGTAGCAAACGGGTTCAAACAACACTATGGTATAGACTATGAGGATACTTTTAGTCCTGTTGTCAACATTGCAACCGTTCGTCTTGTCTTGTCCAATTGCAGTTCCAGGGGATGGAGTCTAAGACAGTTGGATGTCAAGAACGCGTTTTTGCACGGTGTTCTGGAAGAGGAGGTCTATATGAGGCAACCACCAGGATATGAAGACAAAAGAAAGCCGCATTATGTGTGTAAGCTTGACAAGGCGCTGTATGGATTGAAGCAAGCACCTCGAGCATGGTATTCTCGTTTGAGCTCCAAATTAACAAGTCTTGGATTTGTTGCTTCAAAATTAGATATGTCTCTGTTCATCTATCACAAGCTGAAGGTTACAATTTATATGCTTGTTTATGTTGATGATATCATAGTGGTCAGTTCGTCTCAAGAAGCAACTAATGCTCTGCTGAAAGATCTTCGTGAAGAATTTGCTTTAAAAGATTTAGGCAAGCTAAACTTCTTCCTAGGCATTGAGGTGAAAGATGTGGATGATGGACTTGTGTTGAATCAAGCAAAGTATGCTCGAGAGGTTCTTGGTCGAGTTGGCATGTTAAATTGGAAAGGCTGCCCTACTCCAATGTCATCTTCAGAAAAGATTGCCGTAAGTGACGGACAGTTATTAGGACCTGATGATAGCACCAAATACAGAAGTATGGTTGGTGCGCTGCAGTACTTGACACTCACACGACCTGATATTTCATATGCTGTTAACAAGGTCTGTCAATATTTACATACTCCCTCTACACAACACTGGACTGCATCTAAGAGAATTCTGAGATACATTAAAAATACTCCTAATGTTGGTTTGACTTTTATGAGATCTGAGTCCCCTTTGATTAGTGCCTTTTCAGATGCTGATTGGGCAGGTTGTTTGGATGATCGTCGATCAACATAAGGCTTTGCTATGTTCTTTGGGTCTAACCTTATTTCTTGGAGTGCAAAGAAACAAGCTACAGTTTCTCGATCAAGTACAGAAGCTGAATATAAGGTTGTAGCAAATGCCACGGCTGAAGTGATTTGGATGCAGTCTTTGCTTACAGAACTTGGTGTCAAGACAAGTCAGCCACCATGTTTATGGTGTGATAATTTGGGAGCAACATATTTTTCAGCTAATCCGATGTTTCATGCAAGAGCTAAACATATTGAAATAGATTTTCATTTTGTTAGAGAAAGAGTTCTCAACAAACAGTTAGGGTGTGTTCGGTTCTGGGATGGAATGGAACTGTTCCATTCCCAGAACCCATTCTTGTGTTCGGTTAAGACATGGAATGGAATTCACTGGTTCTAGAAAAGGGAATATTCCCTCAATATTCGGAATGCACTGGTCCGGCCGATTCAGCCGGACGAGGTGTAACGGCACAGTAATTTAATCAAGTTTAGCTATAATTAATCAAGTTTAGCAATAATTAATCAAGATTAGGAATAATTAATCAAGATTAGAAATAATTAATCAAGTTTAGCAATAATTAATTAAGTTTAGCAATAATTAATCCAGTTTAGGAAATAATTAATCGAGTTTAGAATAATTCCATTCTCACTCCATTCCGGTCCATTCTCATCCCATTCCAAAACCGAACACAAGAATGGAACGGTTCCGTGACAATTTTTTGTCCAAACCGAACACAGGAATGGAACGGTTCCATGACAGTGGAATGGAAGGGTTCCATTCCATTCCTTCACATTCCGAAACCGAACACACCCTTAGAGATTCGCTTTGTCTCTTCAAAGGATCAGATTGCTTGCTGATGGATTCACGATGCCGCTGTCAACTCACTTGTTTAATGAGTTCAAGCATAATCTCACCTTGCAAAGTTGTGATTAAGGGAGGGTGTTAGAGATAGGAATAGTTTTAGTAATAGAAACATACACGAGTTGTAATCCTATACGGTACCATGTTGTACCCAATCTCTGTACGTACTCTACACCTATAAATATAGGTTTTTGCTCTGTTCAAGTCGACTGATTTCGTTTTCACTCTCAGTCTTTTTTCTGGCCGTCAGATGCGTTCCAAGATTCGTGCTGGGCTCTGCCCATGCTGTCGTTTGCTGGCGCTTGCGTGGCCGCGCAGCTGTCACGGGTAACGGGTGGCCGCGCCCATACCCGATTTGCTTTTTTTTCGGTGCGCTGTCTCTCTTTTTTTTGAATTGTTTTCTGAGAGAGAGGCAGCCGCGTGTCTCATTCCCGTAGCGGAGAGAGAGGAGAGGGGGCAGAGGAACAGAGGAGTTTTGGTTCCTCTATGTCGTCGCCGGCGCCCGTTGCTGCCGTCACGGAGGAGATTCGCGGTAGAGGGAGGCGTCGCCGGCGAGCTGACAGGTACTAATCTGTCCCATCTCTATTCCGTCGGTAGATTTCGCCCCCGCGCTTGCTTGTCTCATTTTTTGGAGTCGCCGGAGGCGGGTGTATTTGCGGCGGTGCGGGTCGATACAGGTTCCATCTATAGCGGCGGATTTGGTCACAGCTCGCGCAGCTAGATTTCGCGGCGTCGATGAGTAGGTTTTGTTTGGTTTGCCGCCGGCTTATGTTCTACTTCGTACTTGCTCGAGTTGTAATGGGATGCGGCCGTGCGTTGGATCTATCTACCGTTCGCCGAGCTAGCCTCCGCCGCAGTGGCGCGCTGCCTTTGTCCGCATCTCAGGGGAGGATAGAGGATCTGTGATTTTTGTCTTGTGTGTGTTGGTTGTGCTAGGCATATAGGGTTGCTCTGTTCGTTGGAGCTATCGGTTTGATTTCAGAAGTGGTTCTCTTGGTTTATGCGAAATGATTTCAGAATTAGATGATCATTCTCAATTGCAGTCTCAGTTTAGCTTCTCAACATGGTGCAGCTCCTGTTACTAGGTGTGCCAACCCAATGGTCTGGGGGATTCAGATTTTGTTATATGGGGGTAGGTGTTGATTTTTTTGAATTGGTTCATTAGGGGTGGCGGACACACTGTAATCTGACCATTTTTCACAATGGGAGCAGTTCCATGTTTGTAGTTCTGGATATGGTTTTGTAGGGAGGCATTGTAGTGTTTTGTTACATTTCTGTATGTGTGGTGGTGTTTTTACTGTGTTTTCGCACACTAATATGCTCCCCCTTTTTGGGTGTTGATTTTCGCCTTTGCCCTAATAATAACCATATGCCCTTTTGGGTGTTGCGTAGATCCGAGCATTTACCCACTGACCGTGGCGATGATTCCGCGGAGGATAGTGAAGGGTTCAGTCTACCCGGTCACCGTGATGTGCGTTTTGTCTTTTTTTTCGTTTGTTGTTGAGCTAAACACTAGCTGTTTATCATTTTCTAATTGGTTCCTGTTTGTTCCAGGCCATATCACATGGAAGAAGAAACATGGCTCTAGACGATGCGTTGTTCGGGTACTTAATGAAGCAGGTGTGCTTATCTTTCTTAATTATTAGTTTTCAGTCATCTCATGATGCATCTTTTTTACTTTGATTGCTCGTTGTAGTTTGACAACTTTTTTATCTCCCCGTTGGCTGTAGTCTTTGAGTAGCCTTAAGAGGAACTTTTCAGACTTTTGCCAGGACTCATTTGTGAATAATGAGGTTAGCATTTGTTGTGCTCCTTTTATTTTCAGTTTGTGTTTGTGTCGTGTTTTCAAGCAATGCATTGGATTATCTATGTCTCACATTTCCATACTCATTTTCTTTCACAGCTAAAGAATCAGAGACAAAACGATGTTGATAAGTCTGGAACTTTTGATGGTGTTGGCAGGAGTGCATTTACCAGATTTGGGCTGAAGTACTTCATGATTGTTCTGAAGAAGCTGACTCCTGAGCAAAGAGCCATTGTTCAGAAATTTGGATTTGGGTGTTTGCTGTTGTTTGATTGTCCGAATTTACCTTCGGACTTCTGTAGGTGGGTCGCTGATTGCGTTGATCCAATATGCTCCCAGATTACTGTTTGCGGGAAGCCTGTCATCATATCCACAGAGACGTTTCGCATTGTTCTAGGATTGCCTATAGGAGGGCTAGAGGTCCCACCCAACCGTGAGGATGGCATGGCTTTTATTCTGTCACTTTTCAAGTTGCCAGAGTTGCCTCACATAACCTTTTTTGGTAACAAGCTCAGCAGTCCAGAACCGTTAAGCGAGTTGGAGGTTTTTGTGTGCTTCATGTCCGTGGCTATATCTGCTTTCTCTGTCCAGATATGAGTTATCCTGTGAACATCAACTACCTTTCAGTTCTCAAGGATCCTTCGGCTGCTAAAGATTATGATTTCAGCCAGCTTGTCTATTCCCACTGCCTCAATAGCTTGAATGAGTTCAGCTTGTTTGCCAAATCAAAAGGTAGAAGGATGAAGTATCTTGTGTGTTGCATCTATGTTCCAGTGGTAAGTGAGCATCTTTCATCTTCTTTTTTGATTGAATGTCTATACCTTATTTGGCATTGATCGTGTTACTCAAATGTTACTCATATCTTCATATTTATGTCTCATCTTTTTTTCCCAGTTCCGTTATCTTGATTGCCTGGACTTTGGCATAAAGAATGTCTGTCACACTACTCCTAGAGTTTTGGTGTGGAAAGGAGATATGATTCAGTCTTTCTCTGAACTTGATCGAAAAAGTCCACATCAGTTTGGGAAGAAGCTTCTTAAAGAAACCAGGACTGCTGGCCAGCACCCCACTGTAAGTCTTTTTACTCCCTTTTTTTGTTATACATGTGTGTTAGCTGGAGTTGATTTTTATGGAACTGGAATTTATATCTTTTTCTGCAGGTTTTGGGTTCGTTTCAAGGAGATGTATCTTGTAGAGTGTCTCCTGTGCTGTCTCCATTCTCTAATGACTTCAGGACTAAAGCAAAAGAAGAATTTGTTAGCTCATTGCAAACTGATGTACGTTTTATTAGTATGTTAGCTCTTTTTTTTGCACGCTTATTGTTGTTTGTTGAGTCCGTTTCATTGCAGTACCATCTCATTTTTTTTTGCTTTTTTGTTCTAGGTAATAGATGGTATCATCAACATAGGTGATAAATTTATCTCAACCAATTCTTCTAGCAGTAAAAGGAAGTTGGAAGCCTTAGTTCGAAACGTTCTTGATTTTCTTCATAAGTCCAGTACTGTGCACGACAAAGTAGAAGTCAACCATAGGCTATCTGATGGAAGCATTGTTAAGCAGCCTCACTCTGGGGTATGATCAAGCTCAACTATTTTACTGCTTATCTATTACTTTGATTTTTACCAGTATTTGATTTTTGTAAATATGGTCTGACAAATCTTCCATTTGTTTTTGCAGCCGTCAGACGGCAATGTGAATCGCGACACTTTCAGTGTTGATAATGTAGGGCTTCAGCAGAAGTCGTTTACACCTTACCATGGAACTGCTAAACCAAGCGGGTCTGCGGTCAAGAGGACTCCTGACCCATGTACTTTACTTTATCTATGTCTCAAATGTATTCTACTTTATCTATCTCTCAAACGGTGTTCCTTATCTTTTTCTCTTTTTTTTACTCCTGTGCAGCCACCCCTGATTGTATGATAACTAAAGCTGTGGAGGGTCGAACTCACCCGACAGGTATATGCATATTTTGCTTTTTGCATTTTTTAGTGCCATGCATTTATTTGTGTTGTTCATCTTTTGGTCTATTTTTAACATTACTAGCACCTTTTTTCTTGGGGTTGTTATGCCCTGCAAAACACCAGCCCCTGCAATGCCCCCGCTACGGAAGGTAAAGGCTAGGAATTGCCAAACGATGTCAGAAGAAGAGCAACAAAACTTGATAACCCGCATGCCTAGTTCTGCTACAGGGAAAACATTAGTTCCTATTATTGATGTACCGGGCTCCCCATCCACGAAGGTTTGTTGTCCCATTTTTTATCCTCATGATGGTCTCCATCAGTTTGTTGAGTTCTTTTTTACTTTCAGTCTTTGAATCTTTTGTTCAATGTTTCTGTAGCCACATACCGGAAACTTCAAGTTAAACCGGGCTCAAGCTTTTCAGAAACTTGGATCAAAACTATCTCCAATAAAGATTCCTAACTTTTCACCCAAGCCATTAGTGGTAATTATTTTTTTGAAACATTAATGACAGTAGGAGAGGATCCTACTGCCTTACCTTTTCAATATATATATGCAGAGATAATTACATATTACAACATCCCATTTTGGTATAGTGTTTCACACTCTCAAAAACTGTATATGAAAGATTTAATAAAAGAATGTTTTGAAGTCTTGGTCCTATGAACCAATAGACTAAAGTCTTTTTTTGAATCTGACCTCCCAGGATTCTACGGAAGGATTTATACCATTGAAGATTAAGTTGTTCCTCTCTTTCCAGATGCTCCAAGCAGCAGTCATAAAGATGTCCTGAAACATGGGTTTCGTCCAAGCCGTCTTTGCCGAAAATATGATTTGAAGTCTGTTTCCCTGCTGCTGCCATTGCATTCCAATCTTCTGCCAACATTGCACGCTGAAGTTACAATAGAAGAATAGATGTTCAAGGGTTTCGGCCGTGTTATCCGAACATAAGGCACACTCATGACCTGAATTAATATTATACTTCCTCCTGCGCAGCATATCTCGAGTGTTTAGCCGATCTGAGCATAGAAGCCAAGTAAAAAACTTTATTTTGGGTGTTCCTTTGGCCTTCCAAATCCAGTTAAACACAGGATGTGGCATGTGTTCTTTGAAGCAGAAATTGTAGAATTTACTGGACGAATACATCTCAGCTCCCCAAGCATAGGTCCACTTATCTTTATTCTGGCCATCTAAGACAATGTGAGACACTTGCTGTTGTATAGTTCTAACTTCCTCCATAGCTTCAGGGGAAAGTGGTAAAAAGAATAGCTCTGCTAGCTGACTTGTGGAGAGAAATTTTTTGACTGAAATATCTTCATTTCTGACATAAGAAAAAGCCCTAGGGAAAGCTGCTTCCAGAATATCACCCAACCATAAATCTTTTCAGAAAAGCACAATGTTACCCTCAGAGACATGGCATGCGGAAATCCCTCTAAAAGTAGGGGACAATTTCATAATCTGTTTCCACCATGCCGAACCACATGGGATAGTGGCGTGTGGTACCATGTCTTGGTAATATGAATTCCAAACGAGTTGCACCCAAGGAGTCTCCTGTTGATTGTAAAATTTATGTAAGAACTTGAGCAGGAGCGCATCATTTTGCACTTTCAAGTTTAGAACTCCCAAACCACCTTTAGTCTTCGGTCTGCAAACCATATCCCAAGCAGCTAACGAATTGCATTTCTCTCCAGTTGGGGTTTTCTTATTCCAAAGGCAGTGTCGTATGATCTTCTCACAATGTTCCAGTATGCTTGGGGGCAGCTTGACACAACACATCGTGAAGGTAGCAATGGAGGTTAAAAGTGAATTGATGCAAGTCACTCTACCACTATATGACATCATGGTGTAGCTGGAAGTCAATTGTCTCTCAATTCTGCATACCAAAGGCATTAAGTCTGTCACCGAAGGTTTGGTAGTACCTAGAGGAAGCCCAAGGTAAGTGAAGGGCATGTGACCAATTGTACAGCCAAGCATACTAGCCAGAATATTTGTAGCCGTGTCAGAAAGATTTATTGGAATGATAGATAATTTATGGAAATTGATGCACAAGCCAACTGATTCTGCATGCTGTGTGAGAATTTGATGTATAGCAAGGATTTGGTCAGGCTGAGCCAGCAAAATGATTATGGTGTCATCGGCGTATTGGACTATAGGATAGTCTTGACTAAAATGTGGCGAGAAGGGTGCTCTCAAAATTCCTCTTCTAAAAGCATCATTAATCGCGGATTGGAGAACATCTGCAGCCAAAACAAACAACAAAGGGGACAACGGATCACCTTGTCGAACTCCACGCTTACAGAAGAATTGTTTCCCCGGCACACCGTTTAATAAGACCGAAGATTTTCCTGAACCAAATATAGCAGCAATCCAGTGTAACCATCTCTCGTCAAACCCCATGTGTTTCATTATATTAAGCATAGCACCATGATCAATAGTGTCAAAGGCTTTGGCAAAATCTAATTTCAACAATGCAATTTCCTGTCCCGAGGTGGAGCATTGGTGGATATACTCAAAAGCCCAAGCTAGACAATCCTGTATGTTCCTCCCTCTAAGGAAACCATATTGGTTTTTGTGAACGATTTTCAAGATCACTTTTTGCAGCCTACTGGCTAGCAGTTTGGTAACAATTTTGAGACAGCAATTGAGAAGAGTAATAGGCCTGTAATCATTGGCAGAAGCAGGTGCCGGAATTTTCGGAATCAGAGTGATGTGGCCCATATTTATACTCTCCATGTTCAGATTCCCATCATAGAAATCAAAGCACAATCTATAGATGTCCTCCTTAATAATGTGCCAACATGTTTTGATGAAATGACCATTGAAGCCATCCGGCCCAGGAGCTTTGTCTAGAGGCATTTCTTTAATTACTTGGTCAATTGCATCCTTAGTGAAAGGATCAGAAAGATGGGCTAATCCTTCCACTGGTCGTATCAGTCTAGGAAGATCAAAAAGCATGGGAGGGTTTGTTGTAGTGCCAAGTCGTTCTCTATAAGTGTTAAACAACAGCTCCTCTTTCTCCACATGATCTGAAATCTCTGTACCATCCGGCAATGTTAGATGTGCAATATTATTCTGTCTGTATCTCTCTGTCGCCAAGGAGTGGAAGAATTTGGTATTTTGTCCCCAAATTTGGTCCATCTGATAGTACATCTATTCTTCCAATACTGCTTCTGAAAATTCAAGAGCTTTAACAAATGTCCCTTGAGAATTATTCTAAAATTTAGTTCTGGACCTGAAAGAGTTCTTCTATCCTCTAAGTAGTCTAGTTCCAAGAGAGCTTTGTTTGTATTTTCAATGCATATTTTCAGTTTAGAAATAAATTTGCTCCAGTGTTTGAGATCATATCGCAATCTCTTGAATTTGGCATTAAGATTGGCTGCACTATTTTCCTTCCATGTTGGTTTTTCCCAGTTCTTGGAAACAGTTTCAAGAAAACCTTGATGGGCAGTCCAGTAAGATTCAAATCTGAATAATTTGGCTGCTGGGATCTTTGTCTGAATTGTGACAACGCAGGGTGTGTGGTCAGACACCGGTTTACCTTTGGGCAGCACAACTGTATTAGGATATGAACTAGTCCAATGGATAGAAGTAAAAACCCAATCTAACTGTTGTAATAAAGGTGACTGTTGCATGTTACTCCATGTATAAGCTCGACCTTGAATTGGAATTTCTGTCAAATTTTGGCTGCAAATAATATCATTAAATAATAGCATATCAGCACAAGATCCTCCGGGCTTATTTCTGTTATCAGGTGAACGGATGAAATTAAAACCCCCTAGAATGAGCCAATCTTCAGCCACGGGAATTTGCAGCTCATATAACCATTTCACAAATTTCTCTCGTTGTTCACCAGAACATGGCCCATAAATATTAACTAGAACCCACTCTTGAGAATACTGAGTCGAGGTGAAATGAATGGATATTGCAAAGGATTCACAATGCATAATCAGCCCAGAGAAAACATTACTGTCCCATATAACAATTAAACCTCCTGAAGCACCATTCGATGGTATATATGCAAACTCATGAAAGCGACTAGGACAGCAGGATTTAATAAACGCAGCATCAAAATGATCTTTCTTAGTCTCCTGGATACAGATAACTTCACAACCACTAGAAATAACAGCATTCATAAGTGCTAACTGTTTTTCAACTGAGTTAAGGCCTCTGATGTTCCAAAATAAGACTTGCCACTTCTTAAGAAAATGCATTATAATAAATTATTCCTCCACAACCTGTTTCTCTTGCAGAGAGCCAAGAAGCCTCTTTGGAGTCAGATCACATGCTGGGACTCCACACAGATTAACACCTATATTTTGGAGTACCAGAATTGGAGTTGGAGGTGGAATCTCACACTGTTCATCATCTTAAGCTGCAGCAACTTGATCATCTGAAAGAGCTGCACTTGTTATCACCGGAACAGCCGGTATCTTCCTTGCCTTGACCTTAGATTTGGGAGGTTTAGTGTCAACTACTGAATTTGGTTTAAACCCATTATATTTGTTAGATCGAGTGCTTCTCCTAACTTCAGTAGTTTCAGAGGGAGTTGACTGTATTTTTCCTTTCCTTTTCTTGACTACAACTGATGATGAGGGGGCCTCTAACTCAACATGTTTACCATCCTTGGCCACACTGCCACTAGTACCTCCTTGCACTAGCACTCTAGAGTCTATAGCATCGTCATGATTTAGCACAAAACTGTCAGTGTCTTTCCCTGATGCAAGCATCTGTTCAACAGGAATAAAAGGTACAATGGATGTCTCTAAAACAGTAGATGAGGTTGCTGTAGATTGCTCATAGCAGTATTTCCTTGCCACATTCCTTGTTGAAACAATAGGACTGAGCACATTACAACGCTCCAGGAACTAGGATCCAAACAAGCTGAATTCTAAAGTCAAGTCTCTAGAAGAAAAGCATCAATAAACGGATTTGGAGTGATGATATATTTCACAGTGGAGCTCGCCAAGGAGAATAGGGCCTGGGAGAGTCCAGCATATGGCACAATTGCCATGAAAGCACCTTGAAAAGGGCCCAAACATGTAGCAGGAAGAGCACCTGTCGGAAAGTTCATAGCTGAGCTTTGAATTTGCATCTGGTCCTCATCCATGATCTGAATCGGGAGGGAGTCCACAGCTATAGACATCTCAGCGTCAGTTGATGTAATAATGCCAGCATTGTTACCTTCTGGAAAGTTCATCATTGGCGACAGCAAACTCAACGTGGACGGCGGCGCCGAAGCTGGAAGGCCGGGAGGCGAATCGTTAACTCCAGCAAATCCGCCAATGCCTTGCTTTACCGAATCAGATTGTTGCTTTGGGACCCAGATTCTGCGGATATGGCAGTTTTTCGCTGAGTGGCCCTCCAGATTGCATTTTCCACATTTAACTTTTACCCATATATACTTCCTCGGAGACCTTGATAACGGCACGATACGCTCCTCTGGGCAATTACCAATCAGATGACTCCGCCTACCACAAATAGTGCAGACCGGAAGTTTTGCATAAATAAAATCCAAGGAGGGAACATTGTGCAAATTAACTGCAGATGCCACATCAGCTTCAGAGTAACGTGATTCTAGCAGATCCATAATATTCAATAGCACATTTATCGGAATAGATTCAAACTGCTCCTTTTGGAACTGCGATCCCACAAAACGTGACTTGCTCTTTGCAGCTGATGCCAAAGGAATTTGAATAGAGCCAATAGTGATCATCTGATGAGATTGAAACGTCGGCTCCTTCGAGACATGATCAGAGAGAACTTCATAATTCACATAACCAAATTGCAGATGATGTGATGTGGCAGATGCAGGAACCAAACCCAACTTTGCCAATTCATGACTAGAGTCACCAGATGCATTTTTTAAGAAATCCAGGTTAGATTTGAAGAAAGTTTGGCTCCTATGAGATATATCCAGAATTTCACAATTGACAGAGCTAACCGAAGTGCCATTCAAAAACGTTTTGGAAAACTTCCCACGATAAAGATTGAAATGACAGACAAAATCTGGCCAGACTCTATCACGCAGAGAGTAAACAAAGTGCCCAACTTTGTTAGAATCAACTGAAAACCAAAAGCGGCGATCACCAATCTGCACAACATTAAACCCTTGCCGAGAACCTCCAATACAACTTTGCAGAGCCAAACCAGTAGATTCAACCGAGAGTTCAAACGAAGCCGAAGAGAAGAACGCCACAAGAAAGAATTCCTTCGAGGATGGGGAGGAAGAGAAGTGGACTGTAGATCCAAAACGACGACGCACCTGTGCCTCGACCGCAAGGCCGGGCGTGAAATCCCAATGGAGAAGGCTGTCCATTCGTAGTAGATCCTAGAGAGCGCCATGGTTAGGGTTTTGGTGGAGGGTGGGAGGGTGGGAGGACGCCATGGGGACTAAAATCTATTGTTGTAATTATCATCCTTGTAATTTTTCGACCCTCTCACATTGAGTTGTTTCTTTTATTGTAATCAGTTTTTTGTTGCCCGTTTTGTTGTTTAGAATGCGACAGATGGTGGTATTCATCTAGTTGGTTTTAATGAGTTTCGGAAGAGGTGTTATGATTTGTCAAAGGTGGCAGATACTACTTACGACAATTTGTTGATGCGCAATCAGGCAAAACAGCACGTTGTGAATGGTGCATCGACGTCTCACGACAATGTTCATGGAGCTCATGCTGAAGCAGTCACAAGGGATGTTCAGAATGTCCCAAAACGCCGTGTGCGGGCCAAGTACATGTTTGTTAATTTGCTTATGTCTGGGCAGACCCCTCCTTTGCTCTCTAATACTAGATTCCCTGTATCCGAAGAAGATATCATTCATTATTCAACGATCGTTGAGCTAGCACACAACTCTATTGCAAAGTATGACCATCTGCTCTTCTCATTTTTTCGTTTCGTCATGTGTTTCTTACCTTATTTTTTTTTGTTAATGTCATTTGAAAGCTACATGGTAGCGCTTATATGTGCTATCCTTCATATTTTTTATTCGCTACGCCCGTGTGATCGGGGTGTTAATTCATCTGTGTTTTCTGTAGGGAATCTGGTATTCAGTACCCAAAAGTCCACTGCAGCTACAAGTCTCTGGGTGAATCATTGATGCCTAATGGCGAGGTCGACAATTTCATAATCCCCTGTTTCTGCCGTGTTCTTTTTGAAGAACGTCATCCTTCAAAGTCCGGGAGGCACTACTTCTTTCCAAATATTGGGGTTCGTATCAGTTTTACACAGTCACTCTTTGTCGTGTTTTCTATTTTTGTCAAATATACCTTCATCTCAATTCTTTCTTCTGTCCAGGATGCTATTCTGAAATATACCGGGGAGCAGCAAGAATCCACTGTTAGAGTATCTTTCGATGGCGCGACGACTGCAAGCAAAGGGAGAAAGCTTGGACACAAAGACAACAAGGTAATTGCTTTTTCTATCCTTTTCTTGCTGTCTGAACATGTTGTTTTCTTATTGTATCGTATCATTCTTTATTTCATATTATCTGTTTTATCAATATTTATTTTCTTACGTCTTCCATGTGTTACCTTTTCTGTAGTTATTCTTCCCTATCGTCAACTCTGGTCATTGGTTTGGGTTTGCTGTTTGTTTTCAAGAAAAAGTCTTCGCATTCTTGGACTCGTACTATGATGAGAAATCAGCTTACCATGTATCAATAAAGAATCGTCTGGTCAGTGCGCTTCTTTTGCATTTTACTTTATTTTTTAAAAATCCACAATAAGGTATGGTATCAACAGCTATGTCTGAAATTGGGTTTTCATTGTTTCTTGATTTTCAGATAGACAACTTTGTACATCTGTGGGAGTTGACCGTCAGCCAGGATCACAACTTTCAGGATTTTCAAGCAATCTATCCTGATGTACCTAAGCAGAAAACATTGTAATAAACCGAACCTTTTATCATTCTTCTCTTTGTTTTTTGCTTAATTTTTGTGTCTTTTTTCCTGCGTGTTAATCATAAGTTGATTAATATCTGGATTTGTCCTTTTTTTTGTCGATGAAAGTGGGAAAGACTGTGGAGTGTTCATGATAAAACTAATGGAGACCTGGGGTCCTGATGTTGACCCTCGTTCCATTTACTCTTCTAACGATGCACTCAATATAACAATCCAGTATGCAAACAAGCTCTACTTCAACCCGAAGAACCAAGTTGACCAGAGCTTGGTCACTGAGTTTTATGCATTGGTAAGTGTCTGGTTTTCTGTAACTTTTTAGTGTATCTTTTTCTCAACATCCCTTATTTGTATTTTTTGTATGAAGTTCATGGAGACTGCAGCTTTTTGACTGACCTTTGTGTTGTGTTTGTTTGTTTTTCCTTCACAGGGGTGATACGATTTGCCGCCGCAGCCAAGGTGGAACAAGTTTTCCGATAGAAGCCGTTTCTCTGGGAGCGCTACATTCACATTGCGATTTGTCGATCTTTTTTTTTTGCCCTTCGGTGGGCACCTTTTTTTAGGTAGACCTGAACAACTTATGGTGTCAAGTCCTGTTTCTACGGAAGGTTGAGCTCGCATGTTAGTGTCTGTAGTCTTTTTCGTCATGGTGGTGACAGAAACATTTTATGTGAACAACAATCTTTTGGAGACTAAGAAGAAGACATGTTAGTGTCTGTATCTTTTCATGTCTACCCTTAACGAAAGAGTGTCAACTTTTTCCAAATAGTTTCTATATAAATGCTTTTCATCCATGTGTTTTTTGAATAATAAGAGTTACAACCAGTATTATAACTAGCATAATCAGAGCTACAAGCACTTCTCAAAAGATATTACAAATTTTTTTTCATCCACGCTTGTCCAACATATGGGTCTTTTTTGGCAGTAGGTCATTTTCAGTTTTGCAGTCCAGGCAGCTCCACTGGACCTTGCACGGGCACGGTTGCATGTATGTTGTTGTTCGCTTGTTCATTGTTGTTTCCCTTTGGATTCTTCTTTGCCGACGGTGGTCTTTTTGCTTGTGTCTTGGCCTTGGGTGGCGCTGCGGAGCCATTGCCTGCGCTACTTGTGCCTGGTCATCAGTTATATATGGTGTCAGCATTTTATTTTCTTTTTTCAATAAATCATGATTAACGGTAAGGTTTTTCATAGTGTTATCACTAACCTGGTCCAGTGTTCTTCTTTCTACGAGTCCTCTTAGGTTTTTGGTGGTCGTACTGTTTGTCCCGGTTGGTGCATTTCCTGATAGTGTGCCCGTATTCGTTGCAGTGCCCACATCTGTAAAATTTCCCTGCTTTCATAGCTTCAACGATGGTCATCAACCGCGGCCTCCCTTTTGTGTGTGCGTCATCTGGATCTAGCAGTTCCATTGTTGAGTTACCTTCACCCCCATTTGAAGTGTTTGCAAAATTTGCTATTGTTCTCACTTCAGTATCTTGGTGTTTCATTTCTGCTTGTAGCTCTTTTTCAATCTCTTCGAGTCCCTTGTCAACTCTGTTCATTTCCCCTTGCAAGTACTCATACTTTCTTTGGTGTGTTGCTCCTTTGGAAGCTGTTGTCACCATCCTACGCGCAAGCACGTTGTACCGGAGTGTATCACTATCAGCCATTTTTTCTGGTACAGGTAATGGATTCAGCTTCTTGTGCTTTTTGCGCCACCTGTCAATGATGTACTTGTCTGGTATTTGATTTATGTCCAGGTGTAGCATTATCTTCAATATGTGAGAGCATACTAATCCATCTTTCTCAAACTTGCAGCATATGCAGTGGTACTCTTCTTTCTCCAAGTCAACTTGGACCACATAGGTCCTTGGCCTGTGCTCTTTTATTGGATAGTTTTGGGCTTGAAATACCAGGTACAGCTCCCCTGGCTTCTCTTCCTTAACACGCAGTCTTGTGACATCAGTTAGAACTTCTGAAATCTCCTGAATATTGACAGGTTATACAAATCATGCGCCTGTATCTCTATGTAATACTTAGTTTTGAATTTCTTAGGTGGCACTTTCTTGTGTATCGCATTGTGATCACTCTCATTCTCTCTGGCATGTATTGTGTCCATGATTCTTTGATACTCACGTAGGAAACTTGTCATGCTATATTGTGCCCCAACACCCTTTTTGAACAGTGAGTTTGTCCCTTCACTCCTTGCTGTTGTTTGCAAAAATGGGAAGAAATCCTTTTTGAAGTAAACTGGCACCCATCTCTTTCTGCTCTTCCAAATTGTTTGGAAATATTCAATGTGTCCCACCGGATAGTCTGCTATCATTTGCTGCCACAGTGTCTCAAACTCAAGCTCTGTTAGCGAGTTATCAACTATGTCTTGGAACTCTTCAAATAAACCCTCATTAACTTGCATTGTCCTGCCTGCTTTCTGTTCTACTTTACTCTTCACATGATACAAACAAGATTTGTGAACCGTGTGTGGAAACACCTCAGATATTGCAACCTGCATTCCCCGGTCTTGGTCTGTTATTATTGTTTGAGGGTGTTTCCCCCCCATAGCATAAATGAATTCCCTGAAGACCCACTTGAATGTTTCAGCTCCCTCATTGACAATTAGAGCACACGCAAATAGGTAGGTGTGCCCATGTGGGGAGACACCAACTATTGGAGCAAAAGGAAGGTTATATCTGTTAGTCAGAAATGTTGTGTCAAAACTAATGCAGTCCCCACAAGTTTCATAGAAGCTTTTTGATTTTGCATCTGCCCAGAAAACGCTCTTCACCTTGTTATTTTATCAACCTGAAATGAGTAATAGAAGCTCTCGTTTTCAGCTCGCTTCTTTTTGAAATACTGCACAACTTGCATCACATCGCTGTTTTTTAGTTCTCTGTTAATTGCTGTCCCATAGTTGCTGACCTTTTTCCTGTTGTATGGTGTGTTTTCTTGGCCCCCTCTTAAATATGACAACACCGATACAATTTTGCTTGTTGTTATGTTAGCTTGCCTCAGGGATCTTATCATTGCTTTCTCCTCAGGTGACATGTAGATATGCGACCTGAAGAATCTGCTCTGCGGGCTTAAAGCATGATTATGATCGAGACATAGGTTTGTGATGCGCCAAATCCCTTCTTTCTCACTTACTATCATCTCAACTTTGCATCATGTCCTGTCTATAACAGTAGTTTGCCTCTGCACTTCCATATCTTCCTTTTCCGCTGCTGCGTTCCTACCATACTTGTTGCATTTCATTGTCACTCTGATTACTTCCCTGTTTCTCTTCCTGCTTGTTGTCCTGGCAGCTGACACCACTGTCACAGAGAAGCCAATTGCAAAAGCATACATGTTGAAGAATATCTGAGCTTTCTCTCGTGTTCAAATTGCATCCCCACTTCCGGTATTGCTCTTTGTCTATTGTGTAGTCATTCTGGCCTTGGGAGTTTGATTCTTCATTTTCCAGAAAGTTTTCGACATCTTCTTCGCATATCTCTTTCTCTTCTTCCGCGCCTTCTTCTCTGTCGTTCATTTTTTCTGTTTCATCATCAGCTTGCGTTTCATGTGCGACCCCATCATGTGTGTGCACCATTAACCTGTCATTTAAAATTCAAAATACATGTTGACATTCAGGTTTTTAATAGTTTGACGTTTGATCTTTTTGATTTCATTTTTGAATGTAGATCACAAGTATACCTCATCGAGCTCCATGTTGTCAAACAAGTTCTCTGCCCATGGGTCATCATCCCAAGTTATGTGCTGTCCACTTCTACTTGGTGTTGCCTGTAAGTACTCATTCCCTGTGTGAGAGTAATATTTATTTTACATCAGTTTTTGTTCATCATATGTTACCTTAAAATTGTTTCAGCGATAAGTTTGGAACCTGTGTATAGTCTTCCCATGTTTGATGGTCGTTTTCAGTGCTTTGTTGAAAGAAGTTTGATGTGTAGCAATCCTTTTGTGCACAGTCAACCTGCATATTGCAAAGTAGTTGTTAGTAAACTATATATTTATTTATACACCCCTTTATGTTGTGTGTACCTGTATGGAAGATAATGATTTTGTCGACGAATAAGTTGTGTCAAATTTCCCGGTCAGCAAACCTGTGAATGTAAATTCCTTGTCCTGCATCATTTATAAGTTTTTTGTTAGTTGAATATTCATTGAAATTTGTGTGATATATATTATTTTTCAATAATAACCTCAAATAACATATCATCGCATCTATACGTGTTCATCTGTCCATGTTCACCATTTTTGTCTCCAGCATCCCCATCCTGCAAAAGAATACAAGGATAAACAGTCATTCTTTCTATATAGCAACTGCTTTATAACCTACTATGCCTAGAGCCTCATTTGAACAATGAATGGTACTAGGCTTTCTACCAACGGTGAACCATAAATAGCTGAGATCGAGCCAGGTTAAACAGATCAAGGGAGATCAGAGCGATAATTTCTTGTGGGTGAAAGGGTCTATCTAAAACTGCAACCTCATAGACAAATCACAGTGTCTCTCAATCTCTCTCTTTCTCTCTCTCTCTCTCTCTCTATATATATATATATATATATATATATTTCTGGCTCTCTCTCTCTCTCTATTTCTGGCTCTTTCTCTCAGTCCAGTTTCAGTGTTTCATTGTCTCAGTCTTGTGATTTCAGTGTTTCAGTCTTGTTTTTTAGTGTCTCAGCTCTGTTTTTCTGCTTCAGTATTTATTTATTATTTTCTCAGTCTATTGTATCTGTCCAGCTTCATTGTTTCAGTGATTTCAGTGATTCAGTCTTGTTTTTTAGTGTCTCAGCTTTGTTTATCTGCTTCAGTATTTATTTATTATTTTCTCAGTCTATTGTATCAGTCCAGTTTCAGTGTTTCAGTGTCTCAGTCGATTTCAGTGTTTCAGTGATTTAGTTTTGTTTTTTAGTGTCTCAGCTTTGTTTATCTGCTCAGTCTATTGTATCAGTCCCATTTCATTGTTTCAGTGTCTCAGTCACGAGATTTCAGTGATTCAGTCATGTTTTTAGTGTCTCAGCTTTGTTTATCTCTTTGTCTCTTTCTTGCGTATCTCTCTCTCTATGTCTATCTTTCTCTCTCAGTTCCTGGTATCTATCTCTCTGTCTCTTTCATGGCCTATATCTCTCTCTATCTTCAAGTTTTTCTGTATCTGTATTGGCCTCTCTCTCTATCTCTATCTCTGTATCTGGTAACTCTCTCTCTCTCAGTATCTGGACCTATCTCAGTAATGATTTATTGTCTCGGTTCCGTTACAGTGTCTCTGTTTAGTTACAGTGTCTTAGTTTGGACCTATATATATGCAAACATCCTTTCTATTTCAAACCAGAACACACCTCTTTCCCTCTTGTTTCGTCGCACAACTCAGAATCGACAAGGTTTGAGTGGGTGGGGGTGGGAGTTGCAATGCCTAATTGTTTCCCAGATGCCTCATTTTTTCTCTTCATGTCAATTTTTTTCAGATGGCTTGTGATAGGTGCGGATCAACAGAGGGTCGGTGTGAATCACGTCTCAGTTTAAGGAGCCCATTTTATGTGTACCTTACCAGGGATTTTGACAAGTTTTCTGTAAGTTGGATCCTTTTTCTTTTCCTTTTCATAGTTGTTTATTAATGCACTAATCTCATCTCATCTGTACATCTTTTTTCTGCGTGCTAGGTCGTGCCATGCCATGTCAGAAAATTGTTCAACCAGCAAACTGGGAACATTTTAGACGTCGCAACACCTGATGGTCACCAGTATAGCTTTGATATTAAGAAGACATCAGGACAACCCACACGGCTTTGTGGTTTGGAGTACAAGAAATTCATTTGTCAGTTTGGCATGCGCTCTGGGTACAAGATTTTGTTCAACATGCAGGATATGCAAGAGACAATACCAATCTGGCCTGAAGGAGCTAATGAGGAACAATTACACGGTATCATTTTTGAGTCTATCTTTCTTTGATTATGTGTTGACAAACATATGTTTTAATAATCTATCTTACGGTTATTTTCTTTTTCTTTTTGTTTTTTGTTTGTGAAGCTCTATATCCTCAAAACATGGCTCCTGGAGGTGTCGATTTTCACTTAACCGAGGAACAGTGGAACAAATATAATGCCATCCTGCAGTTGTCTGGTGATGTAGACTGTGTCTATCTACATTGCTTTTCTACCTCCGACATCGAGCTGAACTACATGGTAATTTTGACTTCTTTTTTTGGCGATTTTTTTCTCTGGTCTTTTCCCTAGCAGTTTTGTAACATACCTCAGTCTCAGTATTTGCGCACTCTATTTTTTTGCAGAGGATTCCGAAGATCATATATGAAGCTCTCAACCTGGGTGATTCTGGTGATGCTTTTTTGTCAACACATGGTGGGATGATAATTCAAGCTGAGTACGCTATATGCGCTGACGGGAGAACAAGATTCACATCTGGCTGGAATTTTTTCGTTAACTCAAGCAATTTTGCAGCCGAAATGCTTGTGTTGATCATTTTTAAGAGGAACGGAATCCAGCCAGTGAGCATGGTTTTCCACGTGCTGTAGGGATGTCTCTATCACTTAACTTTTACTTGTTCTGTCTTTTGTCCTTTTTACTTGTGTTTCATCGAATTCCTTTCCTTTGTTGGGTTTCAATGCATGGGTAGTCAGTGCTCACATTATATATGAATGAATAATTTTGATTGGGATTTCATGTTTGTAATCTTTTTCGTAATTTGGGATATTTTCATTTGTCTCTCGAGTTTGATATGGGGGTGGGGTAACTCCGCCTACCATCTTTTCTAAAGTTGGTAGCTGGTTCCAAGCCCGGGTAAAGGAGGAGGACTCCTTTTCAATCTACATTCCTCTATTTAATTTTCCCTAGCATCAACAATCTGTCCTTTGTCATGTACCATTCTACTGTATCTATTTTTTCCAACCTGACATTGCTAATGTGCTTGTGATCTTTTAATTCAGAGAGCATTTTTAACATGGATTGTCTCAGTTTCTAGTTGTCGTTATATATAGTTTGTTTCGGTATCTCTCAGATTCAGTTTAATTACTTTAGTCTTTTTTTTGTAGCATGTTGAATGATGATGGTGTTGTGGATTTTTTTGAAATACATGCTTGATGATCTCTGGTTTTACTACATTGTCTTATCTATCTAGTTATTCGTTTTTCTTAGCTTGTATTGATCAGGAAAGCATTATATGTGACTACTAGCATGAAACGACATGATGTACTCATCTTGATACAGTGTTATTTTTTCGATTGGTTGTGCGCTTGTTGGTCGTGCTTGTTGATCCACCATGTTTTTTGCCAAGTATCTATCTACTGTAGGCGCTATTTTGTGTCTATATATGTTCCTTTGATGATACTTTGTGACTAGAATGATTTTTTTGTTTCATAATCAGAACTACACATCCATTTTTCATGAGCAGAACCACACATCCACAAACCTTTGTATTGCTAGTTCTACTGCATCCCAAATTCTGAATATAGGTTCAGTGTCAGTTTTTCTGAATGTTACCTGTAGGTTAGAGTTCTGCTGTGTCTGCAGTTCTGGATCCAGGTTCCCCATTGCATATCCAGCTTGTTGGATCAATCCCAGCAGATTCTGTTTTTTTGATGCTCAAAGTGTTAGGGATCCTGGAACCTGGGACAAGTTGAATTTTGTGGATGGATTTTGCAAGAGAGAGCCAACCTGGGTCGGGGAGAGCTGAAGATTGAAAAGGTCAGCCCCTTCTGCATCTGTAGGTTTGAGTATTCTTTCCATCTTTTCTCCCTGCTAGTTCACTTCTCAGATCTTCGGTTTTCGGATCCAGTGGTGTTGTTTGTGTTCGTCTGGCTACGAGGTATCGATAGTTTCTTGAGGAAGAAGAAGAAGATGGATCCCGACTGGGAAGTAAACCCAGTTCTGGGCCGTTCCTGGTCCTAGTGCTGGGCCTGGGCCGTGCGTGGTTCGGGTCACAGTTTGATTTTTCGAAGCCCGTTAAGAAGGGAAAGCAGGCCTTTTTGCACTGACGACTGATTTGTAGTTTGTTCTCAGTCGTTTTTCTGTATTCCTCTGTTTTTATCATTTGTCACGTGGCAGCGATTGAATGGCTGAGAAAAACGACTGATGACGAAATCAAAAACAGTCGACTGACCATTAGACACTCCCTAAATATATCTAAATATATGACGATGTGGCTCGATCTAGTATCGAGAGTTCATAGAAACTTTGTCATGGCCTGCACACGGACACGGACATGACGGCGGTGTTGCACGCAGACGTGACGGTGACAATGGAGCGGCGGTCGCGCCACGCACGGCAATGCCCAAGACGGCGCCCTAGGCGACGAGCACACACGACGATTTCCATGACGGCGCCCGCGGCCGACGTCCCCTGCAGGCTGGAGTTTGACGATGAGGACGGCGTGGCCTGCACACGCCCTAGTTTGCGCTTCCGACGTCAACGCACAATTCCTGAACGACGACCAAGAGGAGGCCACCGATGCGCGCATCCTGGGTGTCCGCCTCGTGCTCGACGAAGGAGAACGTGCCGCCCGTGGCCTCTGCCATGGTGTGCGATGCCACCGCGTTGTGGTCGGTGTCGAGCCCGAAGCCGTAGTGGACAGTCGCGGACCGGTAGCGGTCGCCGGTGTACGCGAAAAATGCTGCTGCTCGAGGCCTCGCCGTCGAGCTCATGCCGTGTGCGCCGCGCCGCGCTGTGGGCGACGGCTACGAGCTTGTCTCGTGCGCGCCGCGTCGCGTCCTCGACCTCATCAGGTCGCCGATGCCTCGCCGTCGAGCTCCCCCGTGCGCGCCACGCCGCGCTCCGTCGACGGCGTTGAGCTCGTCAGGTCGCCGAGGCTCCTCGAGCTCATCAGGACGAGCTGAAGACGACGGCGGTGACGTCACCCGACGCGCCCGCCATAGCCTCGCCGTCGAGCTCGTCTGCGGCACCGGGGTGGATCTCGGCGGCGTGAGGAGAAGCCGTCTACGGCGCCTGGGGAGAAGCTCTTCGACGGCCTAATGCGAGAGAGCCGCGCATGGAGTCGGTCGCGGCAGGGGGCTTGTCCTTGCTCCGGGAGTGGTGGCGGGGGATGCCGGTGTTGGTGCACGGACGTGCTGGTACTTTCGCGGCGGCGGCCGTGGCTGTGCGTAGGTGAACGGACGGGCTGGTACTCATTTGACGATAAAGCTACTCGAGCAGCTCCAGACGACAAAGGGAGGACGAAGGTGAGCTCCAAGCCCTCACGTATGGGAATTTTTTTTTTTGAACAGGATCCGACACTTAGAGCTCAGTACAAATTACAACCAGGTCCAGAGGGAACCAGAAATTACAATGTGAGAAGGGACCTTAGTATGAAATAATTTTTGTGTGTGAAGGTATTTGTAAAATGAAATCCGGCTAAAACCTGACAGATGGGGTCCACCACTTGCCACGTCAGCAAATACGTCGCTCTACACGCTCTTGTGACCGTGTACGACACAACTGCGTGTATTCAATGACCACAATTTGCGTATCGTTGTGTACGATGATGACGGCGAGTAATACACTCAAGTTGACCGCCGATGCATTTTACTCTATCTTAAATGTACTTGTGCTGCTGAGATGGTTCACCGGTTAAAACGCTTTCTGATAATTGACACTTCGACCGATAGTTGTGTTAAAAGCAAGTAACTGTTGAATCGTATCTGTTCCAGCTGAAGGGAGCATGAGTACTGCTAACGGCGCACGACGTGCCTCAAGAAGGCAATCACAAGATGAGTCTGCGGATAAGGTTGTTGTCAACTTGGTCGTAAACTCCCCAGCACCAGCGATGGCCAGCCGGCGTGGAGTATCAACCTCCCACTCTGGGCGCGCACCTCACCCATTGATGTGGAAGCTCTGGACGATGAAGTGCAGATCCTATCAGCTTCACAAGTGCCTCCTCAGGTACTTTGCTTAACTTACGGAGAACAGTGTTACTGTGTGTAATTGATCTCATGCCACTAGGTCCATGGTGATGTTTAAGAAGCATGGTATATATATGCACCTTTTTTTTTACTTGTGCTTCTGAGGCGCACCAACTTTCATATTGAGAAAGAGTATTATAAGTTGGTCATAACGCTGAATATGATGCAACATTCCTGGCATTTATATGAAACCATCTTGCTTGTTACAGAGGAGAAATCGAAGAACGGAGACAGCCTGTGACAGTAGTTGATGTAGAGGTACATGCTACCCGTGAAGGTTAGTTTGTTGCTATACATGCATTTTAGTCCATAGAATTGTTTTTGGCTTCTAACATTATGGAATTGGTTGGTATCAGTCTGTTATGATCTGCCTTATTAGATTCATCTGGAACTAACCAATTCATAAACAACACACATAATTTTGGGAATTTACTACTGCTAAGATGACAGACTCTCTTGTGGCAGCAGACATATAAACTATGCTGAAACTGAACTTGTGACTTTTTTGCTAGTTTCCTATATAGTGCTTTCTTGTTATAAGGTGATGCTATATATTGATGATATCTGACGATATCTTCCCCTGTCATTTAAGCCTCATTTACTGCCTCGTTATTTATTCAATCAGGAGTATTTCATGATGATAATGCAACAGTTCTTTCTCATAACGCGGGAACAAACGTCAAAGAGTTGCAGCTGTAATGAACATTTCTCTAGAAACAGGGGAAGGTTCCAGCTTGCAGGTATTTGATTTTAGAATTTTTTAAGAGAGTTAACCCTCTTAGCCATAAGGTCGTTTCATTACTCTATATTTTTTGTCCACTTTGTCCTCTTAAGTAAACAGCAACTGGTATTTAGTGCAGGAGTCTTCCCTTTGTCCTTCCTATAGAGTTTTGGATTACTTTGTCCTTTCAGTGGACTAAGGGAGTTACTAGATTAAGTTGAAAGTATTTTTCGTGGTCTTTTCAATTCATAGAGAACACTCATACTTGCAGATTTGTAATGATGTCATACAGATCCGTCATATGAGCCAACAGTTATGATTCATGGTTGGCATCGACAGTTCCGCAATCACTAAATTTTAAGTAGTATTTTACCTTTTGTTATGTAGGTGCCATGTACTAACATGTTTATTATATTCCTTACACTAGACGATATTCCACCTGAAAAACTACTGTGTACACTGAATCCTTGTATGATTGTATCCAGTTCTAGCATGTTGCCTTATGATTTCTGCTGAACTCTGACTGGATGTTTGCATTCTTGGCAGTCAAACAAAGTGGTGAAAACTAGCAAAGAGCCTGCGGAGGTGCCTCCAAAGGAACCAATCTTTACCTGCCCGGTGTGTTGGAACAAGTTGGAGGAGCCCGCCACAACCATGTGCGGCCATATCTTCTGCACGAACTGCATCAAGCAAGCCATCCAGGTCCAAAAGAAATGTCCTACTTGCCGGAAGTACTTGAAGATGAATAATTTCCATCGGATTTACCTTCCTAACACTGCTCGTTAAAGGTGAGCAACCTTCAAATTCTATCAGCCTCCGCCTGTCGAGCTTCAGTTTATCTAATACAGGTTCCTGTGATGCGTCAAAGGAACTTCTAGCAGCATCTGACATTGAAATGCATTTGTCAGGGTCAGAAGTCCTCTCTGGGAGATGGCAACAGAGAAGAGTTGGACCTTCTCACCTTTTCCCCTGCTACAGTGAAAAGGGCGATTTCTGGGCGATCCTCGTGCGCTCCGGTTCCTCGCCGGCGATTCGCGGGATTTCCCGCCCTCCGGCGGCCGCTCCGGCGGCGGGAGGACGGGGAATCCCCGGATCCGGCTATGTGAATTAGGTGTGCGTGGGGTGTGCTGCCGGCGGCGTCGAGGTGGAAGCGGTGGCGTCGGTGGAGTTTGTTGGTGGCGGTCTTCCCTTCCGTTGGTGCGGCTCCTGGAGCTTCGCCGCGGATCCGCCGCTAGGCCCTCGTTCGCGGCTCTTCGGAGGCCTCGAGAGGGTGCCCCCTTCGCCGGAGTCCGTGTGCAGGTGGATCCAGCGTCTGACGATCTGGAAGATGCGGTTCGTGAAGACCAAGGTGGTGTCGCCGCCGTCGTGCGTGGTGGAGGTGTTCCGGCACCGAGGAGCGTCGACTCTCTGTCCACGGGGGGCCTCCCAGTCCAAGCGTATGGAGGTGGTGCGGCAGACTTCGCCGGCGTAGCGTCGCGCGTGATGAAGACGACGCCAGAGCTCAGGTTGGGCCTATGTGTAATTTCTTCGTTTTCCTGGGATTTTCTGTAAGAATCTTGGTCGGATGTAACTGCAAATTCCCTCGCAAAAAAAAAAGAAGTCCTCTCTGGGAGAACAATGGATTTTTTTCCCGAGGAACGCTGTTGTACCATCATCACCTAGATGAATGTATGGAAATGCATCAGTAGGAGTTCATCATCCTGATGAATGTATGGATAGCCTTCCGCTTGAAACAGATTAACCAATTTGCTTATAGTTTCTTCGTAGCGGCAACTTAAAAGTGTTTAGGCTGTTAACCGTGCCGCATTTCTCCATACTAGATGACCCGTTGCGCAACCGCGCAACGCCGATGCAACTACCACACTGTTTGGAACTAATTTTATTTGCATTCATTTAACCTATACCATATAGAAACTCATAACTTGTATGAAGCAGTGTTATCATTTGATTCCAAAACTGAATCAATGACATAAAGGGGCGAATTAGTCAGACAATAATAGAGACACTGACTTAATAAATGAGATAAATGACTGAAGCAGTGAGAAAAAGAAAACAATGAGAGCAAAATAGAAAAGCAAAACAATGAGAGCAAAATAACTCAAAGAAATACCGAGGAAATAAGGTTGAGCAAGCAGTAAGCATTTGCCATCTAAAGAGGTAACAGAAACAAATTAGCCGGGGATGGTTCATGCAGCAATAAATACTCTCTGAGTCTACTACATAACATAGCTGAGGGAAGTCAGTCTACAATCTTTCAAACTTAACAACATAGTTACATTAGAAGGGTCGGACTATAAGGTGGCCTGAGTAGAATAGCAGACGCCGCCTACTTCACGCAGCATGAAAGTCTAAGAGCGAGCCGATGATTGCCATCAGGAAAGTCTCTCTGATGGATTAGATTCCAGACAGAACAAAATAATCCTGCATCATATTGTAGCCAGTCAGGTTGATTAATAAAACGAATAACCAGAAAAACAATTAAGAATATAACATTGTTAATCATCTGATGCAAAACAGGTGACACAGATGGATGTAAATAGCTACTGTTGAGAATATAGGCAATTGTTCGATTAAATTAATCCAAGAATAAATCATGAACATGGCATACACAGTGCTAATGACATACTGAAACTTCATGATGAAACTACGTACTAGACAAATAGTAGAAACATCTACGCATATGACTAGTACTGCAAACATGGAAATAAACAGGAGAGGGATAAACATGTTATACCCTCCAGTAGGCCAGTTGGCCGTGGCAGCAGCGGAGGCTGCGGCGGCAGCAGCAGCGTTGGCAGTCTCTTGGGCGGCGGCGGCCGCAGCAGCAGTGGCGTCCTCGTTGGTCATGATGATGATGAAGGCGACGCAGATGTAGTGGACGAAGAGGAAGTAGACGACGTAGGGGACGAAGATTGGCGAGCAGTCGCGTAGGAGACGCTCCCCAAAAACCTAATCGCCCCTCTCCCGTACAGGAAACGGAGAGGCGGGGATTCGGAGGCCTGCTCTCCCGTCGACCTTGTACGCGGCGGACGGGATGGGATCAGCGATGGCAGCGACAGCAAAGGAATGTTGGTAGCGGCGCGTGGAGCAGATGATTCTGTTCTATGTTCGCAAGAGAGGAGCGACCTCTCCTTTATACACGCAGCGCAGGAGGCGAGAGGTCCAACAGAAACGCGTGCAATCAATTCCGTTAAGGCAAATGAATTCTGGAAACGGTCATACTTAAGAGCACTTAAGACAGACGTTTCAACTTCGTATTCATTTCCATTAAGGAAAAACGTTTCATGACCGTTCACATTTTATTCCTGCGTGACAAAAAGAATACATCGGCTCGGCGAGATTCCCGCAACCCGCGGCGCGTCGTGACAAGGCGAGGCGTGGCGAGGCGGGCGGCGGAGGAGGAGGAGCGCGCGTGTGGTACACATCCATTCTCCTAATACATCACACCAACTCATACTAGTAGGAGAATGTCTCAGTATATAAGCTGATGCACATCTCACTAAACTAGCGGTATGGGACTAAACTCCCACCACATGCCATGACAACATGGGTCTTAGGGATTTTCAGAATTGTTAAATGGGCTAAATGGCCCAATATTTCAGCAGCTACCTAATCATCTGATGCAAAACAGGTTTCACGTTTTCCCGACTTCACGACTTCCCGGTTTAACGTTTTTCCGACTTCACGACTTCCCGTTTTCACGACTTTCCGTTCCGACTTCCCGGTTTCACGTTTTCCCGGCTTCTCGTTTTCACGACTTTCCGTTCCGACTTCCCGGCTTCCCGTTTTCACGACTTTCCGTTCCAACTTCCCGGTTTCACGTTTTCCCGACTTCACGACTTCCCGTTTTCACGACTTCCCGTTTTCACGACTTCCCGGTTTCACGTTTTCCCGACTTCACGACTTCCCGTTTTCACGACTTTCCGTTCCGACTTCCCGGTTTCACGTTTTCCCGACTTCACGACTTCCCGTTTTCACGACTTCCCGTTTTCACGACTTCCGGTTTCACGTTTTCCCGACTTCACGACTTCCCGTTTTGTCCCGTTTTCACGACTTTCCGTTCCGACTTCCCGTTTTCACGTTTTCCCGACTTCACGACTTCCCGTTTTCACGACTTCCCGACTTCACGACTTCCCGGTTTCACGACTTCCCGATTTCACGACTTCCCGGTTTCACGTTTTCCCGACTTCACGACTTCCCGTTTTCACGACTTCCCGTTTTCACGACTTCCCGGTTTCACGTTTTCCCGACTTCACGACTTCCCGTTTTCACGACTTTCCGTTCCGACTTCCCGGTTTCACGTTTTCCCGGCTTCCCGTTTTCACGACTTTCCGTTCCGACTTCCCGGTTTCACGTTTTCCTGACTTCACGTTTTCCCGGCTTCCCGTTTTCACGACTTACCGTTCCGACTTCCCGGTTTCACGTTTTCCCGACTTCCCGTTTTCACGACTTCCCGGTTTCACGACTTCCCGGTTTCACGTTTTCCCGACTTCACGACTTTCCGTTCCGACTTCCCGGTTTCACGTTTTCCCGACTTCACGACTTCCCGTTTTCACGACTTCCCGTTTTCACGACTTCCCGGTTTCACATTTTCCCTACTTCACGACTTCCCGTTTTCACGACTTTCCGTTCCGACTTCCCGGTTTCACATTTTCCCGGCTTCCCGTTTTCACGACTTTCCGTTCCGACTTCCCGGTTTCACGGTTTCCCGTTTTCACGACTTCCCGGTTTCACGTTTTCCCGACTTCACGACTTCCCGTTTTCACGACTTTCCGTTCCGACTTCCCTGTTTCACGTTTTCCCGCTTCCCATTTTCACGACTTTCCGTTCCGACTTCCCGGCTTCCCGTTTTCACGACTTTCCGTTCCGACTTCCCGGCTTCCCGTTTTCACGACTTTCCGTTCTGACTTCCCGGTTTCACGTTTTCCCGACTTCCCGGCTTCCCGTTTTCACGTTTTCCCAGCTTCCCGTTTTCACGTTTTCCCAGTTTCCCGGCTTCCCGTTTTCACGACTTTCCGTTCCGACTTCCCGGTTTCACGTTTTCCCGACTTCCCGGCTTCTCGTTCTCACGTTAGTGTTAGTTCAAATTTTGATATGGTATACTTCCCAACATATCTTTCTAAGGTTTGTTAAACATATGTTTGCTACTCTTCTGCCTCAACTCCATCTCCTGTGTTGTAGGCTGTCATGATTGACAATGAAACCACTTCTCTGTTAACATCTAGTGTTGTTCTGCAACATGGTGCTGCTGCATAGACAGTAATAAACGATGGAATGCTAAAGAACAATAGTCGAAGAAAGCAAAAAAACTTCCCTGATAGAGAGCCAAAAGAATGATAAAGAACAATACGAACCAAAAGAGAATGGAATTCAACACAAACATATAGATGCACAAACAAGTGTCTGAAAGAGTACATCAAGTCTGGCCAATATTTAGGCAATAGGATCTGACCGAAGGATATTGTTGTAAGCTTTCCTTCTTAGCCAGCGGTGGTACGACTAAAAACATGCTGTTGGAACAGCATGTCCTTACGCAAAATGGTTCAACCACACATGCTTACATAGCTAACACATAATCCAATGCTGTAGAAGGGGAGACAAATCCAACAGCAGCATCCAGATAGGCAGCAAGAACTCAGAAGGAGTAGCTGCGTGCAGCAATGCGATGACCACATCTAATTAGCTTAAGGTAGGCGCTGAGAAGCAGCGGATGTCGAGGCAGACCAGCAGCACTAAATATCCATGAGCCCTCCACCTAGCTTCTGCGAGCTATGCTCATAACAGGAAGCATCGTTGAAGACATGGCTGTACATCAGAGAACCTGCCAATAAAAGGAAGACAGTGTTAAATAGCCTTGTAGAAGATAAGCAGATCATGAAGGTATCTAAATCGTAGCACCATAACATCAAGATCAAAAGGTGTTTATAAAATCATTCAGCGAATACCTTATGTATAAAGGATCTCTTCAGTGATAGCAGATCAGCTACTACTTCGGCTTCTAGTTCCCATTCTTGACAGCAGAAGCAGACCTGATAAACCAAACAAGTGAAAGAGTGAGCAATTGTATCTATTCACATGAAGCTAGTCTATTTTAAATATTCATACATAAGATACTGCACAACAATGCCTAGGAAAGCTGGACCTTTTAGGTTTGGGCAGCAGGATGTCACCATCTTTTTCCTCACTGGCCTCCATAACATCATCCACCACAGGTCCAACAGGAAGCTAGGTAGTTTGCAAGTACAAACAAAGCAAAGTATTAGAAGCAATGAATCAGCAACATGGCTAGAACAATGAAATAGAAAAACTAACATCTGTCTCTTCTTCAGTTGTTTTAGCAATATCTGCAACAAGATTTATCTTCTCTTTAGGCGGGGTTCCAAAGAGAGCACGCCTCGCAGAGCCACGTTTAGGGGTTGTTGACCTGTTACATTCAATAATATATATATAGCGACAATAGAATGGAATAAGTGACTAAATAGGCTGTGGCCATATTGGCACAAATGTGTAAGGCAGTACCCTCTAGCTGGAGTTGAAGGGCTTAGCTTGGCAGCAGGAGGAGTAGTTGCCTGTGTTAGAACAAACACAAATCATGAGGCAAAGAAAGAACAACACATATAACAGGAGGGGATAGACAGAAATCCATCTGAAGGAGTATCCATATGTACTGCAAAAAGCATGGATATGATGTCAACTCACCGGGCGAGGAGTGAATGCAACAGGAGGTAAAGCCGGAAGAGCTGATGGAATCTGTATGCCTGAACCGGTAGAGGATGATGTCCCAGCAGATTCAACGGCAGCAGGAATGACAAGCGGAGGTAGCTCAGGCTTGTAAGTCTCCTCAATCCTATTGACTTGGAAGGATAGATTCTCGCCGCTGTTTAACCTCCATTTCTTGGATATAGAGACCATGAGCTTGTATTTCTGTCCAATGAGGCGGTCAAGTTCTGGCGGGATAGTAGCGTCAAACCTTGCAACACTGGCCATTTCTTCACTTGTGGTATATCCTGGGTGCCTTTGACCAAGCAACTTCATTAACGGCTTTGATAGAGCCTTCATTGCAACCTTGTCAAACATCACAAATTCAGCTTCGCCCGTGCCGTCAGATGTAAAAACAGAAACACAGTACCTGTAGACCCATAACAAGTAATGTATCAGGCTACCAGCGTCACCAGCTATAGCTAGAGGAAGTAATTAACAACTAATTTACTCACGTAAGTTCTGCCTTCACAGAGGTGCAGGTGTTGCCTGAGCAGGTGAACTGATTGCCAGCAAGCTTAGCAGATTTGCGACATGTCAAACACGAAGGAAACCACCAACGCTGATCACGGCTAACTCTCTCAACAGTGACGGTACAGATGAAACGGTTGTCCTGTAGAATCAACATTAGGTAACAGAAACATCATAGCAAGCTTAAAAACAAAACAGCCATGACCAAAAATAGGATCACACAATGTGCTTACCATCTCTTCAAAAGGATCTAGTTCAATGAGCTCTAACACAGTTTTATCACTGGGAGCCTGGTGGGCACGGGGCATAATAGCGTCAGGCCCTGTTGGGGTATAGCTGGCCAGAGGAACGAACTGCTCTCCAAGTCTACATCAAGGAAAAGACAAGCCTAAATACAAAGATCTATAGGGAAGTAAATAGGACATGAAGCTGCCCCTGGGTACATACCCTAGACGGAAAGAATTAATATCTGGTATATCCTCGTCAATGTACCAGCGACATGGAGAGCTACCGCTCAGACCCAGAATTCCTGTAGCAAAAGCATAGAACAAGAAAGGTTAAACTGATGATAACTAAAACACATACTATAGCTTATATGAAATCCGAGAAACCAAACAGCTACAAAATTACTGATTAAGCACATTATCTAAAACATCAAAGGCTGTGTACTGTACAGAAACAAATTAACAGAGCATCATTGCCATTTCATTGTCAAGGCCTAGCTCTGCAAAGAAGGTAAATTGGTAACACCTACCACGAGACATCTTAGGTAACAGTCCCACGAAGATAGCAATAACCGGCTCAGTAGCCCCCCAGGCACAAACAACCTCTGCATCAAATTCAACCGCCCGATCACCCCAAAGAACAATCCTCATCTCATTACCTCTACACAGACATAAGGAGGTAAAGAATCAGACATATGCATTATTAGCACAGATAACTGGCATCAACCAAAAGGCTAATGAACATCGTAACTTACAACAGGTCGACCAGCATAATTGTCCTTGTGTTTGATGCTGTAATCTGAGCACCTGACTGAACTGGGATGATATCAGAAACCATGGTAATCTTTCCCATAACATCTGCACGGAAGTAAATCGGAAAACCAAGGTTAGACACAACACATAAAGGTGAATAACCCAACGATTTAAAAAAGCACAGTCAAGCATAACACACCAATGAAGCGTGGTGGGGGTCCACCACTGGGAGTTGGGATGTCAGTTAATGCAGTCAAATTGTAGGTGCAGAAAGCATAAGTGTCCTCAACGCCATTCTTTATTTCAGCCACGGTAAACCTAGTGAATTGCACCATGAAAGGGCTCTCTACAGGCCTGTATGTTGACCTTGACGGGGTGCACAGAAACTTCTTGATGACATAGACCTTGCCTTCTTTCAGCACATCTTTGAAGCGGTCCACCATATTTGCAGGGATCTGACCATACATATGAGTTCCCTGAAGAAATAACACTTGTATTAGGCCAAGAAAGAGGGAAGATCATATAACTTAAGCTGTTATTCATGGCAAACAAAAAAAATGAGAGATGGGGCACACACCTCACTATCAAGGAGGACTAAGTCAGTGTGTTGAATTGGTCCCTCATCCGTCCCCCCACGGAAATGCCACATACGAGAAACATAGACACATATAGTCCACTTTTGCTCACCGTCATGGATCTGAGAAAGCAAGGAAGTCGCCATCTGCAATAGCATCACAAAGCTAGTTAAACAATGAGAAATCTAACATAAGGACCAACAAAAAGAGCAGGAACATATTCACACACAAATAAATCATCAATTTGCAAGCACTACCTGATAATACTTGCTTCTAACAAAAACATCGAGAGAGGATGCAAGCAGCAAAAGTACATAAGCCAAAGACAACATAACCCAAGAAATAGGAATCCATCATCTCTATTTGCCAAATTATGTAACACAAAACAATGCAGCCAACAAAAGTACACAAGCTAAAGGCCTAGGACTGTAATATTTCAGAGAATACAGTATCCCGAGTCTCAGAACCGCATGTATATGTAACACAAAATGATGCACCCACCAAAAGTACACAAGCTAAAGGTCTATACTATGTACATAGCACTGGAGACTATCTGTTAAGCAAGGACTAGAATATTTCAGAGAACACAATATTCCTAGTCTCAGAACCACATGTACCATTGTAACATCCCAAAATTATTATCAGGATTATATTCCAAAAATGAGAGCCAACAAAAACTTTTGTTGTTTATTGTATGTTAATTGCTTTTGTTACTTGAGTGTTGTTCTTGCTGTTGGTGTGAGTGTTTGCTCTAGTAAACACTAGTAAGAAATAAAGAAAACAAAATATAAAATCAAAGCAAGAAAAATAAAAGTGACAAGTTGTCACATGAAAATCTTCAAGTGACAAACTCAATTAATTTCAAACCAAAGTCAGTGGAGTTGTAATGTAAACACTCCCCATTTTGTTCCTACCACTTTCCCCTCTCAAATATTATTTTTGAATTAGTTTTAAAATTCTAAAATAAAAACAAATGGAAATAAATTAAAATAACATAAACAAAGTACTATAAAAGAAAATGTTTCAAAACATTTTATTATTTTATGCCAATTTTTGTGGAGCTTCTGTACATTATGGGAAGGCCCCACAAATTTTTGCAAATTTTTCTAAAATGTTTAAATGCCCTAATTAAATCCTAGAAAACCTTCTGGATTTAACAGAAGGACTAAAACAGAAATAAAAAAAGAAGCAGAGAGGAGGCAGGGGGTTTTCTGCAAAAACGTCATCCCCTACCTCTCTCCCTCGCCCCGACGTGCCGCCGTGTCGCCGTGCGCGCTCGCCGTTTCCGAGCCGCCCAGGCCCCCCCTGCGCGCGCCCGGTGCCTCTGCTGCCCCTGCGTGCAGGAGAGAGCACTCGAGCCCCTCCCCGCGCCATTACGCCGCCCCTTTCCCCGATGCCTCGCCGTGGCACCCGCGGCGTCGCCGGCCAAATTGGCCCAGCCCTCTGCGCCTCGACACGCACAGCTCCTCTAGACGCTTCTAGAACGTGTCCGGACCCCGTTAAGCACCAAGCCGCCACGAGCCTCTGCACCCTCGCCGCGTAGCCGAGGAATTGGTCGCCGTAGACGCGCCATGGTCGCCGCCGTGGACCTCGACCACCATGGACCGCCCCGAGCCTATAAAGCCACCCCGAGACCTCACTGAAACTCCACACCCCTCCCTCGATCTCTCCCTCGCTCCAATTTGGTCTGTGCACCGCCAGAGGGCCGTGCACTGCCGCACCCGTCGCCGCCGTCAAGGTCGATCATCGCCGCAACACCACACCCTCCCATTCTTCCCTCTCTGGCCTGCACTTGCTTCCCTCTGCTTCACCGCACTCACCTCACCCTTTTTCCCTCTGGATTGTGTCCAGATTCGCCGTGGGATCATCGCCGGAGCTCGTGCCCGTGGCCGTGGAAGTTGCAGACCACGCCGTCACCGCTACACTCCGTCCCAGCAAGCACAACTCGCGCCACAACCTTACCCGAGCCTCCGCCGTCGATTCACGTCATCGCCGCCGTCTGCCGTGCCCTCTAGGTGAGTTTTCCGTCCACCTCGCCGTCGCCGGAGCTTCGGCGCCGCTCGTTTTAGGTCACCGGAGTTCGTCGACGACGTGGGCTAACGTGAGCCGTTGGATCTTAATCCAACGATTGCGTACCGCTTCGGTTAAGTGAAAGAGAGAGAGAGACTGACGGGCGGGCCCCGCTCGTCAGGATTTTATTATTTTCCAACCACGCACTGTGTCGCTGACGTGTAGACCCCACTAGTCAGCCTTTTCAACATTATCCAGAGGAGGGAATTTTCGAATTTCAAACTTCTCTGAATAATCAGTACTGGATCCAACTTTGAAATTCAATATCTCGAGATTTAGGAATCCAAATAAATCAAACTCAACTGTTCTGGAAAGCTTATGAAATTGTTTAACCAACACAATTGGTCTCATGTCATTTAATTAAATAGTAAAAAGTATTATTGAAAATGCCACAGAAGGTTTAAAATCTAAACTTGTTTGTTTCTGATACTCTGTTAGTCCAAATAATTCCAAACCAATTTTGCTAGCTTAGTACTGCCTTGTGTTAGCTCCCCTAATTTTGGTAGAATTAATTAAGCAGTATTAATTGTTGACTTTAAGATAAACCCTTCTGGACTAAAACAAACAAATATGTTTATTGGTTGATCCAAATGAGTTAGGACCAATTTTGTTAGCTCACATATAGCCATGTTTAGTTACCCCTAAAAGGGTTTAATTTTTGGAACAATAGAATTTAAATGGTAGCTAAAACTTGATTATTAAGCTACTGGATTCAATCCAATGTGTAGGGAGTTTGGTAACTCCAAATGATCCAATTCAAATTGGGTTGTCTTCTACACATCAGTAGCTTTCTATAGAATTTAGTTTGTATTTTTGTGACCAACAGAACTCAAGTTGTGGAATTAAACATGAATAACTAGTTCTGCCATAATTTAGAAGTAATTAAATAATGTTTAATTCAATTTATTTGAAAATCAAATTGTGTGGTTTGATGTGTGCAGTAGCTAATTGTGATGTTGATGATGGTTATGTTGAGATGATTGCTTGTATAGCTTAGTGATTGTTTGCATTGTTTGTTTATTAATTAGACGAGAACGTTGTCGGATATATCGAGGAAGGAGAGTTTGCTGAATTTGAAGAACAAGAGCAAGATCACTTTGCCAAGCAAGGCAAGCTATTCTCTGAGCTTGCACTACCAACATATGCATCTACTTTCATAACATGTTTTACTCTCAAAGCAAGATTTATAAAACCCATTTCAAAAATATATGGATATTATTTTGCCACCCTATGTAGTAGTTTATATAAAACTTTAGGATGGGAAAACAATGTTGTTTATTCAAAACTCCTTTGAAATTTCTTGTGAGTTTATGGAATGCCGAGATGTCGGTGTTGTATTGGAAAAGTGGAAAAATGGTGATGTTTATGAAAAATGCACAGTGTCCTAGTACTATGGAAACCAATCCTACCCTGTGCGACCACATTTACCACATATGGGAAAAGGCGTAGTCATGTAGTTTGCTCTTATTAGTATGGGATACCTCATCGACGGAGATGACTCCGTTATGCATGAGGGGATGGTCCGAGGATCTACCCCCTGACCCGGGTCCTCACACAAGTTGGTGGGGAGGATAGAAGGTTCCACCATAAACCGCCGGACAAAACTATGAGTCCTCACACTTAGGGTTTCTGACGGGAAACCGGACTGGGTGTCGATGGAAAGTGTCATATGGGAAGGATCCTATACTAGCATGAGCAAATAAGAGGCTATGGCCGGCGGCTTACTTCGCATACACCTGGTATGGCGAGACGTGGCAGACACGATGAGTTGCCGGATGGATGTGGGTTAAAAGCGTGCTACCTCTGCAGAGTGTTAAAACTATTCGAATAGCCGAGTCCTCGGATATGGACAATTGGGAGACTGTCCTAAGACCTTGTGCAAGTTTTAAAAGACTTTGAGTTTTAAAAGAAAAATGAAGTGGAGATTGTTTCCTACACCTATACCAACGGATCGGTATGAGGTGGTTGGATGAAAGTGGACCATGACGGGCTATGGTCGGAAAAAGGGGAGTTTTGGAAAAACAGATGAAAATGGTGACTTCTTTAAAGATAGTTATAAAACTCTTCTTACCTTTTTCAATAAAGATATAGAGATGTTTTAAATAAGAAAAGTTGTCAACTAAAATAAAACTGGTGCATACTCATGTTGGGGTAGTTTGCGAGTACATTCAAATGTACTCATATTGGTTTCGTCCCTGGCTATTGTCCTAGCCAGACTACGAGGAGGAACACTACGCCGAGCAGGAGTATGGCGACTTCTACGCCAACTAAGGATCTCCACAAGTCAGCTGCCTGTCGGGTTGTCATCGTTAGAATATGATGTCTACTACGCCGTAGCTTCCGCTGATATTTTGGTTTGGCCCATGAAGGCACCTATGTAAGAACTTGGTCTAAATGACCATTTATGTAAGACTTTTATTCGGTACTGTAATGGATGTAAACTTTGGTATCCAATTCGGATTATGTGCAACGACAGACTGATCACGGGATCGTTGTGTTAAGCATAATCGGGTATTTCGGACAGCTAGTCCGGGGTCCCCACAGACTTGGTATCAGAGCCATCCTGACTTTAGGAAACCTTAGTTAGCATGGTCGTTTGTCAAATGTTACAAAAGATGAATTTCTAAAAAGAAAGGAATGAAGTATTTTCGAAAATTGCTTATCTCCAATCCTCTTACTTATGCAAAATTTTACTCTCATTAAATGTTACATTTTCCTTGTATCCCTAAAATTTTGTACACCTCTCATTAAGTTTAAAATTTGACTCACTTGTTGCCCTACTATATTAAAATTTTGATATACTTGTCACCTAACTAACTTAAAATTTTGCTTAAAAACTGTAGATGGCACTCCACTGGACCGAGTTCGTTCAGCTGGAGAAGGACAGCAAGCTGACGTTTGAGAGGGACTTGTTCGAGTTGACCAAGCTGTTAGGTCGCCCCGCTCCAGAGTTTGAGGGAGCTCAGATTGATGTTCACGGTGTTGGAAGGCTGAGCTGGCTCATCAGATCGTCAGTTCGCAGGAACATCAAGTCTCCCAGTTCCAGGACACTCATCTTCACCACCAAGGAGGCCACCTGGGTTGATGGTCTCTGTACTGCTACACAGAGGATGCTAGCCCGACTTTGTGAGGAGCACAAGGCGGAGTTAGTAGACTCCCGTTTCCGGTTCTACGGGAGGCGCAACTGTGATGGACACCCTACTCCTTCACCTTACCACCCGATGTTTGGGAGCTACATCATGGACATGGAGATCTTACTTCAGTGCACTCAGGATGATCTGTTGCGCACTAGGATTCAGCTCCACTTGACCGCGAGTCGCTCGTTGAGCTTCGCGAGAACGAGATGAAGCTGATGGTGGAGAAGGTTGCTCTTCTCAGGAAGAGGGCCCAGCTGAGGAAGACTATCGTGAAGCTCCGCACGAAGGTGGCAGAGCAGGACGGACTGATTGAGGATCTAGAGCACCATACTGACGAGATGGAGGAGGAGGGCGAGGATCTCCGCAAGGAGAACGACGCTTTCCTCAGTGACGATGATGACTTCGTGGAGGAGATGGACTGTGAGGAGGAGGATGATGAGGAGGAGTTAGTTGACGAGGAGGAGGAGCCACTCGAGCCAGTTCTCGAGGACGAGGAGGAGGATCCCGAGGAGCCAGCCTACCAGTCAGATGCTGACGTGTTAGAGCTGGAGGTTCCACCTCAGTAGGCGAGTGACTTGATCACTACCGCAGGATTAGGTTGACCCCCTATAGCTAGTCGAGTAGTAGTGGTTCTTTTGGAAACCAGATGTTATGTATCCTAGATGTAAGGTGATGTTGTAAGCTTGATGTTGATGTGAACTCCTTGATGTGTTGTTTGTGAAATATAAGTATGTTTGTCTTGTTTAAATCTGTGTGAACTATTTTCATATAAACTTAGGATTAATCAACCACTTGAGAGATCGTCTTTTCCCTTAGTCGAACTTTTCTTGCCTTGTCTCTTATACCCGGTGTGCTTCAGGATGCCACCCCGTCGCAGCAATGCGGAAGGATCAGGATCAGCACCACCACCACCGGACCCAACCCCCACCCAACTTCTCGCACTTATCATGGAGGAGCGTGAAAATGCCCGGCAAGAGCGCCAAGCTCATCTCGCTGCCTTACAACAACTCGCAGCCGCTATAACAACAACAACAACAACAACAACAACAACAACAATGGTGGTAACGGCAATGGCGATGGAAACCAGCGATCTACCTTGGGTGATTTTCAGAAGACCAACCCACCCACCTACTCCAAGGGACTTCACCCACTAGAAGCCGATGATTGGCTTCGCACCATCGACAATAATCTTGAAGTTGCTGCTGTGGGAGAAAATGAGAAAGTGTTGTATGCAACCCACTATCTCGCTGGACCTGCAAGAGCTTGGTGGGAAACTACCAAGACTCTCCAGCCAGCTGGTCATGTCATCAACTGGGCTGAGTTCCAGGAGAAGTTCCGCAAGAAGCATATTCCCAGTGGACTTATTGAGAGGAAGAAGGATGAGTTCCGTAAGCTGAGGCAGGGAAGTAGAGATGTGGTCGGTTATCTTGAGGAGTTTACCGACTTATCTCGGTATGCTCCTGATGACACCGACAAGAAGAGAAGAAGATGGAGCGTTTCATGAGTGGACTTCATGATGAACTTCAGTGTGCTTTGGTTATCCATGACTTCCGTGATCTGGAGTCACTTGTGGACAAAGCCATCCAGCTGGAGACCAAGCGCAAGTCGATGTATGAAGGTCGCAAGAGGAGGATGAATGCTCAGGAAGGCTCGAGCAGCCAGAAACCTCGTATCTTTCAGCAGAACACCAGGCCTGCCTATCGTCCACCCCAAGCTCCACGCCCCAATTACCCTAACCGCCCAAACAACTTCAACCGCCCCAATGACAATAACCGTCCCGGAGGAAACTTCAACAACTTCACCCGCAATCCCAATGTGATCTGCTTTGAATGCGGCAACAAGGGTCACTACTCCAAAGAATGTCCCAATCCCAAGAGGAATGTCCAGCGCCCCAATGCGCCGGCACAGAACAATGGTCAAGGCCGCAATGGAAATGGAAATGGCAAGAATGCCGCACCTCGCGGAAATGCTGCTGTTGCCAAGGGTCGTCTGCACCACATCAATGCTGAAGAAGCTCAGGATGCTCCGGATGTTGTGCTGGGTACGTTCCTTGTCAACTCAGTACCTGCAACTGTTCTGTTTGATTCTGGTGCTACCCATTCATTTGTTACCCAAGAATTTGTTGCTAAGGGAGGTTTAGTTAAGAGCCTCTTACCCAAACCCATGGTCATCCAAATCCCAGAATCCACCGTAGAGACCAAGATGTTTTGCTCCGATGTACCCCTTGAGATCAAAGGAGAAAAGTTTCCAGTTAACTTAATTGTTCTGGGAACCCAAGGCATCGATGTTATACTCGGTATGAATTGGTTAGCCAAGTACCATGGTCGAATTGACTGTGCCAGAAGAGCTGTATCCATCACCACCGACAAAGAAGTAGAAGTGGAGTATGTGTCTGAAACTAGTCAACCTCACCCAGGCTGCCATGAGAGCATAGCTCGACCCGCCCTAGATGAGATCCGTGTTGTTCATCTGTTCAAGGATGTTTTCCCAGAAGAATTGCCTGGTATGCCGCCAGATAGGGATATTGAGTTCATAATTGAGCTTATCCCAGGAACATCCCCCATATCCCAAAAGCCTTATCGGATGAATCCGGAAGAACTGGTTGAGTTGAAGAAGCAGTTGGCTGATATGCTAAGCAAAGGTCTTGTCCGCCCAAGCGCTTCACCATGGGGATCACCCATTATTTTGTGGACAAGAGAGACGGTACCACACGCCTGTGTGTGGATTATCGCAAGCTGAATGACGTGACCATTAAAAATAAGTACCCTCTTCCCAAGATCGAGGATCTGTTCGATCAAATGAACGGAGCCCGAGTCTTTTCAAAGATCGATCTTCGGACAGGATACCATCAGTTGAAGATCAGAGAGACAGATATTCCCAAGACCGCCTTCACCACTCGTTACGGTTGTTTGAATACACCGTGATGTCTTTTGGTCTGACCAATGCCCCAGCCTATTTCATGAATCTCATGAACAAGATTTTCATGGAGTACCTCGACAAGTTCGTGGTAGTTTTCCTTGATGACATCCTTATTTATTCCAAGACCGAAGAAGAGCATGCTGAACACCTGCGTCTAGTTTTGGAGACCCTCCAGAGCACCAGCTGTATGCCAAGCTTAGCAAGTGTGAGTTTTGGCTCAGTGAAGTGGCATTTCTTGGACATATTGTATCCGCTGGAGGAATTTCTGTTGACCCTGAGAAGATACAAGCCATTCTTGACTGGTTATCCCCAACCAATGTTTTTGAAATCCGAAGCTTTCTCGGACTTGCCGGTTATTACCGCAAGTTCGTTGAAGGATTTTCCAGTATAGCCAAACCTCTGACCCAACTGTTGAAGAAGGACAAGAAATTTGAATGGACTCAGAAGTGTGAGGATAGTTTCCAAGAACTGAAGAAGAGACTAACCTCAGCCCCAATCCTGATCATGCCAGACGTCACCCAGAGTTTCGACGTGTATTGCGATGCATCACGCCTCGGACTTGGTTGCGTTCTGATGCAAGAAGGCAAAGTTGTGTCGTATCTGTCCCGGCAGTTGCGACCGCATGAAGAGAATTACCCAACCCATGACTTGGAGTTAGCTGCTGTAGTCTTTGCTCTTAAGAAGTGGCGTCCCTATCTTGCGGGACATCGCTGCGAGGTCTATACAGATCACAAAAGCTTGAAGTATATTTTCACCCAGAAAGATCTGAACCTGCGACAGAGGAGATGGATGGAATTAATCAAGGATTATGATATTGGAATCCATTATCACCCCGGAAAGGCTAATGTAGTTGCCGATGCCCTTAGTCGCAAACCTTGCACCCTGAATGCCCTGATCCAAGCCGAACAGCCAGCCTTGTTCAAAGACTTCCAAGATTTTGGACTAGAGCTTGTTAGCCATGGTTATCTCGCCAATCTAGAGTTAACCCCAACCCTGATGGATCAAATCAAAGAAGCCCAAAAGGTCATGAAAGCATAGAGGGAATTAGGAAGAAAATTTCCCTCGGCAAAGCACCCGGTTTTACCGAAGATGCTGAAGGAGTGCTGAAATTCAATGACCGTATCTGTGTGCCCAATGTCACGGAACTTAAGGAGTTAATCCTGAAGGAGGCCCATGAGACCCCTTATTCAATCCACCCCGGCGGAACCAAAATGTACCAAGACCTTCGAGAAAGATTTTGGTGGCATGGAATGAAGCGAGAGATTGGTTCATTCGTAGCCAAGTGTGATATCTGTCAGCGAGTCAAGGCTGAACATCAGCGACCCGCTGGATTGCTTCAACCTTTGAAAATTCCCGAGTGGAAGTGGGATGAGATTGGAATGGATTTTATTACCGGACTTCCAAGATCCAACCGAGGCCATGATTCAATCTGGGTCATCGTTGATCGACTGACCAAGGTTGCCCACTTTGTTCCTGTCAAGACCACTCATACCGGAGCTCAGTTAGCAGACCTGTATATTTCCAGAATAGTGAGCCTGCATGGTGTGCCTAAGAAGATTGTATCTGATAGAGGCACGCAATTCACCTCAAGATTCTGGAAATCCCTTCATGAAGCCCTCGGAACCAAGTTAGCCTTTAGCACAGCTTATCATCCCCAGACCGATGGCCAGACTGAGCGAGTGAACCAGATATTGGAGGACATGCTTCGCGCATGTGTTCTATCCTATGGTTCCAAGTGGGAAGATTGTCTTCCGTTTGCAGAGTTCTCGTACAACAACAGTTATCAGTCTAGTCTGCAAATGGCCCCTTTTGAAGCCCTTTACGGCAAGAAGTGTCGTACACCCCTGAATTGGTCCGATACCGGAGAGAGCAAATTGTTCGGACCAGATACCCTCCGTGAAGCTGAAGAGCAAGTTCAGCTTATTCGTGAACGCCTCAAAACTGCCCAATCCCGTCAGAAGAGTTACGCTGACACCAAGCGCCGTGACCTCACTTTCAGTGTCGGAGATTATGTTTATCTCCGAGTGACACCCCTCAAGGAATGCAGCGTTTCCATGTCAAAGGAAAGTTAGCGCCAAGGTATATTGGACCCTTCAAGGTCATTGCTCGTCGAGGAGAAGTATCCTATCAGCTGGAGTTACCCCAGGAGTTAGGAGATTATCATGATGTCTTCCACATTTCCTTGCTCCGGAAGTGTCTTGAAGTTCCTGACCAGCCTGATGTTTTCAAAAACATCGACCACCTCTCCATCGACCTGAACCAAGACCTGACTTATCGTGAGAGACCCCTCAAAATTCTCGAAGAAGATGTTCGTGTTACCCGAAGACGTGCGATCAAGTTTTACAAAGTCCAGTGGACTAACCACTCTGAAGAAGAAGCAACTTGGGAACGCGAAGATTATCTTAGAAGCGAATTCCCAGACCTCCTTAAAACCTAAGCCTAGCAAATCTCGGGACGAGATTTATTTTAAGGGGGGAAGGATTGTAACATCCCAAAATTATTATCAGGATTATATTCCAAAAATGAGAGCCAACAAAAACTTTTGTTGTTTATTGTATGTTAATTGCTTTTGTTACTTGAGTGTTGTTCTTGCTGTTGTGTGAGTGTTTGCTCTAGTAAACACTAGTAAGAAAAAAGAAAACAAAATATAAAATCAAAGCAAGAAAAATAAAAGTGACAAGTTGTCACATGAAAATCTCAAGTGACAAACTCAATTATTTTCAAACCAAAGTCAGTGGAGTTGTAATGTAAACACTCCCCATTTTGTTCCTACCACTTTCCCCTCTCAAATATTATTTTTGAATTAGTTTTAAAATTCTAAAATAAAAACAAATGAAATAAATTAAATAACATAAACAAAGTACTATAAAAGAAAATGTTTCAAAACATTTTATTATTTTATGCCAATTTTTGTGGAGCTTCTGTACATTATGGGAAGGCCCCACAAATTTTTGCAAATTTTTCTAAAATGTTTAAATGCCCTAATTAAATCCTAGAAAACCTTCTGGATTTAACAGAAGGACTAAAACAGAAATAAAAAAAGAAGCAGAGAGGAGGCAGGGGGTTTTCTGCAAAAACGTCATCCCCTACCTCTCTCCCTCGCCCCGACGTGCCGCCGTGTCGCCGTGCTGCGCTCGCCGTTTCCGAGCCGCCCAGGCCCCCCCTGCGCGCGCGCCCGGTGCCTCTGCTGCCCTGCGTGCAGGAGAGAGCACTCGAGCCCCTCCCCGCGCCATTACGCCGCCCCTTTCCCCGATGCCTCGCCGTGGCACCCGCGGCGTCGCCGGCCAAATTGGCCCAGCCCTCTGCGCCTCGACACGCACAGCTCCTCTAGACGCTTCTAGAACGTGTCCGGACCCCGTTAAGCACCAAGCCGCCACGAGCCTCTGCACCCTCGCCGCGTAGCCGAGGAATTGGTCGCCGTAGACGCGCCATGGTCGCCGCCGTGGACCTCGACCACCATGGACCGCCCCGAGCCTATAAAGCCACCCCGAGACCTCACTGAAACTCCACACCCCTCCCTCGATCTCTCCCTCGCTCCAATTTGGTCTGTGCACCGCCAGAGGGCCGTGCACTGCCGCACCCGTCGCCGCCGTCAAGGTCGATCATCGCCGCAACACCACACCCTCCCATTCTTCCCTCTCTGGCCTGCACTTGCTTCCCTCTGCTTCACCGCACTCACCTCACCCTTTTTCCCTCTGGATTGTGTCCAGATTCGCCGTGGGATCATCGCCGGAGCTCGTGCCCGTGGCCGTGGAAGTTGCAGACCACGCCGTCACCGCTACACTCCGTCCCAGCAAGCACAACTCGCGCCACAACCTTACCCGAGCCTCCGCCGTCGATTCACGTCATCGCCGCCGTCTGCCGTGCCCTCTAGGTGAGTTTTCCGTCCACCTCGCCGTCGCCGGAGCTTCGGCGCCGCTCGTTTTAGGTCACCGGAGTTCGTCGACGACGTGGGCTAACGTGAGCCGTTGGATCTTAATCCAACGATTGCGTACCGCTTCGGTTAAGTGAAAGAGAGAGAGACTGACGGGCGGGCCCCGCTCGTCAGGATTTTATTATTTTCCAACCACGCACTGTGTCGCTGACGTGTAGACCCCACTAGTCAGCCTTTTCAACATTATCCAGAGGAGGGAATTTTCGAATTTCAAACTTCTCTGAATAATCAGTACTGGATCCAACTTTGAAATTCAATATCTCGAGATTTAGGAATCCAAATAAATCAAACTCAACTGTTCTGGAAAGCTTATGAAATTGTTTAACCAACACAATTGGTCTCAGGTCATTTAATTAAATCAGTAAAAAGTATTATTGAAAATGCCACAGAAGGTTTAAAATCTAAACTTGTTTGTTTCTGATACTCTGTTAGTCCAAATAATTCCAAACCAGTTTTGCTAGCTTAGTACTGCCTTGTGTTAGCTCCCCTAATTTTGGTAGAATTAATTAGGCAGTATTAATTGTTGACTTCAAGATAAACCCTTCTGGACTAAAACAAACAAATATGTTTATTGGTTGATCCAAATGAGTTAGGACCAATTTTGTTAGCTCACTATAGCCATGTTTAGTTACCCCTAAAAGGGTTTAATTTTTGGAACAATAGAATTTAAATGGTAGCTAAAACTTGATTATTAAGCTACTGGATTCAGTCCAATGTGTAGGGAGTTTGGTAACTCCAAATGATCCAATTCAAATTGGGTTGTCTTCCACACATCAGTAGCTTTCTATAGAAATTTAGTTTGTATTTTTGTGACCAACAGAACTCAAGTTGTGGATTTTAACATGAATAACTAGTTCTGCCATAATTTAGAAGTAATTAAATAGTGTTTAATTCAATTTTATTTGAAAATCAAATTGTGTGGTTTGATGTGTGCAGTAGCTAATTGTGATGTTGATGATGGTTATGTTGAGATGATTGCTTGTATAGCTTAGTGATTGTTTGCATTGTTTGTTTATTAATTAGACGAGAACGTTGTCGGATATATCGAGGAAGGAGAGTTTGCTGAATTTGAAGAACAAGAGCAAGATCACTTTGCCAAGCAAGGCAAGCTATTCTCTGAGCTTGCACTACAAATATATGCATCTACTTTCAGAACATGTTTTACTCTCAAAGCAAGATTTATAAAACCCGTTTCAAAAGTATATGGATATTATTTTGCCACCCTATGTAGTAGTTTATATAAAACTTTAGGATGGGAAAACAATGTTGTTTATTCAAAACTCCTTTGATATTTCTTGAGAGTTTGTGAATGCCGAGATGTCGGTGTTGTATTGGAAAAGTGGTGATGTTTATGAAAAATGCACAGTGTCCTAGTACTATGACGACCAATCTTACCCTGTGCGACCACATTTACCACATATGGGAAAAGGCTTAGTCATGTAGTTTGCTCTTATTAGTATGGGATACCTCATCAACGGAGATGACTCCGTTATGCATGAGGGGATGGTCCGAGGACCTACCCCCTGACCCGGGTCCTCACACAAGTTGGTGGGGAGGATAGAAGGTTCCACCATAAACCGCCGGACAAAACTATGAGTCCTCACACTTAGGGTTTCTGACGGGAAACCGGACTGGGTGTGATGGAAAGTGTCATATGGGAAGGATCCTATACTAGCATGAGCAAATAAGAGGCTAGGGCCGACGGCTTACTTCGCATACACCTGGTATGGCGAGACGTGGCAGACACGATGAGTTGCCGGATGGATGTGGGCTAAAAGCGTGCTACCTCTGCAGAGTGTTTAAAACTATTCGAATAGCCGAGTCCTCGGATATGGACAATTGGGAGACTGTCCTAAGACCTTGTGCAAGTTTTTAAAAGACTTTGAGTTTTAAAAGAAAAATGAAGTGGAGATTGTTTCCTACACCTATACCAACGGATCGGTATGAGGTGGTTGGATGAAAGTGGACCATGACGGGCTATGGTCGGAAAAAGGGGGAGTTTTGGAAAAACAGATGAAAATGGTGACTTCTTTAAAGATAGTTATAAAACTCTTCTTACCTTTTTCAATAAAGATATAGAGATGTTTTAAATAAGAAAAGTTGTCAACTAAAATAAAACTGGTGCATACTCATGTTGGGGTAGTTTGCGAGTACATTCAAATGTACTCATATTGGTTTCGTCCCTGGCTATTGACCTAGCCAGACTACGAGGAGGAACACTACGCCGAGCAGGAGTATGGCGACTTCTACGCCAACTAAGGATCTCCACAAGTCAGCTGCCTGTCGGGTTGTCGTCGTTAGAAAATGATGTCTACTACGCCGTAGCTTCCGCTGATATTTGGTTTGGCCCATGAAGGCACCTATGTAAGAACTTGGTCTAAATGACCATTTATGTAAGACTTTTTATTCGGTATTGTAATGGATGTAAACTTTGGTATCCAATTCGGATTATGTGCAACGACAGACTGATCACGGGATCGTTGTGTTAAGCATAATCGGGTATTTCGGACAGCTAGTCCGGGGTCCCACAACCATCTTCGTTCTCAATCAATATCTTTAGAGCTTTTTTAGAAGTCACACGAGACACCGCCACGTAAAACTGACCATGTGTGAACACAGGAGTTTTGAGATATAAACCAACTGCCGCAAGAGTTTGACCCTGGCTCTTGTTAACAGTCATGGCATAAGAAATCCTAATAGGAAACTGACGCCTATGCAAGGTAAACGGCCATTTAGGATCTTTAACAGTAAGGCATATCCTAGGTATGTACACAACATCTCCAATATTAGAACCAGTCATTACTATTGCCTTAATAACCTTTTCAGCAGTAAAGACGTTTCAGGAGGCGTCTAAATAATGACGTCTCTACGTGACTGTTTTGTTGTAGTGTACTGTCTTTTATTTACACGCATTTTATTTATCTGCAACATCAAAAACCGCTAAAAACTTGTCTGCTAGTATTTACAGTGATTTCTTGATCAAAACTAGTTGTCAACACTTTCTGCTCCTCGTTGGGTTCGACACTCTTATTTATCGAAAGTACTACGATACACCCTCTATACTTGTGGGTCATCAAGACTATTTTCTGGCGCCGTTGCCGGGGAGGGAAGTGCTATTGGTAAGTGGAATTGGTAAGGGAAACCTTTACTGTAAGTGCTGTTTTTATTTCTGCTTGTTGCTTTATTTTATTATAGAGAGATCTCCATTCGAATCCCTATTTGGAAATACTACTGTCACTGCTAAGGTAGTAGATGAACCGCCGCCTGCTGAATTAGATCCATTTAAAATACCTATGAAAATTGTTGAACGTGTTATGGATAACCGCTATGTTGGAGATGGAACCATCCATCCTGGTGATCATTTACTATTTATATATGAATTATGCGAGTTATTCAAGTGTGCAGGTATTTCAATGGAAAAAGTCAAGAGGAAGTTATTCTCTATATCATTGAAGGGCCGAGCTGCGGAATGGTATAAGATGCTGAAGAATGGCCGATCTATTGGCTGGAGGAAATTGTACCTCTTTTTTATTCTAAATTCTATCCTCCTAGTGAGATTCATCAAGATCGAAATCGTAGTTTTCCATTTTGTTTGCATAATTAACCGAGAAAATTGTTTTTTTCCTAATGAATAGAACGGGCAAAGATTTTGCGCCCTCTTTATAAGAAAAAAACCTCCGTCTGGTCTCGTCACACGACGCCCGGGCGTGCGCTGCCTCCGCTACAGAACGAACGTCTGCCATAAGAAGAGGTCGCTGCCCATTGCCTGCTCGATCCGGGGCCCATCTCACACGCGCGCACCCACACGCTAGCGTCTAGCGACATGGGAGGATGCGCCGGGCTCGAGCCGCGCGGGCGCGGCCTGCTCTCGCTGGCACTCGCGCTCGCCCTGGCCGCGTTCTGCGTCACCGGGCATGGCGTGCATCCGCTGTCGCGCATCGCCGTCCACCGCGCCCGCGTCGCACTGGATGCGTCCGCCACCGTGCGGGCCTCGCCGAAGCTCCTCGGCTCGCAGGTAAGTATCATATTCATTCAGTGGCGGAGGCGGGGGGACCAGCAGGGGCCTTGGCCCCCCTGACATGATTTTGTTGCAGCTTTACCCCTTGGTTTTCAAGCTAAAACATGCTTAAAAATTCTGCATTCTACTGTCTTGGCCCTCCCTAACAATTTACTACACTGATTTCCATTGATCGGCCCCCCTTAAAGAAATTTCCTACCTCCGCCCCTGTATTCATTTCCTTCGCTTCAGTGCCCACCCTGCTCTTGCTGCTGTGGGCCTGTGGCATGGCTGGTTGGAGCGTCTGGAGGTGCCACTCGATAAATTCTCCAGAATGTAGTTCACGTTGAAGTCGGTATCGTTGAGGTCGACGCCGCCCTGGCCCCTGCTGGGTGAGCTCGGATCACGAACCGACGCTTGGAGCGTCGCTGCCCAGTCAGAGCTCTCTCTCACTTCCCCCGTTCCATTCGGCAGTGCAAGAAAACCCCACTTGTGCCGGCCGCTGCTGCCTGCGTGCGCGCCGCGGGGCAGAGGCAGAGCGCGCGCACGTTCCCTTTCCGCGAGAGAGACGAACACCCATGTACATGCGCAGGATGCCGAGGGGAGAAGTACTTCTCTGCTTCTCGCCGCGGCGTCGGCCTTGTCGGCGACCGCGAGCGGCGCCGCTCGAGTAGGGGTCCAGCCGCTGTCGCTGGTCGCCGTCTACCGAGCGCGGATTGGCATCGACGACGCCGCCTCGGGTCAACGCGTCCCCTCGGCTGCTCCGAGCCAAGGTACATGTTGTCCTGGCAAGTGGCAATGCATGGTTAGACAAATTGGAGATTTGGATTTGGGGATGGTGCCAAGCTCGCCGTGCCGACGTTTCTGTAGTCGATCACGGGTATCTATCATAGTCAATCAACTGATGGTCCAAAAATGACGATGTTCGCCCACATGTGGTGATGTGGACAATGGTTGCACCTAGCCAATATGCTTGATTGACAGTACCAATCATTCGTCAACGATCACATACGTTGTCTGCTGTCAGTCAGTCGAACTGATATTTCTAACTACACTGATTTTGTGTGACCATACTCTTGCTCCTTTTAGATGTTTTTTCTTCATGTGATTAGGATATGCAATTCACTGTTGAATGAAGTACACTTAACACTTCTTAGCTGTTGGTAGCTACGTATTTTTTCGATTCTTAATATTTTACTCGCTGCACAAATAAAAAGAATGTGACATGACGCTGTGGACACAGGGGAAGATACGGCTTGGGTAACTGTAGATTTCCATGTCCCACATGCAAGCGACGAAGATTGGATTGGAGTATTCTCCCCTTCAAATTTCAAGTATGAACTCGTACATTTCTTCAGAATATTCAGATCTTGAACCATCTGAATTTGTAGACTATCATTACACGGCCCTGGTCTGACTAGTTCTGGCACTTCCCTGTAGTGCGCCACATGCCCAGGTTCAGAAGCCCCTGCAATATGCTCGGCGCCGATAAAGGTTGGTTGGCATAACGAGCAATCTTCACATTATTCAAAGTTTAGAATGGAAACTAACTTGAATTTCTCACGTTGTTTTCAGTATCAACTTGCAAATGTTTCGTCAGGCTATGTCAACTCCAGGAAAGGGACTCTGAGGCTTCAGTTGATCAACCAGAGGCAGGATTTTTCAGTTGGATTGTTCACCGGTGGACTGTCAAATGTGAGTAACTTAAACACCGTGGCACACTAGTTATGCCTCTTGTTTTCGATATACAAAGAATTAACCGGACGTTATGCAATTCATTTGCAGCCAACACTTGTAGCGGTGTCGAACAAGATTACCTTCGCCAACCCGAAAGCTCCGGTTTACCCGTGATTAGCCCTGGGAAAAACATGGAACGAGGTGGGGTTTTCTAGACATTTCATATCAATTGTTGGTTATGTTTATCTAATCTGGAATCTCAATCAGTGATTATTTTTTCGTGTGTCATGCTAGATGACTGTCACATGGACAAGTGGCTATGGCACCAGCGAGGCATATCCCTTTGTCGAATGGGGCATGAAAGGGAGCATTCCTCTGCGTTCACCGGCCGACACTGTCACCTTTGGTCGTGAACGCCTCTGCGGTATGGTGCCTATGAAACATTTTTTTTAATTATACGCTTGTTCTGAATATACTCCAGAGTAAAAACAACATCGAAGAAATTACATAATCCTCCATAGGATGCAAAACCCAAACTGATGTGTTTCCTGAACTTTGCGTTTGTGCAGGGAACCTGCTCGTACCGTTGGTTGGAGAGATCCAGGTTTCATACACACTTCTTTTTTGAAGAATCTATGGCCAGGCAAAGAGTAAATATTCCTGTCCTCTGACCTACAAACAGTTGTCTCAATTGTGACAGTAATACTAATGTGGCACTGATGTGACACTGCAATTTCTTCTTATAGATACTACTACAAAATCGGAAATATGCTCCATAACGGAAAAGTCATATGGGGCAAGCCTAAATCTTTCACAGCATCTCCTTACCCTGGACAGAAGTCACTGCAGCGGGTTGTTATATTTGGTGACATGGGAAAGGTAAATATACGCCAACACTAACTTAAGCTTACTGCTTACACCACACATTTTAATTCATCACATGATCATGCACCGCACACATTTTATCTTTCTCAAACCCATGATACTAGTGAATTAACACGGTGCACTCATGTGAAGGACGAGAGGGACGGAAGCAATGAATATAACAATTACCAGCCAGCATCACTCAACACCACTGACGCGGTGATAAGGGACCTCGAGAACACAAACATCGTGTTCCACATCGGCGACATCTCTTACGCCAACGGGTACCTCTCGCAGTGGGATCAGTTCACGCAACAGGTCGAGCCGATCACCTCTCGAGTCCCCTACATGCTCGCAAAGTACGCACGCATATTCATCCTTTTCTACACAAAATCTCATAGCTAATTCATGCTCAGGTGAATTAATTTTGTTTCTCTAACAATGCAGTGGGAATCATGAGCGAGACTATCCCAACAGCGGGTCGTTCTACAACGGCACGGACTCCGGCGGGGAGTGCGGCGTGCTGGTCGAGACCATGTACTACGCCCCGACAGAAAACAGAGCAAAGTACTGGTACTCGGCGGACTACGGGATGTTCCGGTTCTGCGTGGCGGACAGCGAGCAGGACTGGCGCGAAGGCTCGGAGCAGTACAAGTTCATCGAGCACTGCCTCGCCACGGTGGACCGGACGAAGCAGCCATGGCTAATCTTCATCGCGCACCGCATCCTCGGCTACTCCTCGGGTTCTTCTACTTCCCGACGTTCGGGGAGCCGACGGCGCGGCAGAACCTCGAGAAGCTGTGGCACAAGTACCGGGTCGATGTCGCCTTTTATGGCCACTACCACCAGTATGAGCGGACGTGCCCCGTGTACGAGGAGAAGTGCGTGAGGGACGGCACCGGCCATGTCGTCGTCGGGGGCGACGGCAGCAACCTTTCCAACTTCACCGTCGAGGTTCCGTCATGGAGCGTGTACCGGGAGATGGAATACGGGTTCGGCAAGCTGACGGCGATGGATGACACACTGCTGAAGTTCGAGTACCGGCGGTCCAACGACGGCCAGGTGTACGACAGCTTCACCGTGCATAGGGACAAGTAGATTACTCTCATTTTGCAGAATGGATGAGAAAGGATCACCCCACGTCATCATCATAATCCTCACATGTTTCATACACAATAATATCTGAAACTTTCATATAATACATACTCAAGATTTCTTTTTGTATTTCATGTGAAATGTATTTGCAAACTTGTGGAGCGCTCCCATCAACTACAGCTGCAATACGGGGATAGAATTCTGCTAGATCAGGTTTTAGCATTTCATGGAAGTTTCATGTGTTTTCAGCCTAAATGGTCTTTTTTGTTCCTCTTTGATCTTCACCTCTAAATATTTGCTAAATGGTTTGGCTAATTCATTAAGGCTTGGAAATATCTCAAGACATTGTTGTGTTGTGAGCAAGGATATGATCTCATATGAGCTTTCCATCATAAACTTTCTTTCATCTGTCAAAACCTTGTATTGTGAAGACATCCAAACCACCTGTTTTCTTTAACTAGAACAAAATGCACGACCACTGCTCAAGATACTCCTTCCATGATGGGAATGACTGAAATAACTATCCCAAAAATGTCTATTTTGTCCTTTTATTTTAGTAGCTTTACAACGTTTTAGCTTAGGCTATAGAGAACCCAACCTCAGGTATGCTCTTTGTACATCATCTCTCCCCCCGGTAGCCAGACTTGTGGATGTAATGCAGGATCTCACTCCACTAATTCAGTTCCACGAAATATCAGAGGTTGGCTATCTAGAATTTCTTGCTCTTCTTCATCTTGCATATGGTTTTCCTTTTCATTTTCATCTTGTGCCTTTGATTTACAAATTCCACCAATGCCAGAGCATCATGAGCAAATGTATGTTCATCAACTTCATTAGTTCGTTTTCTTATAAAAAAGACATAATCTAATGTTGTTTCCCCATTGTTCCCTAAATCAGAAATTCTTAATGCATCCCCGTAATTTTTTATCAATCTAGCGAGAATCCAGTGTAGTAATAGGAACTAACATTCTAAATTACCAGTACGTCCTAGTTCTTAATGGAAAATTTTAATTTAGAGGATATATTCCTAACCTCGGTGTTGGCTGGCTGCCGGAGCCGCGCAACCGTGCAGGCAAGCAGAACCGGGCACACGGAGTTGGATCACTGTGCCGAGGAGGAGGAGGGTCGAGGGGTGAGGACGGACGGCACTCGAGGAGGAGCATATCACCTAACAGCAGTGAGATCGCCATAGAGGGCGGCGAACTGGGCGATGGTGATGGATGTTGTTCGGTTTGTTTATCTGTATTGTCCTCATGTCACCGAATTTTTTTAGGGCATGATGTCGTCGAACTAGGAAAAGAGGAAGTGAGACTGGGCTAGTGGGCTATATCTGCTAAAGGTCTGGGCCAGAGTTGTTGAGCAAGAAAATAGCCCAGTTTTCGCCTCACAAGGCTTCGCCCCTCTATCATATGCAACCTCACTGTGCACAGTGACAAATGAGGGGAGCTCCTACTCTCCGACCTAGGCGGGGCACATTTCGCTCCGCCCGTAGGGAGGAGCTTTTGGGCCGGCCCACCAACTCGCTCTATTGTCCTCCCTTTTTTTTCTTCTGTTTTTACAGTAAAAACATGAGGAAAAAGAAGAACATAAAAAATCGTTCTAAAAAAGTAAATATGTATTTTTTCAAATATGAACATTTTTTTAAAATATGGAATTTTTTCAAAATCTGAACAGTTTTAAAAAATGAACAATTTTCAAATATGAATTTTTGAAAATATGTGTATTTTCAAAATATGAACAATTTTCAAATCCTTGTACATTTTTCAAGTATGAACAATTCTCAATTATGATTTTTTGAAATCTGTATATTTTTTAAATATGGACATTTTTAAAAAATATGAATAATTTTCAAATCTGATTTTTTCTTAAAATATGAACACTTTTAAAAATGAGCAATTTTCTAATCTGAACATTTTTTATATGTGAATATTTTTCAAAAATATGATTTTTTAAAAATGAAAATAATATATAAAAAGAAAACAAAAAAGAAGAATGAAAAAAGAAATAGAAAAAAAATGAAAAAGAAACAGGAAAAAACAAAAAAGAAGAAAGAAAAAGAAACATAAAAACGAAAAAGATAAAGGAAAAGATAAAGAAACATGTGCATCTTATTCCATCAGCCGGGGGCGGTGCGGGGCGCATTGCGCTTTGATCTGGTCGGCAACTAGGGATTGCCACACATGAGTAGCTCCCAGATGGCGAGGAGCGAGGAAGTTTTTTGTGCATGGATGGTTTTGTGTTTATCACAAATTTTGCAGTATGGGTGAGAAATGTTCACCCACAAAACTAATTAAGATGAACATATCCTTGTGAAATTTCATTTAATTCCACTCTAAAACAGCGGAAAAGAATAAATTGTCTAGGCGATTGATCATTTCCTAGTAATTACTGTTAAACCTAGTTGGCTAAGGTGTGTGGCGCGCAGCTGTCGACGTCGTTGTTGAGTAGTCCATGGTGATGTTAAACGTCGTCGCTGTAAAACCGGGAAGTCCTTATTCGGGGCTCGGAACTATCCAACAGGTCACAGCCTCACAGGGTCAAAAAAACTCCGTCTCGTCTCGTCACCTTGTGCGTGCCCTGTCTCGGTGTCTACTTTTTTTTTATTAGTGAGTACAAGGGGCTGAAACAGAAGTTCAGCAAATTACAAGGAGGACCATACAAAGATCAAAAAACACAGTCCAAACCTCCCTGCAACCCGACCACGTCGTCGTCCCAGGCGCCGTCGGTGGCGCGCCGCCGCTCTTACTCTCCAAGCCTTGGAACGAGAGCTCCCTCGAGCGGACGGGAAGTCGCCGATCGTCGGCCGCAAAGGACCTACACCAACGGACGCCGTCGTCGCCGAACCGAACCTCCACAGCCTCCTGCACGATGTCGTCGACGCCGGATCCGCCGTCCCACGGCATCCGGCGAAGGGGAAATCCACGCACGGCAGGTCCGTAGAGCTGCGAGCGTGGAGGCAGCAGAAGACGAGCAGCAGAGCTCCACAGAGCGCCGCCGCCGGAGAGGGAAACTTCCACCTGCAAAAACAACACCGACCGCGCCGTCACCTCCTCCGCGCCGCCGGCTGGATAAGAAAAGGATCCTACACTATATACACATCGCGAATCGGGTTCCCCCGTCCTCCCGCCGCCGGAGCGGCCGGCGGAGGGCGAGGCAACCGCCGATTCGGCGACGGCGAGGTGGATCTTCTTCTTTCGCCGAGAAAATCTCCCTTCGGCACTGTAGAGGGGGAAGGGAACGGTCCAAGGTTCCGTTTACTCCTTCTCTGTCTCGGTGTCTACACTGCTACAGAACGCGTCTTTCCATCAGAAAGAGCGAGCCGCTGTCCATTGCCTGCTCGACCCGGAGCTCAGCTCTCACACGACGGACGCCAGCGGCATGAGAGGGCGCGGCCTGCTCTCTCTGGCACTTGCCCTCGCCCTCGCCTTGGCCGCGTGCTGCGTCGCCGGGCACGGCGTGCATCCTCTGTCGCGGATCGCCATCCACCGCGCCCGCGTCGCGCTGGACTCGTCCGCCGCCGTGCAGGCCTCGCCGAAGCTCCTCGGCTCGCGGGTAAGTATCCTTTCTTCACTGTCCACCCGTGCACCCGCCTGCTCTAGCTGTGGAGCCTGGCGGCGCCATTCTTTGATAAATTCTCCAGAATTTACTTCACGTTGAAGTCGTTATCGTTGAGGTTCACGCCGCACTGGGCGAGCTGGAGGCACGAGCCGACGCTTGGCGCGTCCCTGCCGCGCCAAAGAGATCTCTCGTTCCCCCCGTTCCATCCGTCAGTGCAAGAAAGTCCTTACTTGTGCCGGCCGCCGCCGCTGCCCGTGACGTGGCGGCCGAAACGGCAGGCCCAGTCAGCGTCTGTGTGACCGTGTGCGCGCCGCGCGGCAGAGGCAGAGCGCGCCCGCCCGCTCCTCGAGACCTTAACAAAAACCTCTCCCCGGTTCCTCCCCGCGAGACAGACGAACACATGTACACCCGCAGGATGCCGAAGGGAGCAGTGCTTCTCCTCGTGCTTCTCGCCGCGGGGTCAGCGGCGTCGGCGGGAAACGCCGCCGGAGCAGGGGTCCAGCCGCTGTCGCTGGTGGCGATCCACCGAGCACGGATTGGCATCGACGGCGCCGCCTCGGTCAGCGCGTCCCCTGCTCTGCTGGGAGCCAAGGTACCCGCTGTCCCTTGGCTCTGCTTGGCCGGCCGGTCCCTGGTGCGTCGTGCATCCTCCGTCACAATCGCTTTAGGACAAATTGCTGACGCTTCAGTGGTCGATCATGGGTATCTAACCTAGTCAACTGATGGACCAAATTGCCAAATTGGACAAATTCGCTGCACCTAGCCGATATGCTTGATGGACCATCTACTTGTACCAATCATTTGATTCCGGTTTCACATTATTCGTCAACGATCAACACTCGTCGTCTGCTGTCAGTCAAACATATATTTCTAATGGACCGTGCAAGCGTGATTACTCAGATTTCGTTTGACCGTACTGTCGCCCCTTCTAGATTCTTTTCTTCTACATCATCTGATTAGATGGAGTAGTACTATATGCAATTCACCCTCGTTTAAAAAAAAAGTAACTGCAGTTCACCAACGAAATAATCATACTTGGTAGCTGTGAACAAGCTTTTTTGGGGTCTGTCATAGTTTGCTGCACAAAGAGAGGAAAAAAGTATCTGACGTGAAGTCCTGGACACAGGGTGAAGATACAGCTTGGGTAACTGTAGATTTACATGTTGCACATGCAAGCGACGACGATTGGATTGGAGTATTCTCCCCATCAAATTTCAAGTATGATCTAGCACTACATTTCCTCAGAATATTCAGATTTCGACTCAGACCGTGTACTGTGTTTTGTACATTATCATTATACAGCCCTGAACCGAGTTTTTCTTGCACTTCCCCACAGTGCGTCGACATGCCCTGGTTCTCAGGTATCAGACCCAGGCCCTGAGATATGCTCTGCGCCGATAAAGGTTAGTTAGTGATAAACGTTAGTTAGTGGACATACTGAGCTGTCTTGACAGAATTCAGATGGAAACGAACCTGAATTACTACTTTTTTTGTGTTGCTTTCAGTACCAGTTTTCAAACTACTCGTCAGGCTATGCCAAATCAGGGAAAGGGACTCTGAAGTTCCAGTTAATCAACCAGCGGCAGGATTTTTCCTTTGGATTGTTCACCGGTGGACTCTCAAATGTGAGTAACTGAAAGTCTGAAACACCGTGGCGTGTCATGCGATCCGGTCTTCAGTTAAAAAATGCACTGACGTTATGCAATTCATTTGCAGCCAACACTTGTTGCGGTGTCGAACAAGATCGCCTTCGCCAACCCAAAAGCTCCGGTTTACCCGCGTTTAGCGCTGGGAAAAATCTGGAACGAAGTGAGTTTTCCTCATGTTTCATATCATATAAAGTATATCTTCTCTGAAATCTCACTCAAAAATTGGGTTTTTGTTATGTCTTGATAGATGACTGTCACATGGACAAGTGGATACAGCGCAGGTGAAGCATACCCTTTTGTGGAGTGGGGCATGAAAGGAAGCCCTCCGGTGCGCACCGAAGCCACCACTGTCACCTTTGGTCGGGAAAGACTCTGTGGTATGGTGGTGAAGAATTTTTTTTCTCTTGCAATACGTTTGATCTGAATACTGAGTAAAATGGCATAGAAGAAACTACATGATCCCAAACTAGATTACTATTTGTCCCTTACTAAAACCCATGCGTCTCCCCTGTACTTTGGATTGTGCAGGAGAACCTGCTCGTACCGTTGGTTGGAGAGATCCAGGGTTTATACACACTGCTTTCCTGAAGAATTTATGGCCAGAGAAAGAGTAAATATTCTGACCCTCTGACCTACAAACAATTGTCTCAACTGGGAGTGTAATACTAATGTGACACTGCAATTTCTTCTTGCAGATACTACTACAAAATTGGACATATGCTCCACAATGGAGAAGTTGTATGGGGTAAGCCTAAATCTTTCACAGCTCCTCCTTACCCTGGACAGAAGTCACTACAGCGGGTTCTTATTTTCGGTGACATGGGAAAGGTAAACATACGCCAACACTATCTCAGTTTGGACTACACAATTAATTTATCGCACGATCATGTGCCATACACATCCTGCTTATGCCAAATCCATGGTGTCATTTATAGGCTGAGAGGGATGGCAGCAACGAGTATATGAATTACCAGCCAGCATCACTTAACACCACTGACGCGCTGATCAGGGACCTTGACAACACGGACATCATGTTCCACATCGGCGACATATCCTACGCCAACGGGTACCTCTCGCAGTGGGATCAGTTCACGCAGCAGGTTGAGCCGATCACTTCTCGAGTGCCCTACATGGTCGCAAGGTACCAGTTCTCATCCTGAAACCTTGTTCGTAAACTCCTTATTCAATGAATTAAGGCAAGTATTTTGCCTTTCTTTAAAAAAAGACCTCGGAGCATCATTTCAGAGCCAATTCAAGCTAGATGAGGTGAATAACTGTTTCCCTGACGATGCAGTGGGAATCATGAGCGAGATTTCCCCAACAGCGGTTCTTTCTACAACGGCGCGGACTCCGGCGGGGAGTGTGGCGTGCTGGCGGAGACCATGTACTACTCCCCGACGGAAAACAGGGCAAACTACTGGTATATATACTCCATGTAACTACACTGTCAGAGTCAAGTCATGACAGCATTTTGTAGTGCATCCATGGTTGACTCGACTTGTGCTGGACAGGTACTCCACGGACTACGGGATGTTCCGGTTCTGCGTGGCCGACAGCGAGACGGATTGGCGGGAAGGCACAGAGCAGTACAAATTCATCGAGCACTGCCTCGCCACGGTGGACCGGGCGAAGCAGCCGTGGCTGGTCTTCATCGCGCACCGGGTTCTCGGTTACTCCTCAGGGTTCTTCTACGGCTACAACGGGGCCTTCGCGGAGCCGATGGCGCGGCAAAGCCTCGAGAAGCTGTGGCGGAGGTACCGGGTGGACGTCGCCTTCTACGGGCACACCCACCAGTACGAGCGGACGTGCCCCGTGTACGAGGAGAAGTGTGTGAGGGACGGCACCGTCCACGTCGTCGTCGGGGCGGCGGCAGCCACCTGAGCAACTTCACCACCGAGGTCCCGCCATGGAGTGTGTACCGGGAGATGGACTATGGGTTCGGCAAGCTGACGGCGACGGATGACAAGTTGCTGAAGTTCGAGTACCGGCGGTCCAGCGACGGCCAGGTGTACGACAGCTTCACCGTGCACAAGGACAAGTAAATATTCTAGCTGCCAGATGCAGAGGAAATTACTGTTGTACAATCTTGACTGTCACTCATGTGCAGAAAATGGATGAGAAAGGATCACACACAAGCTCATGCTGTATAAAATTCTCCTAATTCAATTTTTCCTAATAATTACTGCTACCTAGCTAGTTGGCTAAGGTGTGAGGCGCGCAGCTGTCGACGGCGCAGGCCATGACGTCCTTGTAGTCCCTGGTGATGTTAAACGCGTCGTGCATGGCGCCGTCGTCGCTGTGGATGAACTCGAACCGCATCGTGGAGTGGTCTCTGGCGGTGAGCTTGACGTAGCCGAAGCTCTCATTCCGGCCACGCTCCACTGCGGCCACGCCCCGCCGGCGTAGCTCCTCAGCTTGGCGCCGCCGGTCCCGGCCACGACGTGGATCGTCCCGCCCAGCGCGCCGGAGTAGCTGCTCTGGGCGTCCTTGCCCTTGACGGTGCACGTGTTCTCGTACACGGGGCACGTCCGCTCGTAGTTGTGGACGTGGCCGTAGATGGCGAGGTCCACGCGGTGTTTCTGCCAGAGCGGCTGCAGGGTCCGCCCCATGGGCTCCGAGAAGGAACCTTCCTGCTCGTAGAAGTCGTTGGATGAGTAGCCGAGCGGGCGGTGCGCCAGGAAGACGAGCCACGGCTGGTGCTTCCGGTCGGCGGCGGCAAAGCACGAGTCCAGGAACGCGTGCTGCTCCGACCCCGGACGCCAGTCGTGCTCCGTGTCGGCCACGCAGAACCGGAACATGCCGTAGTCGGCGGCGTACCAGAACTTGCCGCGGTGGGCCGGCGCCGGCACGTAGAAGTAGGTCTCGGCCGGCACGCCGCACTCGCCGTGCGAGTCGTTGCCGTTGTAGAACCCGCCCGTGTCCATGTACGTCCGCTCGTGGTTGCCACTGCATACAGACACGTACGTCAGAACATGGTTCAGTTCACCTCAAGTTCCAAGTTAAGATTCAGGGATCGATTGATCTCCGGCGAGCGAGCGAATGAGCTAACCTTGCGACCATGTAGGGGACCTTGGAGGCAACGGGCTCCATCTGCGCGGTGAACTGGTCCCACTGCGCAAGGAAGCCGTTGGCGTAGGAGAGATCTCCGATGTGGAACACGGCGTCGTAGTTGGGCAGGTCCTTGATAAGCCGGTCGGTGGTCACCTGTGCTCCGGGCTGGAACCCCTCGAGCTCACTGCTCCCGTCCTTTGCCCCCTGCAAACACATAAACCATTACTTGATCAGTGCCTGTATAGTATGGGGTTGATACTATGATACATTCATGATTGTATTCGTACTAGTCCCATGTCGCCGAAGACGACGACGCGCTGGAGCGAGGCCTGGCCGGGGAAAGGCGACGCGCGGAAGGTGGAGGCTTTGCCCCACGCCACGGTCCCGTCCGGTAGCTCGTGCCCAATCTGATAAGAATACCTGAACAAAAACGTCATATGTCAGTATCGACAAGTTCAGAAGTGTGATGTAATCATAGGCTGCAGTCAGTGTCCATGTTCTTCTTACTCTCTGTTCGGCCACAGGTCCTTTAGGAACGCGGTGTGGATGAAGCCTGGATCTCTGTAGCCCTGTCCACGGGCCGGGTTACCTAAACAGTGAACTTAACACCGTCAGACTGCACCTCAATCCACAAAAAATTCTTCTTATTCACAAACTGAATCTGAATGGCAAGCAGCAAGCTGCTGCTCTGCTCTGGTGTCTGGACTCTGAACGGCGGCACGTACCGCACAGATGGCTCTGCGTGAAGGTGAGCGTGCCGCCCGGCGTCCGCTTGGAGGTCTCCTCGCCCTTCATCCTCCACTCCACGAACGGGTACGCCTCGCCGATGTTGTACCCGCTCGTCCACGTCACAGCCATCTGCATTTTTCAGATCAAACAACAATTCACATGGAGAAAACAATGCCGATGTTGTATCCTCGGTTAATTAGTGAAGGAATTATCAGCTTACCTCGTTCCATTGTTTGCCCTGGGATAGGCGCGGGAACACGGGGGCTTTCGGGTTCGCGAACGAGATCTTGTTGGAGACAGCGAGAAGCTTAGGCTGCAAACAACAGAACACCATCCCGGATCACTGGCTCAGGCTTAATTGCGCTTTACATTATCGTTAACATCGACGGCGGAGCAGAGATGGGCTTACGTTGTCCTTGCCGCCGGAGAAGAGCCCGAAGGCGTAGTCGTACCGCTGGTTGATGACGAGGAAGCTGGTGTTGCCGCCGCCGGTGCGCAGGAAATCCGGCTCGGAGTTGCCAAATTTGTACTGCAAAAACAGATCATGGCAACAAACACAATCAGTGGAGAGGGCAGAATAACTTCTTCTACACATGAACTTGCATCGATCAGTTGGTGACCATGAGACTGCGTATCCATCCACTGACCTTTATAGGGGCCACGGTAGCCCTGCAAGTGCGCCTGCTTCACCTGCTACCTTGATGCTCCCAATGCCGGAACTGAAGAAGTGATCACAGATTGCATAGGACTAGTCAGCAGATCTCACTGTAATTGACTCGTGATTCGATCTTGACTGACATGTTAAGTTGTGCATGTGGTAATACTGGTTGCGTACGTACGCACCTGAAATCGGCAGGGGAGAAGAGACCGATCCAGTGGTCCGAGGAGGGCGACGGAGTCGTGAAGTTCACCGTCACCCAGGCCGAATCCTCACCCTGCAATGCATTGAGTAGATTAAGCAACACGATCCAGGCACATATACACGGACGAATCTTGCAGGTTGTGTGATCTCACGTCCTTGCCGAGCACGTCGGGGGAGGCGTGGATGGCCGACGCCGAGTCCATGGCGACCTGGGCGGCCGCCAGGTTGAGCGTCGACAGCGGCTGGATGTTGTCCGCCGCCGAGTCCTCCACCGTGATGGCGGACGCCGCGGCCGCTATCAGCAGCAGCACCGCCGCCATGAGCAGCGCCGCCGGGAGCACGACGCTTGCTCCCATCTCTCGTCTGCCCAGGACGATGACAATGTTGACGGAAACCAACGACCGAGGAAGGAGGTTGCGATCTTATAGGGAGTTGTTGATTCAGCTGACTTGTGATTTGCTAGTCGACACGTTTCAAAAGCCAAAAACAGAAAGAGATAACCATGCAAGTTTGTTGCTGCATGAGTTTTTTTTTACGATTTGACTTCATTAATTTCTCATCATGTCGAAAAAAAACAAATAACATTAAGTTTCCTGCCAGTTCATTTCCCCGCTGTCCCTCCCACGATCATTATTTTGCTGCCGTTTTTTCATTAAGTTTACATTTTTATTGTTGGATTTTGCTGTGTTACAGGCGTATGTTTCTCTTTTCGCGTACAGTCGTTATTGTATCCGTTGGATCCTTGTCAATATTCGTGCTAGCTTCCTCATCGCTGTCCAGCGCGTGTGTGTTGTGTTGCGGGTCGAGGGGTGTTACTGGATCTGGATTCGGGTGGGCTTGGTGGCCCGTGGGATGGTGGGCTCATTTTGAATTTTCTAGTCGTTTTCTTGCCGCGTGTCTCTAAATTTCTCCCGTCGGTGAGAGAGGGAGGGACGGGGGCGGTGGAGGCGGATCCTCTTTTCGCTGGTGTCTGCTGCCGAGCCATGGCGGAGATCCGCGGAGTGTGGAGGCGTCGCCGGCAGAGTGCCAGGTACTCCGTCTTGCAAGCTCACATTTCTTCTCAGTTTGTGTGGTCGAGTTGGTGTGTTTCGTTGAGGTGGATGCATTTTCGCGGGGTGGTAGAGGTGGGTGTATGATCCAGCTGCCATCGTATGTGAGCGTTGTTGTTGTGACCTGGCGGAGCTCTTGCTCGCGGCGGCGAGCGAGTAGCCTTCTCTGCAGCAGAGGGAATTGGGGGATCTATTTTTTGTAGTTCGTGTCTGAATCCCCAGATTTTGTCTGTCGCAATAGGCTGTTTGTGCTGGTGATGCGTGTAGGCTAGGGTTTGTTTTGTTGATTTCACCTTGGATGTTCAGGTTTGAAGTGGTGTCCATCTAATGTTCCACCGGCGCACATGACCATGTGTAGATGTTCTCTGTTTATTGTTTTTGTTTTGTACTGAATGGTAGGATGCGATGGAAAGGTTGAAGGTAGTACCGTCATGGGTTCATGAGGAGCTCGAGGTGCGAGGTGTCGCCAAGGCGGAGGAGGCAGTGTGAGTTGTCGCCGACGGCGCGACAGGTTCGTGTTTCCTTCTTCATTTCTCCGCGCTCTCCCTGCAAGTTCGCAGCTAGGTTTTTGATTTGTTCTAGCGCGGTGTAGATACGTATGCATCGGTCGTTCATGGCAAGCGCTCAATTTGAGCAATTGATGCTCTGAATCGATGCCTGGAGGTTGGTTGATCCCTCCGTTCCTTAAAAAATTTGGCAGAAAAGTCGAGTTCCAGCCGTGGGCAGATGTAGATATTCTTGTCTTAAAGCGCGCGTCGTTGACCGGTCGGCAGGGTGTTCAATGCACTGTAGCCGAGCGTAGCTAGCACCGCGCCGCAGTAGTTACTCCTTCCCGGCATCCCACACCAAGAACCGTTGGGTGTCGGAAGTGCAGATGTTGTTTGATTTGCCGAAGAGATTTATATTTTCGCTTCTGCTTTAGAAGTTCATATTTGAAGTTCAGACATGCCCAGTTGGCAACCGCAACGCGACATGTTGATATATATCATCATTTTTTAAGGCAGATTGTACGTTTTCTCTAATTGTTTCATTGTCATCTATATGCCTCAATAGTTTCTTCTCTTGTTTTTGTTATCATCTATAGTACATATGATCATTGGTGGTGGTCGTAGACCGTCGGGTTGTGGCGCTAGTTGCTAGTCAAGTGATGGAGCACGAGTATGAATCTTGACCTGGTTCTTGTCATTCCCTCGTTGTAGTGATTCTAATGGCGGACGGGCAAGCTTCATAGCAGGCACCACTACAGCAGCCAACCATCCACCCACAGAAAGTCAAAATGTTCCTTTCTTTCTCTCGCACAGATGTGCTATGTTCTCTTTTTTATACACAGGCAGTGCACATGTATTTACACTGGCAGTGCCCCTTGTTCTTTAACATAAGTGCGAATGATTTTTTGCATGTCGACCTGATGGCGTGGAATAACACGTTCGTTAGGAGACCCTAAGTGTAAGGTTTGATGTAGTTTAACAGCAAATTTTTCCTTAATTACAAAACCAAGTTTATCAATCCAGTAGGACATGGAGAAGGCTTCGGAAAGATATCAACAACGCCTTTTACGATTATTGACGTGGACCTGCGCAAACACGAACAAACTACTTTGCCCCAACGAAACAGAGAGGGCGTCAATCTCTCTGGCTTGCTGAACACAAAGAATTAAACATATGGTGAAAAATATTATGAGAGCAAAAATGACCAGTGAGCAAATGACTAGTAAAAGCTATTTAAAACGGTTGTAAGCAATGTATGAAAATAGGATCGGTGTCCACAGTTCACTAGTGGTGTCTCTCCAAAAGATAAACGTGTTGGGTGAACAAATTACAGCGGGACAATTGACAAACATGGGCGCAACACAATACCATCATGACACATGGTTCACCGTTTCATTTAATATGGAAATTACGTCAAAAATACATAGACCGCTATACAGCTGCATCTATGACTAATAATCCATCACGGGATCGCGATCCAGCATGTCACGCAAAAGTATTAAGTTGCAAGCAACAGATAATTGTAATAAGCAAAGTGCGTAATGTAAGCAATGAGTACAACATAAAGCCATAAACACCGTTGTTTTATCCCTAATAGCAACATCACATCTCAAGTCTTAATCGTTTCTGTCAACTCGAGCTCAGATAAGAGAGACATGAACCCAGTATCTAGCATAAATACCCTCTCTAATGACACAAGTAATTACTTCGGCCAAATCATACACAAGCATCGGAGAGTATGCAAGATCATAAATAAAACATATCATAGATAAACTGAACCATAATATCAAGACTCCCAGGGCCGGCCCTGGAGGGGGTCTGGAGGGGCGGCCGCCCCAGGCCCACGAATTCTGGGGCCCCCAGGTATATGTATAGGTATACTAGGCATAGTAGCACGTAGAGAAAAAAAAGGCAAATGGCCTATTCACTGTCCGTGGCTCTAATAGGGCTGCTAGAGTATTGGGCCAGCTAGGCCTTTTTATCTCCGTTGTGCGCTCGTTGCTGGGAATTGACAGGCCTAGACACCTGGCGAGTGGAATTGGAGATTTGGTGGTCGAGTCGGTGTCCGTGCTAGCGAAGGACAAGGACCAATTGCTTGATTCGATTAGATATTTTAACGCTTGACACTCGTCCAATCAGAAAAACAAGGATCATCTCCCGTCGTGTTTTGTCTCGCCCGTCGCCACCGCACACAGGCCCGATCGACTGATTGTTCGCCTATTTGTGATCGCCCAAACTCCAAGCGCCGCGTCGCCGCCCGCCAGAATCAGGTAATTGATTGATTAAGTTCAATCCTGATCTTCTCTACTTTTCTGCTAGTATAAGTGGTTTATACCCTAATCTTGAAGAACTATTTAGATATGTAATGTCACAAGAGAGGTTAAATGGTTTGACAACTATGTGCATCGAGAAGAAGTTATTGGACGAGATTGATATAGATTCCATTATCGACGACTTTGCATGTAGAAATGTAAGAAGAAAGTTTTAGGGTATGTTGAAATTGTAACACTCCTCCATTATATTGAAATTACGCTTTCATGTGTCGTGGCTTTTTCCCATAAGGTTTTTTTTAGGTTTAAAGCGGTCGTATCCGCTATCCGATTAGATAGAATAGAGGTTTATGTACAAAATTTTGAGTAAGGGAAAATTCCCTTTACAGACAAAAACAAAACAAAAAAAACTAGTCTCCGGGATCTTGCGTGTGGGCGAAAGCCCACAACGCCAACTCTTCGCGCACCAAAGCCGCCACCTCCGTAGGCGAGATCGCCACACCGCGGAAGGCCCTCCGGTTCCTCTCCCTCCATAGGACCATAACCCCCACATTGAGTGGAGGCCTTCACGTAAAAAATTGTTTACTTGTATATACTAGGGGCCCTAAATTTTAGTTTCGCCCCGGGCACCAAAAATCTCAGGACCGGCCCTGAAGACTCCATAATTTATCGGATCCCCGCAAACACAACACATAGTATTACATAAAGATGATCTTAATCATGTAGGCAGCTCATAAGATCTAAACAATGGAGCACAAAGGAGAAGAGACAACCATCTAGCTACTGCCATGGACCCGTAGTCCCATGGTGGACTACTCATGCATCACTCCGGAGGCAGGCATGATGGTGTTGATGCCTCCGATGACGATCTCCCCCTCCTGCAGGGTGTCGGGAAGAGCTTCAGAACCCTCTCGATCTAGGGTTGGCGACGACGGCGGCCTCAGAACTTTTCTGGAAAATATGATCGGGTACCGAGGGTTTTCGTAGGAATAAAATTTATAGGCGAAAGGGCGACTCGAGGAGGCACCGGAGGGCGCCAAGTGGGCCCCAGCCATGGCCAAGCCCTGGGCCGCGGCTGGGTGGCGTCTGGGGGCTGTGGGCCCCCCTGCAGCTCCCCTCCCGGCTCTGACGAAACTAAAAATAATTCGCTTAATTTATGAACGGTTGTAAGTTTATTCATTTTTCAGCCTTCCCTCCAATCTTTAGTCTATTTGTCAATTTTTTTTCAGTCTTCAGTCTCCTTCTTAATACACATTTTCTCGGTCCCTTAGTTTAATTTGCTCAGCTCTCATTCGTATCATATTTGTTCAGTCTTCTTCATTTCTCTTCTCAGTCCTTTTGATTCTCTTTCTTCAATCATCTTTTGTTCAATCTTGTATGTTCATTTTCTCAGGCTTTCATTTTAATTTTCTTAGTTTCGTCCATCTCTCAGCCCCATTTTCTTGTTTCTTTTTGAATTTTCTCAGTTTGATTTGCTTAGTCTTATCTATCTATCTATCTATTTCTATGTCTCTCTCTCACTATTTGTTCTAATGCTGCTCGTATCTTTCTCTCTCTAAATCTCTTTGTCTCTCTCTCTCTATTTTGTAGATTCAGATATCTCTCTATTTTGTAGATTCAGATATCTCTCTCTGCTTATCTCTGTCTCTCTCAATCTAAATCTTTTAGGTTATTTTTCTTAGTCTTTCTCTGCATGTGACATGTACTCACTCTCTATGTTTTTCCATCTCTCTCTCTCTCTCTCTAGATTTTAGCTTTTTCTCTGTTCCTTGGCTCTCTCTCTGTTTCTAGGGTTGTATCTCTTTCTTTAGTCATAGTTTATTACTGTATTTCTATGTCTCTCTCTAGATTCTAGGCTGTTCTCTATATCTTGGCTCTCTCTCTCTGTATCTAGGGTTGTATATATTTATTTCAGTCATAGCTTATTTCTTGCCATGTAGATATTCTTTTCTTAGTTGCTTCATGAATTATTTGTAGTGTTGTCTCTGTTTATAATAGTATACTACCTGATAGATTTCTTGTAATGTTGGGATATATTTAATTCAGTAATAGCTTTTGTATAGCATTCTCGTGGCTTTCACGCGGACACTTGTGTCATGCTTTGTGTTGCTGTGTGTAGGCTAGGTGTTTGCTTGTTAATCTCGCGGCAGAATATATATCAGGATTGAAAGGGTACACCATCTAATGTTCCACCGGGAGCTCGACCATGTGTATATGGTTTCTGTTAATTTGTTTTTTCTCTACTGTTTGGTAGGATGCTATGGAGAGGTTATATGTACTAGGATTTTTTGTTGGTGATGGTGTTGTGGATATTGAGTAGTCATACTTTTTCTAGGATACGATGAATGTTCAGTGTAACTATACTTAAGTGTATCATTTTCTGATAGTTTTATTCTCTGTTGTGTTGCTTGTTTAATTATTGATTGCCAGATGGACCATGCCAGGAGAAGAAGAGGAAGTCTTCTTTCTTTTGTATCTTGGGAAAATGTTTCTTGAATCAATGGTATATCTGTTTCTCTATTCCTTTTGTATTTTTTTGTATATCTCATTTCTTCTGATGTTCGATACTCATTTCATTTTCGCAGACTATCCCGTGTTTCATTTGCGCAGACTATCACGTGTTTCAATGATGTCGTAAAGCCATGAACCATCTATATTTTGTGTTTTGGCTCCTAGTGTAGTTTTTGGGCTTCTATGCCAGTTCTTGTTCTTGTAAAGCATGAACAATATATATGTTGTCAGTCTTGTTTGACACATATTTTTCTAGGTTGTGGTTTTTGCTTCTGTTAGTTTCACCCTAACGCCTGAACCTTATATGGGGTTGTTAGTCTCGCTGCTCTATGCAAGAAACTACTATATCAGTTACTTTGCTCTGCAAGAAACTATTATATCTATTTGTTGTTCATTTCTCTTTTTTGTGAACTGTTTTATTTGAACAGGGAAGCATTTGCACAGATAGATCCATTTCATCCTTTTTTGTAGATGTTTACCTGCAGCATGTAGAATTGTTGTGTGATCAACTGGTTGTTTGTTTTGCCCCTAAATCCATCATGCTCCATCGTCAGCACCTGTCTCTATTGATGAAAGAAAGTTGCAGAAATCTTTTCACAGAAGAACAATTTTTGTCTGAATCTGAGTTACGGGAGTGAGTTCTTCAGGTTCTTAACCTCCAGCGTGGGATCCTGCATTGTTCCCAGGTGAGATCCTATGATGTCTGCAGGCTTCATGTTGTCTGGAGGCTTGATTATATGTTCCATCTCCTCTTTTTTAGATCTCTGCTCTTTTTTGCTGTTCTTTTTCCTGGAGACGGGAGAAGGGTCCTTTATGTTTGGGCCTTGCATTCCCGCGTTGGGAAGGGCCTTTTTCAATTTCTTTTGCGAAATGGACAGTAATTGGGTTTGGGCTTTTCAAAATGGACCCGTTAGCGTTTTCTCTTTTTGTTTTTCGCGAGCGCAGGGGTTGTTTGATTTGATACTGTAGAGTGGGCCAACGTGTCGACGTGTCAAGTAACAATTGGGCCAAAAATTCAACTGTGCCCGAAATCTAAAACAGCTGACTGATAAATAGATAGTCCTATATTGTTATATCAGAAAATTAACAATTAATAATCAGAATTAAATCATCAGAATAATTATGAGTCACCGATTATTAAAATCTTTTCTAAACACAAAAAAATAAATACTTACCAATATAAATATTTATCAAACAAAATACAAATCAAATTAATATGGGCAGGTAAATGTAAATCATGACCTAACGTGTTAGAATATTTAACAAGAGTGCATGTCATGTCATTAAGATAGAGAGCAAAGCATACACTGAACTGCCCGCTACGACTAACTTCTACTCCTCACGTCTCTCTGTCGGCTGCTCACTACAGGAAAGCGCTGATACGCCGACGGCTCTGTCGGCATAAGCTAGAATGCCATCGGCACAGGGATACGCCGAGGGCTACCGTCGACATATGGCTGTCGGCGTAACAGGGCATCGGTGTAGGCCAAATTGCCGTCGGTGTAGGACTATGTCAAATTTTGGCATAGCTCTCCCTACGCCGTCGGCATATTTTTCCAATAATTTTTAATATTTTGAACTTTTTTTATTCTATTTTTAATTCTATTTCGAAATTTCCCACTTAGCAACACACTTAATCTCTGATTACATAAAATCTCAGGTCAAAGTAATTACCCTGGTCAAATTTTCCATTCGGTCACCCATCCTCAAGTTGCCCCAGCACAAGCACGTTTAACTTTTAAGTTCCTTCCAAATGAGAAGTTAGAACTTAGTGATATTAGTATCCTATCAATCATATTAACCCTAATTCATGACGTAACATTTTTTTATTGTTTAAATTTTTAAACTTTATTTGAATAAATAACAATGATTATGTAATAATATTTTTTGAATAAATAACAATAAAATATTTTTACTTTATTTTTCCCTTTTTACATTTAATATGGAATAATTCATATATTTAAATCCGTAAATCAAAATTTGATAAATAAAATGTCTAAGTCAATTAGAAAAATGAGAGAAATTCAAATATGACATCCATATCATCTTTTGTATCATAGAAACATCGATAAACTTGCTATAAAAAAAATCCTCTAGCATGGAACTAAATGATCAAGTTATGGCAATTCACACAGCATAGTTTGTGATAAAATTCTCATATTCGACAAATAGGTGTATCTTGGTATAGAAAACAATGGTTCCGAAGGGATTTTTGAAATTATTTTTATAAATATCATTTTTCTTTTTCTAAGTGGCAAAAATGAATTTTTTGTTAACCAAGTACAAAATATATAGTGTAAAATGGTACCCATCTAATTCTCACACAGAGTAGTCCACATTTGATGAATAATCCCCAAGTATTAGGAATTTTCTTGATTTCTATCTATTTTCGCCTAGTTAAATGAGTTTATGCTGATTTTTCGAAAGTAATCCAAATTTGAACTACAAGTATTTGATAGTTTGGTCTGATTTTTTTTAAAATCATTTAAGGTACACAACTAGTGGTTATATCACAGAAATATCGATAGTTTTAGAAAATTTGACCTCTTTCGATGAATAGTCATGGTGACCAGTTTGACAGTTTTTTGAAAAAAATCAAATAAAGTAAAAAACCTCAAAAAAAGATATCCTCTGGCACGGAGTCCTTTTATGTGTACTAGTTGCTATAAAAAAATTATAAACTGTTCAAAAAAATCTTAACGAAAAGGTCTATCATGTATAAACATTTATAAGTTTCAAGCCAAATGACCAAGTTATGACCATTCCCACGGCATAGTTTGTGATAAAATTCTCATATTCGATAAATAGATGTATCTTGGTATAGAAAATAATAGTTCTAAAGGAATTTTTCAAATTATTTTTATAAATATCATTTTCCTTTTTCTAAGTGGCAAAAATGACTTTTTTTGTGAACCAAGTACAAAATATATGGTGCAAAATGTCACCCATATAATTCTAACAAAGAGTAGTCCACATTTAATGGATAATCCCCAAGTATTAATAATTTTCTTGATTTCTATCTAATTTCGCCTAGTTAAATGAGTTTATACTGATTTTTTGAAAATAATCCAAATTTGAACTACAAGTATTTGACAGTTTGGTCTGATTTTTTTAAAAAAAAAATTTAAGGTACACAACTAGTGGTTATATCACAGAAATATCGATAGTTTTAGAAAATTTGACCTCTTTTGATGAATAGTCATGGTGACCATTTTGACCTTTTTAAAAAAATCAAATAAAGTGAAAAAAACCTAAAAAAAGATAAGGACAAAAATGGCACCCATCTAATTTTCACAAAGAGTAGTCCACATTTTGTGAATAATCCCCAAGTATTAGGAATTTTCTTAATTTATACCTAATTTTGCCTAGTTAAATGAGTATATGTCGATTTTTCAAAAGTAATTTTGTCTGGTTAAATGAGTTTTAGTGATGCAAAAGATGATATAGTTGTCATATTGGATTCCTCTCATTTTTCTAATCGGTTTAGACATTTTATTTGTTAAATTTTGATTTACGGATTGAAAGATATGAATTATTCCATATTAAATGAAAAATAGAAAAAAAATGAAAAAACATAGCTATGCCGACGGCTTTGCCGTTGGTGTAGCCCTGTATACCTATGTCGACGGCAAAGCCGTCGGCGTAGATCTGTACTCCGACGGTTAATCTGGGCCGACGACCAGTTTGCTGGGCAGCCCAGCTTGGCCCCTACGCCGATGGCCCCGACAAAAAGCCGTCGGCGTAGGCGGTGGCCGTCGGCGTATCGCTGCTTTCCTGTAGTGGCTTGGCTAACATCCACAATCGAAATTTCTCCTTAACGTGGCGAATGAGCACTGCTTCCGTGGTCTGCACCCTCTAAAAATTCTTATTAATCCTCTCCAACTAGAGGCGCCTGCAACAAGCTATGCTGAGAGTGACCAGCTCCTTCCTCTTCTTTTTTTGGGCAAGCAAACTGACGGGCAATTCCACCATCCTTTTAAGGTACTGTCCAGATGCGGCATGCAGCGATTGTAACCATAATCTGTAAAAATACCCCACCAGAATGATCAATGGTTTCTGTTGCTTGATCACACAGTAGACACTAAGACGGACCCTGTCACCAGCCACACTGCCTTGCACGTCGAGAGAGCGCAGCGTACCGCTTCACATAGCTCCCCCTTCTTATATAGTGGCAACTCAACTCGTTGCCACCATAAAAACATACTAGCTATTAATGACCTAATTTAATTTGGTAAAACTGGGCTTGAATTGCGGTCCGGACTTGGAAACCCTGGCTGCCTCCGGGTCGCTCCCAGGCGACCCCGAGCCCCCCCCCCCCCCCCCCCCCCCCGCTGCATAAAAACCTCCCGCGCTGCCCCCGTTGTCGCCGGAGGAGGCCGTCCCGCGACGGCGGGGGTCTCCTCCGGACGCACTCCTCCCAAAAAAATCTGAATCCCATCCACAAAATCCCCCCAGCTGGACCTTCATGTCTGCGTCGCTCCAGATCCGGCCGCTCCGCCTTGGTGCCCCGTTATTGCACGGGCCGGCCACCAGCCTCCGCACCGATCGACCGAGCGCCGTCTGGCTCCGCCATCCATGGCCTTCGCGCCGGCCGACGGTGCTCTCTTCAGAGCAAGGTGGTGCCGCATCGGCGGCACTCCATTGCAGCTCATGGACCTCGGGTCCATGGATACGTGGCTCCGCCACTGCCTCTGTGCCAACGACGCGCAGCCGTGTTCCACCACGGACCCAGGCGCTGCTCCCCTCTGTCCATCCTGGGGTTAGGGGCCTCGTGGCTGAGGTTCGTGAGTTTTGCTGCCAGCTCCCGAGGAAACCCATGCTCATGCTTTGTGCGTGAGCAGACCACGACAACGCCTTTAGGCGTCGCTAACCTTGTTGGAGGCGTGGTGTTGGAGCTGCTCCACTGCTCGCAACCCCGACGTGCAGATAAGGTCCGAGCGAAAGCTCTGCGACGACCGCGCTCGTGGGTGTGGCTCCCCTTCTTGAAGACGTCGCAAGGGATCCCTGTTCTTTGCCATTGACCCTGATCGGCGTGATGGGCTTGCTGTTCTCAGGGTGTATCCGGTGGCGAGGCATCTGACCTTGCAGTACTGCCATGTGGTGCACTTGATTTCCGTTCTCGTTCTGCTGTGAAAGCTAGCGTGGCAACGCTTGACTTCTTCTACTGGCCAGGCAAGTTTGGCTCCGTCTTTTGGCGATGGCCACTGCCCTTGTGCTGCTTTTACTTGTTGTGCTTGCTCAAGATCTTCCCATGGTTGCTGCTGTGTTGCGGAAGCTTCGGGCTTTTGGTGTCGTCTCGGCTCACCTTTGCTCAATGACGACGCAACAAGGACTCCCCAACCTGCTAATCGTCTCGACCTCTCGTGGTGGAGCTCCTAGTCAAGGTTCGTGCTAGGTGCTAGGCTTGGCACTCGTTGATCATGGATGCTCCTGAGTGATGCCGTGAGATTCAAGATGCACGCATGTGCGGCGCGCTAGGCTGTTTGCTAAGTCTTGGTATTGTGATCCCTCGACTGCATCCCTCATCTACGTGTGCCTCTCATGGTGATGGACCTTCTGCCTACTAGCTTTTTTAGGTGATGGGCTCATGTTTTGTCTGCTCAGTAGTGGTTTGTCAGGTAGCTTTGCCGTTTCTTTTTCTTTTTCTTTGGAGATGATGAACATTAGGTGGCCGCCTTTTGTTGGCGAGACCCATCTTTCTCTCTGTATTTCTCTTACATATCCTGACCGATGTCAACCCATCAAGGGTGAACTGGACCCTGGTCTTGTAACCTTTTTTTAAGCAATAATATTCAGGTGGGCAATTCCCCCCCCCCCCCCCCCCCCCCCCGGCCTGGTGAAAGCATAAAAAAAAACTGGGCTTGAAACCTGTCTAGTCTAAGAACTTTATTGTGTTCCATAGGAAATAATTGTGGTCGAACATTTTTTAGGAAGTCTAGGAGATAGGAGTATAAAACGTGTTTGGTTAAGAAATACGATCTTGTGCACGGAGAAGTTCAGTCCACCTTGGCCCATGGAGAACAAAGTGAAAGTGAAGACTCACTCCGAGATCGAGAAAAAGAAAAAAATGCTGCAACTAGAACAACCGATCCTCTAAGCCGAACGTACGGGTGTTCGAGTACAGAAGAAGAGGATTAATTGTATATATACTCTCTCCATTTTTAACTTTTCTACGTTTATCGTATTTGTATGCATCTAGACACGTTTTTTGAGTTTAATCTAGACACATTTTTTGTGTGTATATTCACTCATTTTAATCCGTATGTAGTCTACATTGCAATATTTAAAACATCTTATAATTAGGAACCGAGGGAGTACATAGCAAATCCCCCAAAACAAGAGGACGATTCTATCCTATGAACCCTAAAACAACATAATATGCGGTTATCACAGGCAGCGAAACCAACGTGCCGGCTATCACCCTGCAAAAAAGATTGAGCAGTTGCAGTTATGTACCTGCTTACAAACACTCTCCAAACAATGTTGTGACTCTCACTTTTGGCAGGGCCTTATGGAGGTTAAGTCTCTATTCTGGCCTTGTTGCAAGGTGGTGGTGGGGGATGGAGAGAAAACCAGTTTCTGGGAAGATCACTAGGTGGGAGACATGCCTCTTGCCAAGCAATTTTCCAGTCTGTTCTCTGTTTCCCTAGACAAACTGGAAACAGTTAAAAATGTTTTTGCTAGAGGGATGAACTCTCTGAGATTTAGAAGGGCAAGGGTTGGAGACTTGAGGGTGCAGTGGATAGCGATGCTTGAATTGCTAGATATGGTTGTTCTAAATAGAACACCAGACAGACTGCGTTGGAAACTTACTGAATCTGGTGACTTCTCAGTGAAATCTTTTTATCTGGCAATGCAGGTTCGGAACACTGTTCCTTATAAGTTTATGTGGAAGGTAAAAATTCCTCTACGCATTAAAACCTTCCTGTGGTTACTGCTAAAAAAAGCATTCTAACGCGAGATGTGTTGCTGCACAGAGGGGAGAAAACTGAGGCGAAATGTCTGTTCTGTGGGTTGAATGAATCGATCACCCACCTTTTCTTTCTGTGCCCTCTAGCTAGATATCTCTGGAATGTAGTTAGCTCAGCTTTTGGCATTGACTGTCATTTTGTTTCAGTTGATCACTGCATTTCGGGGTGGCTCCGGGATATGGGGAAAAGAAAAGAGACTTGGTAGCGGTAGGAATTGCAGCGGTTTTTTGGGGGATTTGGAAAACGAGAAACCTTGCATGCTTTCAGAACATTTGGCCTGATGAGCCGTGTTCGGTTGTTCTCAGAATATGTGAATGGATCCAACATTGGAGTTCTTTGCAGGTGAAGGAGGAAGGAAGGGATAACCTCAAGTTCAGCGCTAAGGTGCTTGAGAAAGTGGCGCTGGAGGTGTACGGGGCAAGGAAAAGCTGGAAACCTTGGATACCCAGGTTGGAGTGAAGATGGAATAAAAAGGAAGAGACGCAAAGGAGAAAAAAAAGGGACAAAGAAAGGCTGAAGCAGAAGCAAAACTGGAGCTTGCGTTTAGGCTTTAGCCTGTGTGTGGCTGTATTTTACTTGTTGTTTTAGCTCTCCTTTATGTATATCTTTTACTCCTGGTACTGTCATCCGTTAAAAACTGAACGCTGAGGTGGGTGCGTTTTGGATGTTTGAACTTTGTAGCAAAAAATGTTTCTTTAATGAAATCGGGGGTGACCCTTTCATCTAAAAAAAACAATGTTGTGACCTAGATCAACAGTTACTTACGCAGTACTGAGTACATCGGCATGTAGAATTGTAGATCATACTCCAGTAAAAAAATGTCCCCACGGACTGAGGCAGTGCAGCCTATCAACAGCAACAAAATGGAATGTTTAGCTACTGAAATATTTTTGTCTCTTCAGACTTCGGCGTTGCAACCAAAAAGAAGAAGCACCTGTATAATGGCAACGCGTAGAAGCCTAGAAGGTCACCACGGAGTCCTAGAAGTAGAGCTCCTACCGCGGTGGCTGCCGGCGCCGCGACAAACCTCAACACCATTCCCAGTGTTGTCAATCCTGGCCCAGTCATGATGATCTTATCCTGCAGTCCTGTGAACAATCCTGGAATACAACGGCCAGATACCATTTATTAATTAGGCATACATGCTACTCATCCATTAGTGTATGTAAGCATATTAGGTTTTGTTAAGACAAACGATTGATCGATCACACATTACTAGCTCCATTAGTATATGGTTTATATGATACAAATATATAAATATCAGTAAGGAATTTTGAAAACTTATATGGTGATACCAATTTCATTTCATGTGAATATTATGTTAACAAAGTAGTTCTTTTGTTAATGAATTGGTTTAATGAAACCTAATACGCCTAGGATGGGGGGAGCATTTAGTTAGCTGATACGGTTTTTATTATTAATAAACACATTACTAGTTTCCTTGCCGTTAAACATTGTTCACTAGTTCTAGATAACAGTTTGTAATATGTGACTCAGCTAGCTTTCTTTTTCCCGTGTCAAGATTTCCGGTAACTGGTCGAAAACTGAAATTTTCGTTTAGATACTTCGCTAACGGTCAAAATAATTCAGGTGAATTTGAATTTAAACTTTAGAACAAGGTCAAATAAGCTGCATGAGATTTAACCAATATTTTTGCGCCTTCGCGGCTTAAAAAAATAGCTACATTGAGCTCATCTCCTTTGCTTGTAGACGCAATGCTATGGCCGCTGCGTCACACAAGCATTACGGTGGCATTCGAGTTTGAGTAGCAGTTGTATTTATTTTGGGGTCATTTTTTTTGAATTCAAAGTTTTTTTTGAATTAACTCGAACGGTAAAATACCGATATTTCAGGTATTTTTGGTAACCGGTAATTCTGATGCCCTCCAGTCAAAATAGTTGCTGGAAAAAAAACCTCTATGCTAGTCATAAATTCAAAATTTTGATCTAGCCAGATAAGAATTATTAGCTTCTGATATTTTTTTAACCCTTTTTACACTCTATTGTAAACTTGTTAAGACTTTCAACCCAGCTTAAAAATATTGCCATGTTTTATCCCTCATAAGTAATGATTTCTTACATCTTTCACCATGTGTTATTATCTCTCCAAATTGACAAATGTCTCACAGAACTCAGACCCATATTTGTTAGGAGTGTATAGTACATTCGTGACATATGATCGGCGGATCGAGCAATACCGTTAGTTGCACCTGTTCGGCAGAATTTGATATAATTTTATAAAATTAGATATAATTTATTTTAGAAAGTTCAGTGATTTTTTAATGGCAGACACAGTGAAATATAATTGATTTTTTCGTTGCTAAACGTGTAATATATATTTCTTGCAGCAAGAACAGGTGTATGTTTTGTAAGAAATAAATTGCTGGCAGTAGATCACTGGATCTTATTACTTTTTTGTATAAATAGACAGCTGATTGGTTTGTTGATTTGTGACTTGGCACTTCGTTTGGCCAAGTAGAAGAAAACAACTTGCCACGAAGATGTGGCGCCACAAGCGTGACAATTCTAGCTATGGAGTAATTTTTCTATGAACACCATGGCCATGGGTATGCGCATAGCCATGGGTCATGTGGCTGAGGAAGTACTGCAAACTGTAACCAACCAAACAGAGAGACAAGTTGTGGTAGGGTGTGGCTACTGAGTACCAACCATGCAAAGTTGCAAACACTGTACCGATTGTTACGTACCCAAGTTGAACATGCCGATTCCGAGGCCGGTCTTTGACATGATCGAAATCGAGCCATCTATGATATTTGGAATCTCCAGGTTCCACCTATATTTGTATATGCAAAACAAAAGAAGTTAGGAATCAGATAATTAACTAGTGATGCTTATACTCAGTTAGGTTTCTTTCCTAGAAATTAGCTAATCTTATGTAGTGAACGTAAGTGCATCATCAGTGCATGCATGCGAATTATAGTTCCTACCTGTTTGCCACGATAGACCACAGAACCCCAAGGAGGCTGGCGTACACGTTCGGGTTCCAGGCGACCTTGAGCCCAACGTTCCGCAGGAGCGGCGCCTAGAACACGCACCCCCTCATCTTCCGACCCTCTCCGGCTGCTGCAGCAGCCCGGTCGGCATCGTCCTGAAGACCTTCGAGTGCAGGCGCGGGCGCCGGCGCAGTCACCTCCATCCACGCCTGCCTCGCCTCGAACACCACCAGCAGCACCGGGAGCCACACCACGGCCTGCACCACCGAGAGCTGCACCACGATGTCGCGCGCCCACTTGCCGTACATGGCGTCCATCAGCGGCGCGCCCACCAGGAGCCCGTTGCTGAGCGTCGCCAGCGAGAATGCCGTGATGCACCACGAGTAGGACGCGGGCGCTGCCTTGCGGCTGGACGCGCCGGCCCACATGGCCAGGGAGAGCACCACGAGGAGCTTCGCGACGGCGTCGGCGGCCAGGACGCGGTAGCTGGCCGCGAACGTGCCGGCGTGGGCGTTGAAATCGAAGCCGAAGAAAGGGAGCGCGAAGTAGAAGACGAGCCGGTTGATGGCGTCGCACTGGTCCCGCGTGAAGAGCTTCCACCACCGGATCGAGCAGTAGCCGAGGACCAGGGCGAAGTAGAGCGGCGCCATGGCCGACACCACCTTGTACAAATCGCCCCATCCTATCATCTTTCTCGGGCTCTCTCCGTCAGCCACCGATTGAGCTCACTCCTCACTACTGGGGATTTGGTACTTTTGAGAATGTGCTTTTGCCACTGGCTAGTGCAAGTCTTTACTTTTGATACTAGTATATATCCTAGCTAAGTGGTCACATTTTCCACTCCAACTCACTATCGGCCTGTCCCACTGTTGGAGTACTGGTGATGATTTGATACCAAACATGCGTTTTTGCCACTAGATAGTGCAACTCTTCACTTTTGGTACTCTTTCCGATCCATATTAGTGGACACAACTTTGTCTAGATACACATGTATCTAGTCTAAATACTTAACTAGATACATATGAATTTAGACAAAGCTATGCCCACTAATATGGATCGGAGGGAGTACTACTATCGCAAGTTAAGACGATACATTTTCAACTCCAACTCACTATCGGCCGGTCTACGGGATTTGATCGGGTCCCACTTGCCAAATGCTTAGAGCATCTCCAACCGGAGATCCCAAATTTGGCCCTCAAACTATTTATATCATGGATGTGCATGCTTTGGTCCAAATCTATCATAAGTTTTGGTCCAGGTTTGGGGAGAAACGAATAGTGTCAGCCTCCGGTCTTTGTTCTCCCTTGTCCGCCTCGGGCGCGGTCGACAACCACACAATCCCCATCCCCAACCCTTTCCGGCCCAATTGTCAAACCCTCTCGCGATCGCCGCCGCCCGCCCCGCTGCCACCGATGGAGGACACAGATTGCCGAACCGGGCAGCCACCACCACCATGGTGAAGCCGAAGAAGGAACGAATCCTCGAGTATGACAAGAGGATGGGCCGACGGGATAAGACGAAGCAACGCGCGACCGAAGTCAAGGCCGCAAAGGCTCTGCGGCTAAGGCGAAACTGGCCGCCGCCCTATAGGCCCACGCAACCGTGGACATCATCGCCACCCAGGTCCCCGCCCGAGCCATGCTCAAGCTCAATGGGGAGGTCCTTGACGCCGCAGTAGCGGGCACCACCCTCGTCCCCGCCACTATCGTGGCCTCGGCGACGAGCTCGGTCTGGTCCGCAAAAGGGAAGTCACCACGGTCCGGCTCGCCCGCTGTCTCGACGGCATCGCCGACCGTGTTCCTGCCCCCAGGCGCACCGTCTCGTCTCGGTTCGCGGGACACGTCATCAGAGATATCGTCGGTGTCGGCGGTCCCGGTGCCGTCTCCACTTGACCTCAACGTCACCCCGAATTCCGACGACGTCCCGGTGCGTAGCAAGCTGAGGCCACAGTCGATGTCGGCCTCGGCAAGCATGCCCCAACCCCATCAAAAGATGATCCACGAACACGATGTGTGATCTTCATTCTCATTTATTTCATCAAGTCATTTCAACTAATTGTATTTTGAACTATGTGTCATTTCATACCTTTCTATGTCATGTTTAAGTGGTCATTTATTTGTTATTATTCTTATTTTATTTTCATCTTTTAAATGCAATTTGGCAAAGGGGTAAAAATGGTCAGCCCGGACCAAATTGTTTTTTGGGTAGGCCCGGATCATTTTGGGGGCCGTTGGGTTCACCCCCACTCTAGACGGAGAAAAGCCTCATTTGTGTCCGTGGACCCGCTCCAAACGAAGCAAAACAGACACATTTTATGTCCGATTTAGGGGAGGGGGCGTTGGAGTTGCCCTTAACAAAATGACAATGCATCATCCCCCTATATTTCTCCTCCTTTGGCGCTTTCCAACTCGAGCTGGTAGCCTCCAAAATATGGGTATACCTCAAAATAGGCCACGTGACTACTTTTTTCGTTAAATGACTATGGATGACGTCAAACAAAGTTATGATTATGTCATTGAGCTGCTTTGCAAAATTGAAAAGTCGAAATGTTTTATCCCCCCAACCATGAATCAGATTGACGATCCATTTTCACTGTCAATTTTATCTCGGTGAGATCGTCGAAACTAAGCTTATGTTAGTATGTTTCAGCGATATTTTTTTTGCCTCAAAGTTGTCACCCTACGATATATAAAGTTTATATTATATTGGTACTCCCTCCGATCCATATTAATGGTCTCAACATTGTCTAGATACGGATGTATCTAGTCTAAACACTTAACTAGATACATCCGTATCTAGATAAAGTTGAGTCCATTAATATGGATCGGAGGTTGTACCGAAATTTGCACTACAAAAATATTATGTGATTATTTTCTATGGGATATGATCCTATGAATCAAATGGATTTCGAAGAAAAATTTCCATAGTATTTCAATCCTATACAAATCTTTTAAAAATCCTATGTATCAAAAGAGCCCAACAAGAGTACACTAGTCGTCAATTAGACTTGCATGCACTAACTACTCAGCGGGTGAGAGTACGTCTCGAGAAGTACCCGTGCCAATGTTAGTGCAACTCAGTCGACTGAATTCTTTTAAATATCATTCCTCATCGAAATCTCATTTGCAACTCGCAGACCAAAACATGAATCATGACATAAATCAAATAATGTGGGCAATTTTCCTTAGTTGCAATCCATATGTAACTGGAAAAATGACGGTAAAAACCCCGTGAAAGAAAATCTCAATTAAAACACATGGGAATGTTCAGATCAGAACAAATCACGCCACAATACAATGGTCCGAGACGATTTAGCAAAAGGCGGCAAAAGGGGCTCCTATTTGTGGCTTAGGCTTGGATGGTTCGTTGTTGTGTACTACTTGGACTGTTTCTTCTATATTTTTTTGATGGGTATTCATATATTTGCAATGTTTAATCAATTAGAAATGCATAATTTTCAAATTGAGAAAACAAGAGTGAAATGCATCTATGGTCCCAGAAGTCATCGGCTATGTCTAAAACGATCCTCAAACTTACAATTTGCCCTAATACAGTCCTTCAAGTTGCTCCGGATGTCCACATACGGTCCTAACTACGAATCCCTACCGTATAGCCCTGACGTGGCAATAAAACGCCCCACGAGGAGCGCACCCAGTCGTCGACCATTGGCGGCCGCTGATTCGCAGTCCCCGCGTTGGCCGCACCACCCGCCTGGCATGAACATCGCGGCCATGCTGTCCTTGGCAGGTTGTCCTCCATGCCCACACCACGTACTCACGCGTCAGCGCCATCCACGCCAACTCCGTGTACTGCTTGAACGTCGTCGGCAGCTCCCACGGCGGCGACGCCGTGAAGATGTCCTGCTTCTTTGACATTTACAGCCTGGGGGCCACGATCACAAGCCTCGCGTTGAAGGCGGCACCGTGAAGATATCACCATGTTCGCCAGATCACCTCGACGTTGTTGACGCACTGGAACACGGTGCTCTTGCCCACGAGCGCCGCGGCGCCACCATCTCCAGCCGGTCCTCTATACGCTCCAGCGGATCCACCCGGTGGACCTGGAAGCCGGGCAGCCGAGGCCGACGTCGCAGCTTGTGCCGCCAGGGAGCTCATTCTGGTCCGATAAGGGCGCGTACAGGAGGCCGCCGACCCAGCACCAGCAGCTGCCGCCTCCTCCGCGCCGCTGCCGCTGCCTCCGCCGAAGCGGCGTTGTGGCTGCTACCTCGCAGTGATCACCTTGCCATCCTCGCCGCGGCTGGGCTGGGCGCCCTTCACCACAACACGATGATGCTAGGCGTGGTCATGGTCGGGCAGGCACAGCTGGGCAGTGCGGCAATGATGACGCTGTGGGACGCGCACCAGACGGGCGTCGTGCCGCTCTTATTCTGGGCGCGACGTGCCCGTGCGGGTGGAGCTCGGCAGCCTCCCTCAAGCTGTAGAAGGTCACGTCCCGGGTGCGCTGTGACCTCGTCGTCGACAGCCTCCTGAGTCCTGAAAGCCAGCAGCCAGATCAGATCAAGACCAACAACTGCAAGTTCAGCTTCAAGCTGTGATCCATTATTCGGGTTGTTCACGGGGATTGATCGACCGAGTTCTTCTGGCCGCGTTGGATTTTTTGGCAGCCGAGTGACGTGTTGCATCGGTTCGCTGCACTCCCCGCCCCCTATATATAGCTCCGTGCATGTACATCTTGTGTGTAGAGTTAATATTACGTTGATGTTAGTTTTTTTTATTTAGATTTTACACGACTTTCCTACTCAACAGAAAGAATGTTTACAGGAATTCCCAAGTCCTCTGGGGGAACCGAAAACCACACATGCCTGCCGATAGGCAAGGTAGTAGCTGCTCGAGCAAGTGTGTGCGCCTCCCCATTGGATTCCCGGCGTTCGTGGATAATGCTAGCTTCCAATAAGCTCCTCAGGCTATGTTTAATCTCCCTCAAGATCATGCAGTTTGGGCCACTGCCAACGGGCGGCATTTATCTCCTTCACAACGTTCAAACAGTCCGAAGCAATCAGTATCTTGCTCAATTGAAGATCATTAGCCAGAGCTAGTGCTTCGGCGCAGGCTTGAGTTTCAAGAATCTCCGGATCAATCACCCCATCGAAAACCACAGCAAATGCCGCTAGGAAAACACCATTGCTGTCTCTGCACACCACACCCACTGACCCGAGTTGTTGGGAACGGGCTACAGCTCCATCAACATTTAGCTTGCTAACTCCAGCTGGTGGTGGTTTCCATGCTTTAATCGTCACGGTACCAGCCCGAGGCGCTGCCCTCGCACTCAGTTTCTGGGTCTGAATATTAAGGTCTGACAGGTATCATTTTATGAACATGCCTGTTGACAACGGCGACTGATGTTCCTCCTCATGGATCAGCTTCCTACGAGCCCACCAAATCGCCCACAAGGTTGTCAACACTTTAATGAATCTTGCTTGCGTGTGGGTGGAGCTCAAGGTGAATAACCAGAGACGTGGATCCGTCGTCTCATCCCCAAAGACAGGAATCATCAAATCATCATCCTTCATTGCCCAGACCGCACGGGACATATTGCAGTCTAGCAAAGCATGACGCCATGTATCCGAAGCCGACCCACAAACTGAACAAGCAGGTGAAGTCGCGTAGCTCATTGACGGTCGTGGGATCGCCAAAACCGCGCCCGTTCCAGCTTAGGGTACTCATTGGATCCGGCGGTCCCCCGTCTCGGAGGCCGCCATGGTTCCCATAACCAAGTTAGGGTTTAGTGCTCCGCTGGTTCCCATTGCATATAGAGTTTTGTTGACCATTCCCGTGACAGTTGCATCGGCGGAATGAAGATGTTTTTCTAAGTTGAAGCTATTGAAATCCTATATGCGTACTACAATGACACAAGAAAGACTCAACGATTTGGCCACAATAGCGCTTGAGGGCAAAGTTTTGGGAAAGATTGATTATGAGGATATGATTGAAGAGTTCATCTCAAATAACACAACAAGAATAATGATGTTCAAATAAATGTTATGCAACTTCGAGTTATATAGGTATGATTCTCAATATATTCAATTGTTACCTAAATTTTCTGTCATATACATTACAATTATTTATTAGTTCAAATTTTTGTGTAAGAAAAGGCCTCATTTTAGATTTTCGCACAGGGCTCCAGATTTAGCCGGCCCGGCCCTAATAATATGCATGTCTAGATTTTCGGAACTAGCTCAGTTTTCGCAGCAAATCATCCAGCGTGGAGGACTAGAGCTTGGCGGCGCGGGTGGGCAATACAGTTGGGATTCGTAGTTAGGACTTAGGACCGTACGTGGACACATAGAGCAAGTTGAAGGACCGTATTTGTTTTGTAAAAAGGACACTGGCATTAAAAGAAACATCGAACAATACAAAACACCTCAACGAAAACGAAAATTACAACGAGATCTTTGAGTTTTTTTTAGATAAAGGGCTTTATTACTCAAAATTTAAGTATTACACCCGACCTCTGCATAACAAATACACACAGCCGCAATCCGAACGGAGAAAGTAAAAAGTGCATAAATAAACGAATTACAACCATCATGGTAATGTAAAACGCCTATGACATAGCGAGCTCAGCAGCCTATGGAGGTCCAATCCGGCGGTCAAGCGGTCACCCATGTTGTGATAAAATCTCCTTTGATACCTCCTCCAGCCGTACACATGCCTCCGTAAAGAGGTCTCGATGTCCCGCGCGTTGTAAGGTGGACCACGTATTAGATGCCAGTGCCTGGACTGTTTAAGAATCGTTTTAGACATAGCCGACGACTTCCGGGACCATAGATGCATTTCACTCAGAAAACAAAAAGTGTCGGACCATTGTATTGAGAAAAATATTCCCGACCCCCGACATTTTTTTGCTCGGCTGCTCGCAGTAGCAGCTTGGTTCCAGGCACTGACAAGTAGGCCAGGGCGGCTCACCTCACAGACGCAGTCCTGAAACAAGCCGTCGTCCGGTCCCGATCTGAAGGAAAACATCCTCCGTTTCCCACTCCGACATTCAGCTAGCGCCCACCAAATCTAATCGGAAGCGCCAACACCATGGCGGCGGCGGCGGCGGCGAAGATAGCGCCGTCGATGCTCTCGTCGGACTTCGCCAACCTCGCCGCGGAGGCCGAGCGCATGGTCCGCCTCGGCGCCGACTGGCTCCACATGGACGTCATGGTACGATCCATCCCCTCCCCTCCCGTCCCCGCATCTGTTTCGTTACCCTGCCTAATCAGTCACGGTAGGGGGCGCGCGCTACCGGCCCTGAGGCCCTCGATTCCTCCAATAGTTATGCGTAGGAGTAGGATCGAGCCGCGCCCTGCTGTGGTAGCTTTATTGATTTACCGCTGTGAGCCCGTCAGGGTAGGTAGGGTCGTAGGGATACTGGGATAGTAGGATTCAGCTGCTGAATCAGAGGAGATGCCATGCGCTTTTGTTTCTGCACAGAACGTTGGCTTGCATAGCATAGGCAATCCGGTGTAATCTGTCTCGAATTGACAACCTTACTGGGACTGCCTTCTGCTGCCGAAAGGGTACTCTGAACTTTGACGTTCATTTGTTTTGTGCTCATTGTGTTTCATTTTCTGCCTTGCAGGATGGGTGAGTTGGCCTCTACTTTCCACTGTGGATGTGATAGATCAATTTTGACCTGTCATTGTATTTTCTTGACGCTTGATGGTGCCTAAAAGCTATTGATTTCTCGCGTATCGTTGCCCATTTTGTTGCTCATTTATCTATCAATATGTAGGAAGATCTCCTCCATTTTATCTGCTAACATAGCAGGCAGGTAGTGGGTGCTTAAGCTAAGTTTGCAGGTCACTGTATACATGCCACATCTACCTAGATGAACTCTGTTTTTAACCCACACACGTCTGTTCTCTTAATTACTTTTCGAACTATGGACAACCTTGCTGGTTAGTTTTTGTCTACTTTGCTTAAACACCTTGCTTATTCTAACATCCTGCTCATGGATGCAAACTCTTAATAAAATCTCACAGAAAGAGCATGGGCTTCCAAAATATGCATATAAAAGGGAAACAATTAGCCAGATAGCCATGCAGAAAAACCTGAAAAGGAAGCAGCTTAAACTCTGTACTATACATAACGCATGAAATTTCTTTTGCATTTTGTCTTCTTTTAGAAACCTAGTCTTCTTGTTTTGAAAATAAACATTTAGGAAAGTTCCAAATTGCCAATGTTGAAAACAAAATGTATCTCCAATCAATATGGTGATGGTATTCCCTCTGTTTGTTTGGACAGAGATCACACACCTTGAGCATATAACAATGAAAGTAGGCACATTTTCCAAGATGGTGAAACTCAGAATGCTTGCTAAATATACTGTTTTAGGATCTGAGCAGCATCACAGAAAGTTACTGATATGAATTGCAGTCCTTTTTCACATGTGAATCTTGCCAACAAAATTTTGTCAAGATGATCATACAGATCTTATGTATGGATAGTCTCTTAAATATCTTTTCAAAACTTCCAGATGAAAGACTACATGCAACAAGGATATCATTATTCCATTATGTGTTGATCAAGTTTGAACGATAGTCTTGTTGGCAAATTTGATGATGGGTCATTTGTGGTGATGACAACGAAAACTCATCAAGCATAAAACTGTCTGTTTCTTCTGCAGGCACTTCGTTCCTAATTTGACCATTGGAGCTCCAGTTATTCAGAGTTTGAGGAAGCACACCAAGTATGGTGACCTTCCTTGCCTTACATTCGCTTTGATGGCTTGTGTTCCTTTCTATATTCACCTAATAATGCTCACTATTCTCGGTTTCTAGGGCATACTTGGACTGCCATCTCATGGTGACAAATCCTTCAGATTATGTAGATGCATTTGGGAAAGCTGGAGCCTCAGGATTCACATTCCATATAGAAGTAACAAAAGGTAAACACATATGCTGGCAAATGGTTAATGAGTTTCCCTGCCTAATGGAAAGCTTGGTGCAGATAACTGGAAAGAGCTCATCCAAAGCATTAAAGCAAAGGGCATGAGGCCCGGAGTATCATTGAGACCTGGTACTCCTGTGGAGGATGTTTTCCCCCTGGTAACTTCATACACTCAATAAAACTTTTCTAGTTACCATGTTGTACATTAAAGAAATAAAGAAAACCCCCGAGAGAAATAGTTTTTGTCCCATATATTTTCTTACGATGTCAGCAAACACGAGAAGTTAGCGTATATGCATTTATTTCAAGTTGTACAGTTAGCTTTCTTTGTAGTTCATAACATACATGCGGTCCTCCTATGGAGTTCAGAATGGAAACCCCATCCAAAGCTGATATGCACTACCAGTGCTTTTATTTTATTTTTTTTATTGCGTTAGTGTACTATTTTTAGTTGTCGTATGTGCTGTATCATTGAAGTGGTAATGTGCTGTATTAACTTTTCTGTATGATCTGTTGATCATTCAACAAGCACATCCTGTTTCCCTTGTTCAGGAGCAGTTCACCTCACATTCTTATAATCATCACTGAACCTTACCATACTTTTACGTTTTGGCCTCTGCTATGAATACGTGATGACCTATTCAAACCTGTTTTTGTTGAGTTCCTTTTATCATTAATCATCCGAGCCTTCCTATTTGATTTGCATTTCACGTCCAAGGATGCTCCCAAGCTATTAATAGTTATACTAATAACTGCTTTGACAGGTGGAAGCAGAAAACCCTGTAGAATTGGTTCTTATCATGACCGTTGAGCCTGGCTTTGGTGGTCAGAAGTTCATGCCGGAGATGATGGATAAGGTATCCATTTCGTTCTCCGGTTTAATACTCCATTTTTGTGATTTCGGATAGTTTTGAGTGATCACTTCCTTCCTGAAACCTGGGGTTCTCCAGGTGCGTACGCTGAGAAAGAAGTACCCTTCCCTTGACATAGAGGTACAATGTGATCCATCGTTTAACTGTTTCGTTTCCTCATAGGCAATCTTCTCGTGATAATTCGTTTCCTGATCTTACATTGTAGGTCGACGGTGGCCTGGGTCCTTCTACCATCGACGTTGCCGCGTCTGCCGGGGCCAACTGCATCGTCGCTGGAAGCTCTATATTTGGAGCCGCAGACCCCGGGGAGGTCATATCGGTGCTACGGAAGAGCGTCGAGGTGTCCCAAAACCAAAGCTGATCTATGGCTGTGGCCTCGACTGTTTCTGCTGTAAACTAGAACTACTCTGCACGTCGCCCGTACACAGCCTCAGTTTGTGCTTTTGCACTGGAAATTGATTGGCGAGGTCTGAATAAAATGTGCTCTTTGGCAAGTTATGCCAGTGGCTGTGCATTTTTTTTTTTGGAAACTACTATCAGGTAGTTTGGAGCTTGTAACAATAATAATAATGGTGATATAGGAGTGCAATTTCCGGTTGACTGCATTGCAGTTTGGATCCTTGGATCCGATTCCTCGTATCTCAAACTAACAAACGTGAGGACACAGTGACGGCGAAGCAACACATGTTGCCCAGAGGGAAGGAAATCAAATTTGTCTCCTTTTTTTAACACTGCCAACTGGATCATCTTGTGCGCCTAATCACCCATACATTCACACTACAGATGCAATTTGCAACCATACTAAATCTCATTAGAATTATCTAAGTCTCAATCGGCTCAGGTACCATGGAATTGCTTCGTGATTTGTACTGTCATATGATGGTTGCAAGTTGCAACAAAGATTTTGCAATTGCACATGGGTTGCTGAGACAAAAATATTCAAACCGTTGAATTTGAATCGTGATTCTTGCTGACATGAAAATTGAACATGGGTTACAACTAAGATGTAACTGGATTTGAGTGACCTTACCCGGCTGAGATTTAGTTAAATATGAGCTTTAGGCGAGATCAGTCAAAATGGATAACTTTTTTTAATTTTTTTTAATTTTGAAATGTGTTTTTCCATAATATAATAAGATCATCTAGCTAGTCTCAAAAAAGTCAAAATGGATTTCTGGTCCGTTTAAAAATAAAAATGGATTTCTGGTCAACGAGACCAATCTATCATCCCTAAAAAAAGACCACTGTAGCCAAAAAAAAAATACAGAATGCTTTGATCTTTTAGTATGTCACGACACTCATCAGAATGTGGTACTCCATATGCAACAACTTTTGTTGTTGCTGTCGAGAAAAAGCATTGTGATTGTTCTGTACAGCCTCCTGGGGTGACTAGGAAGCATCCGTGCTCCCGGCCACTGAACGTGCACCGCCACTCCCATCCCCATCCGTCACGCACCACGCATCGCCGGCAACCACGTTTTCCTTTTACTAGATTGCCCACCTGCCAAAAGGAATTGGACAGCACAACATGGCCTAGGTAGACAAAACAGATTCAGAGCCAAGGAACTCTCAAAAGTCAAGACCCAGTCTCGATGTTCCTAATTAACAGCATATATACAGAAGGCGTGCTTGCAAAAAAATTTAGTTATATTCTAAAAGTAACACTAATTAAATTACTAAAACATGCGAGACGCCGTTATTTTCTAACATCTTCCTTTTTTATATAAACCCCCTTGTTTTCTTTATAATAAAGGACATTTTGTTTGCTATAGAAAGAAGAGATGGGCAGGAAATTCCAAGAGCATCTTCCATGCCGCTTATTACTTAGTACTAGGGAACTTAGCGCGGCAAATGCCGCGCCTGTTTGGTGAAATTCAAATTTGGAATTGTCGATATGTAAAAGTTGTGAAGATTTGATTTTTTTTTTTGAAATGCGAAGAAAGTTTACGTTTAAAAATTGTTCAGATTTCGAAATTTAATCAAATTGGGAAGTTATTTAGATTTGAATTCTTTTCAAGTTTGTAAAATGGGTAGATTTGAAAGGCATTTAATTTTTTGAAATATTCAAATGTATATGCCATGCACGTGTGGTAAAATTCAAATTTGGAAATGTTCACATTTGAAAATTGTCCAGGCTTGAAAATTGTTGGAATGCAAATAAAGTTTACTGTTAAAAATTGTTTATACTTCGAAATTTTGTATTTTTGTGATAATTTTGATATATATATTTTTCACGAGGCATACGCCGCGCTCGTGTGGTAAATTTCAATTTTGGAAATGTACGCATTTAAAAATGTTTTGAATTTTTAAAATATTCATATTTGAATTTTGATCGTATGCCATAAGTAGTTAGCAATTCTTTTTTGTAATATGTTTGAGTTTTGTTTTAAATATTTAATTTAACTCAACAATCGGGGGTAATACATTATATGAGCATTTATTAAGTTCAATTAAAATTCAATCCATATTTAGAGGAAATGAATTTGCATTTTCTCCAAATATTTTTTTAATCAGGCACTTTTTAAATTTAAGTACATAATTAGAGAGTTTTAAGTTATATTACCTCTAAATATGTTAGCCTAATTGGAATGATCTAGTATGGTTTCATTTTGCCATAATTTTCTTATTTAGCACCATAATCAGAGGAATTATATTATGATTATCTACAAATATTAACCAATTTGAGCATTAATTTAAATTTGGAAATATACGCATTCAAAAATATTTTTAGGTTTGAAAATTATTGGAATTCAAAAAATGTTTATGTTTAAAAAGTGTTCAGTTTTTAAAAATTGTTCATATTGGGAAGTTATTCAGGATTGAATTATTTTCACTTTACAAAATGGCCAGGTTTGGAAGTCGTTTTTAATTTAAAAGTATTCAAATTTGAAATTCGATCGCATGACATAAATAGTCTGCATTTTTTTGTGTGGTTATTTTTATGTAAATATATATTTTTCCGGTGGATAGATTTAAAGTTATTGGATTTGTAACATTATTCAGTTTCTGAAATTCGAATAAATTGGTAGGGCCCACCTGTCATGGAAATAATATTTTCTGGAAATGTCTACGAAAAGAGGAAGACCCTGATAGCTGGGTCCCATGCTGACGTCGTAGTGACGTCAGCAATGGCCTGGACTGGCACTGCCGCGGCGGCGTGGAGCACGCCGGCGTCGCGCCACTGCGAGATGGGACACGCGCATGGGCTTGCCGGAGGCGCGTGGATGCGGGGTGCCCGAGAGCGGCGGCGGCGCCTCTTCTGGGTCGCCGGCAGCCTGCGAGCACGGCGGCGTCGATTCCGGCGAGCTCGCGGCGTTCCGGCACGCGGCTGTCGGCGAGGAGGTAGAGGGCGCGACGGCGGAGGTCGCCGTGTGAGTCGATCTGAACGGGGAGAGGCGGAGCGGCGGGGGCACGCGTCGGCGGCGCCAGCGAGCTCGGGCTCGCGTGGAGAGAGGGGAAGAGGGAGGGTGAGTTGTGTTCACGTTTTTGCACGGAGGTCCCTGCCGTTTTCGGAATTTGCGTATCAGTCCTTTGCGGGGGGTTTTCTGTAAAATTTTGCGCCAAAATCCGTGCGGGAGGGTGACCGGCTGGCCACCGGCGCGACCGGCCGGTGACCGGGTGACGTGGCGCCCTTTGATTGGTAGAAATTCGTGTGTACTTTAGATGTGAATAATATCGCGTGATGGGGGTGGCGTGGACGACTCCTGGCCATCGGATGGCGCGGATCGGACGGTCCGGAAATGAGGGCGTCGTGGCTCCGCGGAGGGGGGGAGAACATCCTTTCCATGGTTTATATATTGATCTATTTCCCGTCGGTTCAAAGGCCTGATCGCGATTCGCGAGCCGATTCGGGTCGGGCAAAACAGCAAAAACCCGAAGCACCAAATCCCGGTCGATCGGCCAGCGGCGGCGGCGAGACCATGCCGGACAAGGCGGTGGACGACGCCATGGAGTCCGCGGTGGGGGCCCACTTCAGCGGCCTCCGCCTCGAGGCGCTGCGCCTCCCCTCCCCCTCCGCCCCCTCCTCCCCTTCCTCCTCCTCCGCCGCCGCCGCCCTCTCCAACGGGGCCCTCCACTCCAACGGCCCCCTCCACGCCAACGGCGCCGAGCTCGTCTCCCCCTCCGCGCTCAGGCAGCCCTTCGTCATCGGTAATTTCGGCCTCCCCCGGTTCTCTACTGTTCAGCTGCTCGATGCAATGTGGTGGTGGTTCTAGGTCCTAACTGATGAGTGTTTGCGTGGGTTTCTCTAGGGGTCTCGGGCGGGACGGCGTCGGGGAAGACCACGGTGTGCGACATGATCATCCAGCAGCTGCACGACCACCGCGTCGTGCTCATCAACCAGGTGTGGCCACTGAGTGCTTTTCTGTTACCAGCACACTGCCAATAGCGCTTCTCAACTGTTGCTAGCTTCTGTATGTCATGTTCGAGTGATGCAGTTTGTCAGATTTGAAGGTCCGTGTATTAGCCTAGTTGTTACTTAGCTTGGAGGAGTTGCAGGTCGCTACGAATCAGATGTGAATGCTTCTGTCGAGTTGTCCGTTGGTGCGTAGGCTGTCGGGGGAGCTAGTTTGCATCATTAGAAATTCAGAGTTGGTAAATTCAGAATAGGTTTTAGTTAGTCCATGGATCAATGCCTTAGCCTGTGTTTTTGGATCGCAAATGCATGTTCTTGGCATTTAGCAATAATGTATGGATATGATCTGTTTGGGTTTAAATCTTCTTGGGGATAGTTGGGTCTACAAGAAACAAAGGGTTTTGTTGTCGCTCACACCTTCAGAACTGGACAATGAAGTCGCGACATTGTCGCACACAGAGTTAGTAGAGTTACATGATGTTTCCAATTTGAGGATGGAAAAACTTACAGCAAATATCAATGTGAGAAAACATCATTTTCGGACATGCCTGGTTTCAGTTTGGCTTTTAATCTTGTAGGATTCTTTCTACCGTGGCTTAACTGCTGAAGAATCTGCATCTGCTCAAGACTACAATTTCGATCATCCGGGTATTTCACTTGCCTTGTCGATGGAAGTATGCTACCTTTGTTAGTGATCAGAGTATGAGTTGTCCGCTATTTTTTTTTAGAATGTGAAGCAAATGCTTTCTTATTTTACAGATGCGTTTGATACAGAACAACTTCTTGAATGCATGGGGCAACTAAAACGTGCATTGCCTGTAAATGTTCCGATATATGACTTTAAGAATCACCGAAGGTGCTCAGAAAGGTTCAGAAAGGTAGTGATTAGTTATGTCCTATGAACTTCTTGATATGAAGAAGTTTCCGGTGTTTACAGTTTTGAAATTTAACTCATTTGAAATTTAAATAACTTTAGATGTGAAACCTTGTTTTCTATCTGTGCAACGATATGACCATCTCGTATATCATATAGTAGAGTGCAAGCCTATGCTTTCAATAAAAATGTTAAAAATACAGAGGGCGCTATTTTCTTTCTGAGGGAGATGTTGAAAATAATACTGGTTTGAGTATGACATTTTTTTTATTGCGTACAACATTTCTGCAGGCTGATAATTTACAGCTTTGCATGCTTTGTGAATTCTGTTCATACGGTCATTTAAGGTTTCCTTTTTGTTATTTAATTAGCTACCTTCTATGGTCATGTCATAGATATTTTGTATGAATGGGCAAATTGCTTCCAAAATTATGCAGTATTCTGAATTATCAACTAAACCAGATTAGATGTTCTGGGATATAATATTTAAATTTACCCAGTCTTTTTTTCTTCAATTTGAAGTAAACTGTATAAAATGAGCTGGGATAAAGAGTACAACCCTTGAATTATACTACTGAATCATCATGCTACATATATACTATTTAAATATGTAAGTATAAGAACAATATATTTTAGTACCCTGTTTCTTGTTTCTTCTTATTACCTGGAAACGTCAACCAAGAGATTGTTAGTTTAAGTACTTGATAAGCAGGATAACTGGTCTGATTATGATTTCTTTTTGCCAACTAAATGACTTACAAAATTTCATTTTGCAAGGTCAATGCATCAGATGTCATAATTTTGGAAGGCATTTTAGTCTTCCATGATCAAAGGGTTCGTAATCTTATGGACATGAAAATATTTGTGGACACAGGTCTGTGTTGGGTATACAGTGTACTTATAACAAATTAATAGACTGGGCTCAAAACAAATCAATAGTAGTTGACTTCTTGTACTCTAACATCATATTTGCTTCTATTTCATGCTGTATCCAAACAGATGCGGATATTAGGCTTGCCCGGCGAATAAGGCGTGACAATCTTGAAAGAGGCAGAAGTGTTATCTCGGTGCTTGACCAGGTAGGTTAACTATTGTATATTTTGCGTTATTGTTTTGATTTTATCGTTGTGGTTTGCGAGCAGATTCTGTTTATATGTTTTTTTATTTTCTTAATATATAAAAGCCTGTGATTTAATATGCAATTCTTTTGGCATCTCAGTATGGTAGGTTTGTGAAGCCAGCATTTGATGATTTTGTTCTGCCTTCAAAGAAATATGCTGATGTGATCATACCACGAGGCGGTGATAACCATGTTGCAGTCGACCTGATCGTTCAACATATTCGTACAAAGCTTGGTATGCATGACTTGTGCAAAATCTTCCCAAATGTCTATGTAGTTCAATCAACTTTCCAGGTAATGTTTATCATCATTATTGATTATAAGCCATTTGTTCACTGTGTTTCAAAGTTCTTTATGTCTTTATGATTAATTTGTCAGATCCGTGGAATGCATACTCTGATTCGTGACAGAGACGTCACTACACCTGACTTTGTCTTTTATTCAGACCGGTTAATACGTTTGGTACCTCTCTTGTTTCCATAGCCTTTATCTATTTTTGTTTACTTCATGCGTAGTAAATTGCATCGACTTATAAATTGATTTAACTGGTCTGCTGTTTGTACGAAAAATGTCATGTTAGGTAGTTGAGCATGGTCTGGGGCATTTGCCATTTACAGAAAAGCAGATTATTACTCCAACAGGTAACTTGCAAATGGCATTGCATATCTTGATTTCACTCGTGTGTTGTTCCAGCGAGAAATGTTTGACTCTGGTTAAGACTTCCTAGAAAATAACTGTTTGATCAACTACAACATTTTTTCTTGTACTTTTTTTATTGCTAAATAGTTTACAGCGTACGTTCTGAAATGTTACAAAGACTAAGACTTCCACTTGAACAATAATGGGAAGGAAATCTAATCGAGGCGTGACATAATGTTTTGACCACATGCTATCTTGTTTGTCCTGAAATAGTTTGATGTTACACTGTACTAGATAGTAACTGAAGCTTGTGGGTATAGATTTGTTTCTCCCCACTGGCAGATTTATAGATTTGATCTAACACATTACCAGGTAGAAGCTGAAGCTTGTTGATATGGATAGTTTATTCTCATAGAGTTATTTCCTATCTATATGTTTGATGTTACACAGTACTGGGTATAAACTAAAACTTGTTGATATGGAGAGTCACACTTACTTCTACTACTGAGTCTTGGAATTGTCACCTAGCTTTATATGCCAATAAAATAATATATATTTCTTTGAAAGCGGCAATTTATGCTATGCTGCAAGCATTTCAATTTGGATGGTCTGATTTAATATGCATAATTTTTTTATCTTTTGGAGAAGTAGAGCTTTGTGAGATGTAAGATGTTTGTGGCTGAGCCTGTCAATTTCATATATTTATCGGTTTTCAGTTTTCTGGAATGCTAGGTGCACATGTGCTTCTAGATATTTATTTGCGCTGAACATCATGCCATGTTTTACTTGTTTGTTTCCAGGATCTGTTTATATGGGAGTTGATTTCTGCAAGAAGCTCTGTGGAGTGTCTATTGTCCGAAGGTAAACTCTGAAAATAGCTATTGTCACCCAACATGCGAGCACACACCTTTGACAGAAGTAATTCATTTGAACAACGGGCACACAGAGTGAATCAAGTAATCAACTATTGTACATAAGCTCTTCTTTCGATCCTTCTATTGGAGACTAGTTAATACAGATACTGCAAATGAATCATGAGTATAGCTCTATATTCTTGTATGTCCTGCCATGTAGGACCTTTTGTTTTCTCTATGTGCTTCTAGTTTCAAGATAGTTTTATAGTTCCAGAGTCCAGACATCGTCAGGAATTGATGTCTCTCAATACAAAATATTCTTACTATTTTGCATACCAGGCATGTTACATATGGAATTTCATAATAGCGTTCATCATGTCACTCCAGATGTTTTGCTAATCCATTCTGTTAACATATCTTCAAACTGTAGCACAATTGTAAACACAGCCTTGTCATTGCAGTGGTGAAAGTATGGAGAATGCACTGCGTGCTTGCTGTAAAGGAATAAAAATTGGCAAGATTCTGATACACCGTGTTGGAGATAACGGACAGCAGGTAAGCACCAACTTTGATTAACGAACCTATCAAGAAATCTTTAAAATGATTGAAGTTTCTATGGTCTCAATAACTATAATACACTATCTGCATCTAGCTCGTATACCACAAACTGCCAATGGATATAGCTGAACGGCATGTTCTGCTTTTGGATCCGGTGCTTGGCACAGGTCAGTTTTGCTTGCCCATTCTATTTTGTTCATTTATGTTTGGCACTAAAGTTAAGTGATCTAGGTTGTGTTAGTAAAAAGTTCTATTTGCACAGCCTAGGTTTGTATTTCTTATATACTACCTCCGTTCCGAAATATAAGATGTTTTAGTTTGTTTCTAATTCGGATGTACCTAGACGCGTTTTGGTGTGTAAATTCACTAATTCCAGTCGGTATCTATTCCATATTGAAATGTCTAAAACATCTTATAATTTGGAGCGGAGGGAGTATATATGTGTATTTCTATGCGATGCAGCTATACATGTGCAATGTATGTACACAATCGTATCTGAATGTTACATGATACCAAATCACACCTATTGATAATTATTTCCTTGTAATGTGTAACCAGAGATTTGAAGCTTGTTTATTTGCTTATCTGTTGGCAAATGCCTTGTATTTTGTATTTTTTATGTAAAATGTATTAACCGCGTGATACTGAATAGTGGAAGTTCGGTAGCACGTTGTTTGCTTTGGAAGATTTGCTTCTATACGTATCTAGGAGATGATTATTGTTCTTTATAATCACAAGTCCGTAATTCGTCGGTCCATCTGCAACTGAATTGATATTGCCCAGCTATCTTCCTCTCTGTTCGTGACTGAAGTGTTCGACTTTCATGCTTGTTTTATTGTAGGGAACTCAGCGAATCAAGCTATAGATCTTCTTATAAGGAAAGGTGTTCCGGAGGAGAGGATCATATTCCTTAATCTTATCTCGGTACACGTCTTAGCTTACTGAATCGGGTTGCAGGTTGCTGCTTGTCTCTTTTGTTTCTGTTACTTTATCTGTTTCAACTTGTTTGTAGGCTCCTGAAGGTATTCAGTGTGTGTGCAAGCGATTTCCAAGGTTGAAGGTTGTAACATCAGAGATAGATTCTGGGTTGAGCGAGGAATTTAGGGTCATCCCAGGTTTGGGAGAGTATGGTGATCGGTACTTCGGCACAGACTGAGACAACTGATATGGCTCACACTGGTTCTCGACGTCTATGCGCTTAATCGCTGGAGAATGGAGGGGGGTGATGGTACACCGGAGGGAGCATCAATTGGACTAGGAAGACATGCCGGTTAAATGAATGTTAACTCAGAAGATACATAGTAATTCTTTTAGACTCCAGAGCTCGATATCCGCCCTTAGCCCTGACTAGATGTACAAGCTCGTTTCGTTTAAATATCACTGTCGCTGTACTGCCTCAGCGTAGGTAATACATGATTGAGTCTTACATGTCCAAGTCCCCATAACGAGCTGGTTCGTTGCTATTGCATCCTTTCTTAAAGGGGGATGCTGAGTCATATTAAACATATTTGCACTTCTTCGATATTAAGATGTTATGGAATCGTTGAATCAAACAAGAAACATTAGCAGAGATGTGGCCTCAGGCAAGCCAAAGATCTTTGTTTTTGTCAAATATCCTGGATAAAAATGGCTTAAAGAAAACATTTCGCTGAGTGAATGTCGATTATGCATATCAAGGATGCACATATATGACCGGCCTTTCAATTTGTTCTTGCTGCTGAAAGAAACAGCAATCTCTGTATCAAGAAACATGAACAGCTGTGCCAGGAAACATGCTCTCGAATCTCGATCATTCAAGATCAGGTTCTCCGACCAAAGCTGTGAGCAGCATATTTAGCTCCAGCAAGCTAGAGCAGTCCGGCATGCGCTTGACATTGACTACAATCATTTAGAAGAACAAGCCACGTGCCCACGTATCTATGGCACAAACAGAGAGTCCACGTAGGTGAAAAGGCCCACACATCTCAGATGGCATAAACAATACTAGTACTGAATAGTTTTTTTTTAAGCAGAGGAGAGCATGTTGGCAAAGTTCAGATTGGTGTCTAGCGTGATGTTGATGAATTGGCAGTACTGTTTGCTGAAGTTGCAGCTCTAAAGCAGGTGATCTCTTGTCCGCAACAGGCCATTGTTAGTTTGTTACAAAGGCTGCAGCTCCCATTAATGTTGTCTTTTTTTTGCTAAGAGAACAGCTCCCATTGTTGTCAACCAAGATATTCTTTCTTACGAGCACGTCTCACGTATTTAGGCGATTATTAGCAAGAGCCGAAAGAAGATTTGACCGGCCTCTAACTATTTATTACCAGAAAACATAACATAAAGAGAAGATTTTCAATAGAGAAAGAAAAAAAAGACGAAACCCTAGCCGTCGCTCTCCGCAGTTTGCACGAGAGAGAGTGGGGCTAGCTATGGCCGGCGAACGCCGCGTCCGTCGCGCGATCATCGACGGTCTGGACCACATGGATCGAAGAGCGGAAGGCATCGAGCACAACAAGTCCGTCGCGATGGATCACATCCACGGTTACTACAAGAAGGCGCTCGCCCGAATCCCGCCGGAGTTGATCCCGAGCCTCCTCGAGGCCGGCTTCTGCTTCGGCTACCCCGTGTCCAACATCATCTCCAACACCGTGTCCCACGAGCGAGACAAGGGGAAGAAGAGACCACGACCCACCACCACTACCACCAGCGCCAAGAAGACCATCGCCGATATCATAGCGTTCAGGAAAGACTTCTCCGTGACACCACCCAAGCGCTCCTGCTCGGAGAGCGGCGGCGCACTACTGGGCCAGGGCGCTAGCATCGCGGCGCGGTCACTCCGCGGCCTCGCCACCTTTCCCACCTCCTACTTCCGCTATCTCACCGTCCAGGACGACCTGCGCTACCTCGTCTGTCAAGGGTGGACCTTCTAGTCGCCGTGCGTCTCGTCGAGGAGGATTACTCCACAAGCACCTTCACCATCCACAACACTACGGCCAGAATCGCTCTCGGCTGCGCTGCCATCTCTGCAATGCATCCTGGGGTCGTCCAAACATTCGTGTCTAGACTCTAGATCGCTTCTGCTGGCTTCCCACGCCGACGAGGTCTCCAACCTTCTGCCGACGAAGGGCCGCATCGGCCATTCCGCTATAGAGAGACTCTCCGAGCTATCCACCTTAACCAAGGATACCATAGACGACGACGACCCACGGAGGCCTATGCAGAACGCCATCACAAGGATGCAACAATACAGGACAAGGAAGACTACAGTCGTTCCATTTGGGCTGGAATATTCTCTCAAGCTACTGCTCCTGGATAAAATCCACGTGCTGTACCTCGAGGCGATTTCCCGCATTCCAAGGCGTGAACTGTGTTCGTGCCACCACCGCGGCCTCCTCAAGGCTGGCCACTGCTACGGTCCTTCCGATGATCCTGTCACCAACATAATCCTCAACGTCATCTGGTACGACGCCGTGTTCCCTGCTACACGAGGGTTCAAGGTCGAGATGATCAACACAAAGAGGCTCGCCCGCGTTGAGTGCCGCTCTCTGGAAGGTCTTGTCGCCTACATCCGTGCCCTCTTTCCTGCCCTTTCGACGTATGAGGCCATGAGGTACTTGCTTATCAACAATGCCCATCTTGATAGGGCCATAATGAGGGCCAAAGAAGATGGTCATGATCAACGCTTCCCCTTCTGTCAGTCTGAGGCCTATGATGCTGCCTCTCGTGCAGCATGTCATCCCAGCCCTACTGAGTTTGTAGAATTTGCAACGAAAGTAATGCCAATGGTGGCGGAAACCCTGGGCTCGACGCTTAAGGTCAACCGGATGCTCTCCTCAAGTGATGTTTGTACCATATCTGAAACTTTATCGCAAAAGTTTCTGCCTAGTAAACCTTCGAAGCTGGTTCCAGAATTGAACATGTACGCCTCCAATATTATCGCAGGCAAGCATAGGAAATTTAAGTCTTTCCATAGTGCAATTGTCAAGAGGGTTGAAGCTGCATTACTCAGATATGCACAAGAAGTGGTATTTTTTATTTGGGTCCTGTTATATTTTGTCTCTTAAAGTACTAACTAGCACTACCTCTGATACATCTGCTGATTATGTCCTTATTTGAATATAGGGACAGGCAGTGGCGGAGGACGGAAAAAAATTAAGGTCGGGCGAATCTAAAGCATAAATTTTTGTTCCAAACAAATCAAAGCTGTCTACACATATTAGTAGTACAATACCTTTTCACCTTTCAATCTCGTCCACCTTCAATCAAGAATTCCGAGTATAGTAGCCGAGGCCTCCCCCGTTCAGCCACACGCTGCTCCATCAGCTGGCTAGTGGCCGAGTCCCGCCGGCCACTGCCGTTCCTGCCCGGGCCTAGCTACCTTCAAGCTGGAGGTCACGCTGCCGCAGCAGCAGTTCCCTCGCTCGGTTTGTTGATCGATCACGAAGACGAGGCTACCATCCATTCGATACTTCTATGGTACCAGCGTACATTCTAGTGCTACAATCAGGCCCAGGTTCCACCTAGCGAGAGGCCCAACAGCCAACACGCAACGCTACACGTATCCTTTTCCAATTTTCCTATTTCTTTTACCTCATCCAGCGAAACATCCAGCCATCGAGGCATCCAGCGATACAAGCATACATATAGCATACGATTTGTCGCGAGCCAAGGTAGGGCGGCCGCCCGACCTCGCCCGAAGGAGAGCTCCGCCACTGGGGACAGGAATATGAGCTTCATGTTATCTGTGATGTAAATGCTGAAATACCTGAGTATGGCATATGCTACATCCCGGAGGACTACAAATACCCATTTTCTCACATGAACATCCTGGCAAAACGAAAAGGTTCACAGATTCCTGATGCTGATGCAGTTCCCACACTCTTTTTCATTGAGTGTAGCAATATCGATGAACACATGGCAGCTTTGTGCTACCCTGTCTTGGAGCCATCAAAAGATGCCGGTATGCTCTTGCTCGTAAACTCGGATATAGATATATCATTTTTCCTCGCATGCCTCTACTTAGTAGCTTATGTATCATAATCCTCTGAAAGGATGCTTACAGTGCTGCAGAATATACAGAAAATCAGAACAAATGTATATGACAAATCCTAGAATCAACTAGTAGAAATTTAGTTTGTTCTGCCCCTGATGAGTATCCACAGATTGGTGATGAATACCTATGGTTATTCCACAGTATGTGAATCTTGTTGCCCATAATCATACTAGAATCAGTTTGCCTGCACTAAGCTGATATTCCTATATGACTGAGGGATGGGTGCGTGCTGGCATACATGTCCTAATGTGAAAATTTGTTCAGTTCATGCCTTTTGATTGCTATAATTACTCGTTAGAATATGAAGTGATGTACATATTGAGTTGACATGATCATATCTTTTCTTTTGTTTTTGCGAAAAGGCCGCTGCTTTCATTGTGAGTGTGAAGGGATCAAGGTTTTCCATCCACCTTCGAGGATATGGCTAGTGGAAAAAGTCCAGTGTGCAACGAAAAACTTATTAATCAAGGGAAGTACGGGACTCTGTTTGTAGATACAATGGAAGATGACTGTCTATTTTGATTCAGCATGGGATGCTGAATTTGCTGTATTCATTAACGAGATAGAACAAGATGATAGGGACGAAGAGGTGGATATCTCTTGGTTAAAAAAGGAGTTCCAAGAGTACGTCTTGGCTTACAAAAAGGGTCTCCCTGGTAATAGTTAGCTGGTGCTTCTGTTGTTTGTGTCTTTTATTATGCATGAACGTTTTATTTCGAGAATATTTTATATGAAGCTTGAAGTTGTTCTATTATATACGCCTGATGGTTCTTTGTGCTGGTTACTTACTAGTTGGTTCTTTCTTCTGGTCACTAGTTTCCAGAAAACTAAGTTTTGTAGGATGTTTGTTTGAACGTAATTATATTTATCTGATTCTGTTACTTAGTAGGATTCCAAGAACTGTACGTCTTGGCGCGGATTTGTCTAAATACGGATTTAGACAAATCTGCGTCAACTAATGCGTGACGAAGGAAGTATTATAAATACTTACGACGACTTTGTTTATTTGAAGAGATGTTTAGGTTCTTTTATGAGAATAGCATCCTTTTGATGTTTTAAGTCTCACACACTCTTTTGACTAACATTTAGAGAAGTAGAATTTATTGGTACCACATTCCCTTTGTTCTTATTTATATGCGTATATATGTTGACAATAGTAAAAAAAATATTGGAGTATGATTCTAGTACGTTGAAGAGTATGACAATTTGAATATGTATTGTGTATACCATGATTTGCATGATTAGTCCAGCCGACCTTTATAATGTAAGGGTAATTGCCGACCGTAACTTGGGCTACCTTTATTTCAATACATGTTTTATATTCTACCTTTTTTCTTGATTCCGTTCTTCGGCAACTCCTTTACACCCAAATACTCGATCGTTGATCCACAACCGAGTTAGGAGCAAGCGAATCGGTCTAACTCAACCATTCGTCGGTTCGAGATCTCACTGGACCCCTCCTCGGAGAGTGGGGCGTCTGGTTGCACATAACCGACTAGATTGTGTTGTGTGTCACACTTCCAGTTGGCATCCCATCGATGCTTGTGGTATATCACCACTCATCCCATGGGTACACGAAGACGTGTTCATGTATGTCGAAATACAAAGATAGGTAAAGGCTTTCTGCTCAGCAGGTAGTTGGTGTGATATAATGTAGTACTTGTCAGGAATAATTGTCTCTCCTAGATGCATATCTCCCCCATCGTTTGAGATAGTAGCTTGCAGTGGCGGAGCTCGAAAAAAAAACATGGGCGGGCCAGGCTGTAAGAAAGCACAAAAAAAATCTCTAAACCATAGCACTTAGTTTCGGTCGCAGTTTTCATTCTCGGCTGAAGGACCTCCGGCCGTGCCAGCCCGTGAGGGTGAGGCGATGCCTAGTGGCCGCCCCGAGGCGGCGGGCGGCATGGCGGCACTGCTGCTTGCAGCTTGCCCTCCACCGATTCCCCCCTATTGCTAGACCTAGCCATCTGCCCATCTCCCTCCATGGCTGTGGTTCTGTATTGACTAGTGAGCAGCGTGAGGTGAGGAGGACTGGGAAACGAGATGCAGAGGTGAGGAAACTGGCCTGTGCGCTGATGGGCTGGGCCTCTTTTACTGAATACTACTAGTTGATTTTTTTTTTTGGCAAAAACCCTGGGCGGGCCATGGCCCAGGACGGCCTTCACTAAGCTCCGCCAGTGGTAGCTTGGCCTACAAGCCTGTTTTGCACCTGAAACCTCTTGAAAATTCTTACATTACTAGAGACACATGTCTATTCATATATTTGTTGTCAGGAAATCCATTTTTACTGAGAGGCACAGTTGATATTGTGGTTTAAGAGTTCTGAGGACATATCAAACAAAAAGAAGGCCAAGACAAGATAATTTTTAGAATATATCATTTAAAATTTAAAAACTATTGTTACTATGATCCATCTAACTATTAGTGTATATTGGCTTAAAAGTAATCTATACGACAACATCTAACATATTAAATTAGTCTATCTCTACATGCAAGGTGTCCACATCATCCACTATTTGAGCCATTCATTTATCTATATCATCCCACATTTATTACTCCCTCCGTCCAGATTTATAAGGCATATTCTAAAAAAAACATGCAGTCCCAAGAAACATTCCTCCTCCTAGGCACATTGCATTTAATTTATATTTAATTAGGCTGTGAAACCCCCACCCAAGCCATAATATGTGTGAAACGAAACTGGGTTTTTGGAGATTTATTGGCTGTTGCGGTTACCGATGTAACAAACCCAGTTAATTAGGCACAAGGTTTCTGGAGCACCTGGGCCCAGATATTAGCCGATTATGCCCTATAAATTAGGACAGAGGGAGTAATAAAAATATATTCATAAATACAATCTATTCACATTATTAATTATTTTAACCATAGAATTTTCACCTAATCAATTTTTATAGGTTAAATATATCAATATTTCACGGTGATTAAATTTGGATTCTCGACTATTGTGGCAAATCAAATCCTCCATTTCCCGATTTTTTTCCATTTCATGCTTCAAATATCCTTTCTTTTATAAAACAATTTTCCCGCTGCAACATGCAGGGTATCTTTCTCGTAGAATATAATGCTGACCAAAGGAATCACACATTGTGTATGGTGGGCCACAAGTAAAACAATTTATACCGCTATTCCATGAAATTGTGTATGGTGGGCCACAAGTAAAACATTTTATACCGCTATTCCATGAAATTTCATACATTGATCTCATTTAGGTTTTGATACAGCCAAGTGAATACTGCCACAAACAATCATCCTTAACAACCACTGAGAACCAAACATAACAGGGATCAACATTCGATAATGACAAAAAATATGGTTTTCCAGACGTCATGAACAGGTTGCCGACATATGTTTCATTTGGATAAAGTTAAGATTGATACTCAGGTTGCTCAAACATGCAATGCTTTCAACATACTCCCTCCGTTCGGAAATATTCTACATCCTGGACCCATTATTTGTTCGAAAATAATCTACATCCTAGATGGGTCCCACCTTGGTACATAAAGCCATGCACCTTGATAATTGAAGTAAGTATTAATTAACATCCAACTCCATCTCCACTAACCTATCCATGAGTAGTATTTGAATGGAAATTGCTTGCATGGCATTAATTATTCCTTGTTAACCGAGTAGGTGCTTTATTTCTTGTGATACCATAATTGAAATGCATGTGAGTGTGTGGCCAAATAGTACTAATAAATGCTGGCCTAAATTGTCTGAATTTTTCTAGGACGTAGATTAAAAGAGAACGGAGGGAGTATAATTTAGTTGCGACCATGGCACTGAGTAGACAAACATATCAATCTCATGGTGCCAAGATTAACTTCTTCTGCTCGAAACTGAACCCTGCATAAATAATAGATGACACAATGAGCAATTAGAGGGGGCTGAAGTTCAGGAAAATACTTTAATAAGAAATTTGTCTTGATGATTGGATAGAAAGTGTCGTTTAATCGTATGATCGTTTGGTATTAATTATGAGTAGCATCAAAGGCCCATGTCAAAGTGTACAATTGTGGACGCAAGGGTACTTTAGACTGCCATAGTGGCGTTTACAATTGAAACGATTGAATAATGGTGCTAGAAGAAATATGCCTGTACTTCTGCTTTGGCATGATTACATAGTCATTCAAAGATGCCAGGCGGATATGATGTAGCAGTCTAGTACACTTTCTTTCATTTTCATTTCACCAAAAGGTTGAATGTGTAGATTTACTGAGCCAGATTAATCATTATTATTATTGCTAACGGTCAATTGACTACACAGCCAAAGCGTGGCTCCGCCGACGGCCGGTTGCTAAAAAATGTGCAGTGCTAGCCTTCGGTCGACCGATCGGCTGGAAAAGTCGCGTGTTTTCTTTTTCCCACTGCCCTCGGCTACATACGGCGGATCTGATTCATTCGTCGTTTGCAACAAAACCTCCACCCTCCGTAGCAAAAAAAAACGGCTGAAATAAATATTTGCAATATAATTTTCAGAAGATGTTACAAAAATGCAAATAAAGAGCTCCCCGACATTTAAAATAGTAATGCAAACAATCGATCGGTACCCAACAATTTTTCGCAATAAATTTTTATGAAGATGTTATAGCTGCGCAAAATAGATCCGTAAAGGATTTTTCAATGTAATACAGCAAACAAAAAGTGTTACACAACACATTTTTTCAGAAACATGTTACAAAATACAGTCCAAAAAATATTTATAATATTTTGAACGTATTAACACCAATCTAAATGGGAGGACACGAGGAGCTGGTATGAGAGATACTCACAAAGTAGTTCAGCACGTCGAAGGTAACGTTTCTCGGGAATTCTATAGATATGGAGGTGGGTCCGCATTAGGGTACCCTCGACCTACTTAGTTCAAACAAATGAGCTAGTTTAAAAAAAATTGTAATTTTAATTTTTTTTGTTCATTTGATTAATTAGATAGAGTCAGAGGGTTGATTCGTCAAACGATCAGGGAACTAGATCCAAGACAAATAGGCACTGGCAATCCATGGATTCGTCGAACGATCAGGGATGATCGAGGGTGGATAAGTGGAAGAAGATGGGCCATTTTGCTGCCTTCAATCCTGGAATGGTCACGATGGACTTGAAGTCGATGTCGGAGAGCCCTTTAGTACGACTAGAGGAGTTGTCAAACATAATGGAGCTCTCCTTCTCCCTCAAAATAGTGAAGAAATCATAACATGACTTGAAACGGATTACCCGGTTGTTCAAGGTCCCTATTTTTATTGGTAGAGCTCTTAGTTTATATTCTTCGTCTTGTTGCCCGATCTTGTGCTGATGTTTGCTTTGTGGTCTCTGTTGTTCTATAAAAAAAGGTGCCGGAGGTTCATACAATAGAGAGAGAGAGAGTAGATTCTGCTCGTGACGTCGTGCATTACCAGGTTCGAGAACCGATGATGCATGCCTTCTCCAAAGCTAATAATAATCTAATCATTTCCGTATTGTCTAATGTCTAACTCACTAGAGAAAGTTTTTTCTATATGGATCCATATGCTGAGCTTGAAGAGGATTGGTGAGGGACCGACGAGCATGAACAGATGAGCAGAAAGGCAACTGGAGATATGCATATTCATCCGATACTTAGAGGCGGGGATACGACGACGAGAGTGCGACCGGATAATTTGTTGTTGAAATTGAGCAGCAAGGCGGTGGAGATGCATCGAAAATTTATAGTTTGGATGTTGGTCGTCGCATGTCATGGCTCTTTTGGGAAAAAACTGGGTCAACGAGGAGCAGCACCTAATTTTAGGTGATAACACTACTTCGTGCCTGAAAACAAAAAAAAAGCAAACCACACCTGTCGTGTGGTCTTTAAATGGGTGCAAATATATCATATAAAAAAATTGAAGTGCTGACCGGGCCTGCCACCCGGTGATAACCATCGTGCGATGCTAGCTTATAAACGTGTATCGTCGAGCTTACGCGGGCGATGTGGTACTAAAATTCGAAGGCGACTTACGGTAGGCAAAAAACCACCTCCCGGGTCCCTCGTGCGGGGGGGGGGGGGGGGGGGGGGGGGCTCCGGAGGCGAACCAAACAAACCCTAGAGGAGCCGCTGGCCATCCAGGCCGCTGCCGCCGCCGCCGCCGGCGGTGGTAGCGGCACCCGGTCGCCAAAAGACGGCAGGGAGGAGGGGCCGTGCCCAGACACGCTGACTTCGCGTGGAGGAGGTCGTCGACGGGCTGCGGCTGGTGGTGGAGATTGCGGCGGCGCACGACGAGCTGGAGGAGAGGAGCGGCGGAGCAGTTTGGAGCGAGGTGCGGGGGCCATGGAGGCTGCGGCGCAGGTCCTGGAGGTTTCGGCCCTGGGCGGCCGGGAGGACCATGGCGCCGGCGTGCCCCCCTGGTCGTGGAGGTGGCCTGGTGCGCTGCGGCCGGGCGCTGCTGCTGGCTCCTGGAGGCGGCAGCCATGCTGCGGAGGAGCAGCGCAACGGCCCTGCTGGTGACGGCGCGGCCCAGATCTAGGCCCATCCGGGCCCGATCTGGGTCTGAGGACTACGGCGGTGCCCAGCTATCCGGAGTGCGACAACGAAGGCACGGGTGGTTCTTCGACCGGCCTGGAGGTGGATGTTGGGGGAGAGCTGCTAGGAGTTGGGGATGGTCTTGCTCGTGCGAGTCGTCGGTGTGCCATGTTGCTTCGGCCACGACTATGAAGGGCTGCGGCGGCGGCGGCGGTGTGAACAACGTGGACAGTTGCCCCATTCCGGTGGGCGAGGAGGGAGGTGTGCGACGCCACAGAAGAAAGTCTTGCTCTTTGTTGGAGCCGGCGACGACGGCACCCGTGGGTGTCGTTTCCCTTCTTGGAGGCGTCGTCGAGGTGTGTCCACATCGTACTCGCTCTCATCTCGGTATGGATGATGTCTCCGGGCGAAAGCCTAGGTTTGGAGTTTGACCGGCACGATAGCGGCGTCCTCGACGTCGTCCCTCCGTTGGGAGTATCGTGTTTGGAGACACGGCTTGGAGATCCTAGGTTGCTTTCCTCCGGTGCTCGCCGCTATCCAAGTTTGTGCTGCAGGGGCGCTATGCACACCATCGCTTGCGTGGCCAAGACGACGTCTTTCTCGAGACGAACCAAATCCCACCATCCACCACATTTAGGATGGTGCGTCGACGAGGAATGTCAAAGAGGGAGATGCTCTTCTTGGAAGCGATGGCTTTGGTTGAGACGCGGCTTTGTTGCTCAGATTAGGATAGGCTCTTGTTGTTGTGTGGGGTGGTGTGGAGTGTTGTGACAGTGTTGTTCGCAACGGACTGTCGCTTTCTTGTACTCAAACATCTGCCTTCTATAAAAATAAGGTACGCATTTGCGTACTCTCGAAAAAAATCGAAGGCGTGTGTGCCGGTGAGCTCCCGGAGTATTATCATGGGCTGCAACATTTCTTCCTCCATAAGTAGCCCACGACTTGTTCTGGCCAGCCCATCATCATGGACGTCCGTTTACGGCCAGGCCCGGCGCGAGAAGAGATGTTGCTGCGTCCGTGGGCCGTGGTTCCCGGCCGCTTGCCCACTGTTTGGCGAGCCTTGCCTGAACCCTGGGAAACCCTCCAGGAAATGACCTATTTTGGATCATATATATTTTTCTAAGGCCAGAAAAGAGTATACCAAAGAAGAATTCCAAATATACAGATGTGAGAAACAGCTTAACACCTCGACTGATTGCGCTGATGTGCCAGTTTCAGTATATGTGGCTCCTTGGATCTACATGTCTCTCTTTACTTCTTCTCCAAAATCAATCAAATAAGTCCTATCCAGAAAACAAATAAAGTTACAAAGACAACATTATTGGCAGATTCTTGAATTTGTGCATCGGCATGTATTTTTTATAATGTAGAAAAACCTGTTCAAGTTTGTATTTATTGTGTTCACTTCATATAGAGCTTCAGTCGAGTACATATGTTTTCAAATACAATTGCCAATACAGAAGGGACGTAGAGCTAGTTACATCCACTACCAAACTAAACATATCCCATAAATGCCCCCCTCTCGAGCTGCTCGCGCGGGTGGCTCTGGAGGGTCCAAACCCCAGAAGAAAGCCCCCCCCCCCCCCCCACAGCGGCTTTCCCTGGTCGCTGCCGGCGACGGTGATCGCGTTCGGCCGCCAAAGGCGGCGGGTGGGGTGAGCGCGCCCCGAGGTCCTCTCTTCGCACGGAGGCGGGGCTTCATGTGGCCGGCGTTGGAGGTGTTGATGGCCGTGATGTGCGCGACGGGGCGGAGCAGAGGAGGGGCTGGCGGCGCCCGGAGTCTGCCGGCTAGGGAGGGGTTGCAGCGGCGGCTCGGGCCCGATTTGGGCAGTGCGGGCCACCATGGCGCCTCTCCCCTTGGTGCTCCTTGGTCCCGGGCTTAGGCCGCCGACGCAGCAGTGGTGCTGCGGTCTGATCGTCACCATGGGGAGTTCCAGGTGTGGCGTGTAGGACGGTGCGGCCATGGTTTGGCCATTCCGATCTAGGAAGGGGCCCATGGCCCTACTTCTCGAGCTCTACCATCCCGCGCTATATCTGGTGGCGCCGGTAGTTGCGGGGGCTGTCGGTGGTTGATTCAGTGGTGGAACCCTCCTCCTTGTCTTCTCCTATGCTTGTGTGGAGCTGGGACGCCCGTAGTCCTTTGATTTATGGGCGTGCCAAGGACTCAGGTACTGCCTGGTGACCTTGGCCACCGGGGTGGAACGGTGGCTGGCGAGCGACTTGCGATGACGGTGGCTCGGGTGTCGACTGTCGATGTTCAGCGCCCCGTGTAGATGTCGGTGAGAGTTTGCCGGGGGGAAACCCTTACTCGGGTTCTTCTCGGGATGCAGCGGCGACATTCTTGGACGCCGTCCCCTTCTTGGAGGCATCACAGTGCCTTCTCCGGCCTTCTACGCTCCAGATGAGAAATATAAGATCCTCGGATCGGGCGGTGGCGGGGCTCTAGCGTAGTATGCTTCTTGAAGATGCCGCCTTGGAGTCCACGACGGTTTTCTCTCTATAGGTAGTGTGGCGACGTCTTCGTCGAGCTCCCTCTGGCCATGCGTGTATCTTGTCCTGTACGTCGGTGTTTCCTGCTCGGGGCCTTGCTGATTAAGCCTGTCTGCAGCTTGTGGATAGTGGCGCTGATGATCCTGCTGGTGGTGCTACAATGGATGGCGTAGTTGGTCTCGGCGTGTGCCGAGTGTGTTGGTGGGACAGTTGAAAGGACAAGGATGTCGCCTAGAGGGGGGGTGAATAGGCGATTAAAACTTTTCCGGTTTAGGCTTGATAATTGCGGAATAAAACTAGGTGTTTAAATTAACAAGCCAACAACCTAAATATACTAGGCTCATCTATGTGCAGCAACAACTTATGCTAAGCAAGACAAGCAACAAAGTGATAGCAATAGAATACTTCAAGCACGAAGGCTATCACAATGTAAATTGCATAAGTAAAGAGCTCGAGTATAGAAATAACTGAGGCACGCGGAGACGAGGATGTATTCCCGAGTTCCTCCTTTTAGGGGAGTACATCTCGTTGGAGGGGTGTGAGGCACCACAAAGGTCGATCTCAACGCCACAAAGGCTCACCCTATTCTCCGATGAACCGCACCACAAAGGATTGGTTCACCTTCCACTATCGGAATCCTTCAAGGCGGAATCCGGAGCCTTTACAACAACAATCCAAGGCACAACCCACAACTGGATTGGGGGCTCCCGAATGGCTACAAGTGACCACAAAGGTCTCAACCACCACAAAGGCATCTAGGGTCCAAAGACCCAAGAGTAACAAGCTCACAAACTTTCAACTTCCACGAATTCTCGTGGAGAGCACAAACCGATGCACAAAGCAATGACAAGAACACAAGTGCTCAAATCTTTCACTCTCAAATCCCACCAAAAGCAACTAATACTTATGGGAGGAGAAGAGAGGAAGAACAAAGAAGAACTCAACAAATGAACTCCAAGATCTTGATCCACTAGGTTCCCTCACTTAGAGGAGAGATAGATTGGTGGAAATGTAGATCTAGATCTCCTCTCACTTTTCTCTCAAAGATATGCAAGAATCATGGGAGGAATTGAGAGGGGGCAAGCTTTTCCAAGGTCAACAATGGAGAAGAGAGTGAGAAAAAAGGTGCAGCACCATGGAAGAAGGGGAGGGGTATTTATAGCCCCTCCCAAAATCTAGCCGTTGGAAACAGGGAGGCCGGATATTCCGGCTTAAGTCAGCACCGGAAATATCCGGCCCCCTGGCAAAATATCCGGCCTAGTCCAGAGAGTCGCACAATTGGACGAAAAAACGAGTTTCGCCAATTTTCCCGGGGGCCGGATATTCCGGTCTGAATTTGACCCAGAATATCCGGTCTACTGAAAACTGACAGAAACAACAATACGAAAACTGCAATTTCTTTTTCATCCGGACTCCGATTTCGATGATCTTAGACTCATTGGAATCGCAACGAAGAGCTCTTCAAGATTATACAGAGAAACATCATAATCCATCATGTGAGAAGAAAGCCAAATATAGAAATGTAAAACCTCTCTAAAAAGGTGAACCGGCAAAACCTTCAACATAAAAAACGCAACAAGGTATGCATATGAAATCCTTTTTGATGAACTAGAGCTTGGTATGGAGATGAACACAAGTTCTAAATTATCACATAGATAAAAGCCAAATAAGAAACAAGAAAGATGATGATGCCAAGTATGCAAAGGTTTGACCTTTCCACAAAGATGCGATCAAGTTACTCACTTGAGAGCCCCTCTTGATAGTATGCCGTCTATCCTATAACCCGGTCTCCCACTAACACCATGAGACCGGTAAAATAGAAACCCTATCAAGATCATACCTTTGTGTAACATCCCAATTTTCACAAAAATTTAAAACTTTTCATTTGCATCATGCATCATGTCATTGCATCTTTGTTTGCATTGTGTTTGATTTCAAATTATGAAATTTAGAGAATTTATCTCCAAAAACCTAAATTGCAAGTATCTGCAGATGCCCTCTCAAAACTATTTCAAATTTTTAAATAAAGATTTTGAAAATTATATCCCCATTACATGCTAAACATGTGGGCATGTTTTTACAAATTTATTGAAAGTGGTTTGAGTAAATTTGAGTTTGAAATACAAAAGTTATTTGAAGTTGTTTAAAAACAGAAAAGAAAAACAGTTCTGGAAAAAAATGCGAAACGAGTTATTTGGGCCGAGCCCATCTTCTTTCTTCCGCGCCGCGCAGCACGTAGCAGACGCCCAGCCCATCTCTCTCTCCCTCTCGCTGACGTGCGGGACCCATCTGTCATCCCCGTTCTTCAACGTGAAGAACACGGTTTCCTCACCGATGAAACCCTAGCCAAATCGTAACCGAATCCAGCTTGTTTCGCACGTAATCGCACGCGTTTTGATCACTATTTAAACCCCACGACACCGTCGTCTTTTTGCCCCAAACAAATCGAGACGAGAGCCCCCAGGCTGCCCGCACGAGACGCCGCCGTGCCGCCACTGCCGTCGACGACCTCGCCGTATTCCGGTGAGCCCTTGCGCGCATTGCCCCTCGCAACCCTCCCTTCGCTTCTCCGCGACCGTACGCTCCTCCCTGACAACTCGCCGTATCCTCTCGCGCAGCAGATCGAGAGATCCATCATCGACAGGAGCTCGCCGCCGCCATCCCCAACATCGACGAGCGATCCCAGGAGGAGAAGGAAGCTCGTGACCTCAACAACCACGCCATCAGATCCGCCGCGACGCCCTGCATCTTCTGGTATGAGCCGTCCATCCCCGCAAGCTTCGTAGTGTAGAGGAGCAGATCTAGGCCGTTGGATTAGAACTTGTCGCGAAAAGGTATGCTCCAATAAGAAGATGCCACGTCGCCACGTCGTCCGCGCCGCCGCATCCGCCCGCATCCGTCCGCACCCGCTTTAGCCCGCGAAGACCCGCGAAGATCTCCGCACCAACCAGAAGTCTCCACGTCGTCCAGCCGTCCGCGAAGCCGCGCCGCAACCCGTCCGCGTCCGCGACGCCCGCGATCTGCAGAAGACCAGTCAACGGGGAGCTCCGCACCAATCAGAAAAGGCCACGTCGACGGAGGACTCCAGCGCGAAGATCTTTTCAGTTTTCTTTACGTTTTAGCCCTGCGCATCACATATTAGTCCCTGGATTTTAAATTCATTATTAATTTTTATTCCTTTAGCCAAAATTTATGAAATTTATATTTTTGGAAAGCTAATAATGTGTAGAAACTTTCTGTATGCTTAATTTGAGGTTTGGACGAAATAAATTTAGTTAAATTTTAAAAATGGTTTAATTGATATTTTGGCTATAACTTAATTATAAAAATTGATAATTGAGCAAAATATTTTGCTATATTTTTGTTTGTATAAGTAATGGCCGTAGTATTGCTCTAGTATTTTTGTATAAGTGTTTTCCTATGTTTTTGCATGTATTTTGTTTTTATTGCTTTTAGGTGTTATTTTAATAAGTAAATTATATTAAAATTGCTCTTCACATTAGTTTTTCGAATAGAAAATTTAGCTAAGTAATTGTGACTATGTTATATGCAAAATAACTTAGAATTACTTCACCCATCGAAATATTTCTTCCTTAGAAAATTTTGGGCAATAAAATGTTGAGAACACTTAGAATTTTTCCTTAGAAATTTTCAACACATTAAAAATGCTAAACTTGTCCTTAGAAATTTTAGTACCTAGAAAACTTAGTTATTTCCTTAGAAATTATTCTAAGTACTTGCTATAACAAATGTTGGTCCTTAGAAAAATTTATCAACCATTGCTATCATACTTTTTCCTTAGAAAATTTTAGCACTTCTTATTTTGTTTACTTTCCTTAGAAATTATTTTGGACTTGATGTGTTAGTTTTAGTCCTTAGTTAAATTTCGACCCAAGTGTTAGGACCTTGGTCCTTAGTCATTTTTGGACCTTTTTGTTTGTCTTGTTTTAACTTAGAATTATTTCATGGCATGGCATGCATGCATCCCTAGTCTTTAGAAATATTTTGCACATCATGCATGACATATTTTCCTTAGAAGTTTTATGAAAATTGTTTGTTTATTATGTATTGTTTGATGTGTTAGAAACTCCGGAGGGAAACGAGGACTGTTGCAGCTGCTGTTGTTCTGCTTGTTGCCAAGGCAAGTGGCACACCCCCATGAAGATTTCCTAAGTATTTTATATGCATTACTTAGTGTATTTATTATATGCATGTGTTGGATAGAAGTATAGCTATATGCTAAACCCACCATACCTTTACTCTAGTTGTGTCTAGAATCCCTTCTGATAACTTAGTAGATTATTGGATGCTATGCAAATGTGTTTTCCTTAAAGCTAAATTCTACTAAGTAATTTATCACCTGGGTGGACTTGGTTATGAAAAGATGATGGAATGGTTGAGTGTCATCTCTTAGGGGTGACCTCTAAGGGATGGTCACTTGTGGTTGCCACCCAGGGTATTAAGGGGCCAAGGTTTTCTCTAAGTGAAGTTGCTTACCGTGCAACCATTAGTCATATGGGCTCTGACTTGATGGATTAAGTTGCGTGGACTCGTCCCGTCTTGACAGGTGGTGGTAGATGGTTAGAATGGGAACGGGTCAAGGCGGCATGGGATGAGGAAATGCTTCTGAAAATTCTCGTCTCAACTCTCTCCTTTTCCTTAGCACAAATTGAGTGCTTGAGGATAGTTTGGGTTTGTTGGGTCTAATGGTGAAAGTGCACAACCTCTGCAGAGTTAAAAACTAAGTACTTAGCCGTGTCCCTGGTTACGGACAATTTGAGCAGCTGATCAAGGATTCAACGGAGGCTTCATCATTCAAATTTCGAAATTAAAACTTGGTGGCGAACAAGGGTAGTTATGACAATGGTTTTCAAGCCATCTTGTCTCAAAAGTTTGAAGGAAAAAGTTTTACAAAGTGTTAGGCAAAATTGGCTTTTATGCAAATCAGCCTTCAAACTCCACCAGCCAAATATGCATATAGGTTATAGAGTTATTCCTATATGAGTCCACATAGTGTCACTTGCCAGGATCATTTTTAATGATTCTGACCCACTCTGTTGCAAATAGTACTTTGTTGCAGACTTTTCTGACGATGAGTAAGGTCACGTTTGGGTTTCGAGTCTGCAACCAACATGTTTTCGCCTGTGGCGCATCATGAAGAATGGAGGCTCATTGAAGATTTATTCCGCTGCTTTATTTGGTTTGAGCTAGCTATAAGCTATGCAAAGATGTATCGAACTATTTATTTTTCCCAAGTCTGGACCATTCGTGTAATAATTGATACAATGTTGTGATATTCATCTTAAACTGTGTGTGCAAATGAAACGATCCAGGGGTTTGCACTATACACAGGTACCTTGCCATTTTCTAAGTGCAGGTACATTACACTTTGCCTTGCGCATTCCACTTGAGCTAGATGATGACGATCTTGACTCTCTCAAGTTGGAACACCTTTCTTGATTGTGCTTGCTAGCACATGCTTGATGAAGACTTCTCCAAATACTCCCCCATACTCCATTATGGGAGAGGCTCGCTAAGCTCCCTTTTCATGTATCCATTGCAAGATTTAATCAAATGATATCTTTCAAGACGGATCATATTGAACTTGCACTTCATAATCTCCTCTCTCTTCACAAAGATGATGTCTTAAATCCTTCAAGATATACTTGTAATATGCTTAACTCTACACATGACCATTCTTCATATAACTCTTGAAAGAGCATTGATCATCATGTAATCTTCTAGAGTCCAACACACGAACTCCAATATTTTCCTATGTACAAGATCTACAAGTATATCTCAATGCAAACATTAGTCCATAAGGATTGTCATTAATTACCAAAACCACACATGGGGCAACACATGCACTTTCAACAGTGCTCTCGGCTCCGGCCCGAAACCTCTGCCTGTCTTGCTTGTGCTCTCCCTCTTCGGCGTCGCTCGCCTTTGGTGTTCACATGTAATCTCATCGGTAGCTCTGTTTTCTGTTATGTGTGTAGTACTTTGTTATAAGCTGGGTTCAGCACCTTGTAACTTTTCGCCATTCGTGGCGTTATTAATTTAACGCTGGGACTTTTCGGCTTGTTATCTAAAAAACATGTCCCATATATATCCACAATAAAACAGGAAAAAGGTGTCACATCCTATCATTGTAAAACATCTTCATTGATTACATCCCACATATGCCACGCGTCAATGTGAATCAACTGTTTAATCATATCTCAGTGGGGAATCAGTCAAGCATAAAACTACATCAACTTGTTAGAGCAGAGAATTTTCAGCGACGCTCCTAAAATATATTGGAGCGTTGTACAAAAAGGACTGCCCATCCGTAGGTCCAATTTAAGGTGAACTGTTTTTGGCCAATTTGCACCTAATCACAAACTCCCACGCCGGCTGAACAGTCGCGCAAAATAGCGCCATGTCAGATACCAATAGACTGGTCTGTCGGTTTAATTTAAGGCGAACTGTTTTTGGCCAATTTGCACCTAATCACGAGTTTGTGAGTTCGTGGACCGGTTAACATTAATTTTGAAGTCGTTTTACCAATTTACTCGCACAGTGCAAGTTCTTGTATTACCTCATCTTTATAGTTTGGATGTTGGTACTTGGCATCGCTGCACGTTTCTTGAGGATGGCTTTGGGTTGTCGTTAATAAAGTGGCCAACTCTCTTCTTTTCAATTAAGATAATTTCCATATTGTACTTAGAAGTTAGAAATGCATTCAAATATGGCCAATAAGGTGACCAAATCTCTTCTTTTTAGTTAAAATAATTTCACCATCGTTTTCCATATTATACTTAAGAAATGCATTCAAATATGGCCAGATTAAAACTTAGAAAAGCAGTCAAAGGCTTGTCTAGGTCGAGCAAGGCGCATGCAGCGTTTACCAGATATAACACCACACCTACGGAGTTCAACACCGATTATCTCGTGTCCCCTAACCCTAACCGCTCCCATGCGGGCGCCGCCGCCCCCCTGCCCAAGGCCGCCCCCGCCTCCCCCTCCCCTCCGCCGCCGCCGGCGAAGACGCATGGGCAAAGCCTGGGCGGCCGGCGGCGGTGGGCTTCCTTCTCAATCGGCGGGGATCCCATGGAGGCGGCGGGGCTTCGTCGGATCGCCGGTGGTGGGGGATTGAGATCTGCTAGGGATGCTGGAGACGTCGTTCGGATGGTGGAGGCGGCGTCGCGTCGGAATAAGGGTGATGGAGCTCGATCCCCATCTCGGCAAGGCCACTTGTGGCGGCGCCGGCGAGCTGCTGGCCTGGTTTCCTCTCAGATCTGCGGATTTGGAGAGGGTGGTCTCTCCGGGCGCGGTCGTCTTTCGACTCTGCCGTGGAGCTTCGGGAGTCTGTTCGGGAGTCGGAGGGTTGCTGATGATATTGTCTTCCCCTCGGCCGGCCGTGGTGGCAAGGGAGTGGAAGGGGATGGTACAACCGCCTTCCTCGTTAGTGTTGTTTATGGTCTTTTTTTGAGATGCGACTGTCTCATCTTGAAGCTTCTTCCGGCCGGCCATGGTGGCGAGGGGAGGAGGCGGCTCGAAGTGGCGTCGATGGTTGGGACCTACTGCTCGGGGATCTTGGATTGGAGGTACTGCCTGGTCTTCCCCATCTCCTGCCTGCCCGATGGTCTGGAAAAGGTTCTTAGCTCTCACCCCGCGGGGTGGGCACTCCTGCGGTGTTCAAAGCCCAATGTGGCGAAGGTGGCGGCGGTGACTCGATGGTGTCTGAAGATGTGCTGCTTCTGGGTCCGGTCCCTGTACTTGGTTGGTGACGATGAGGACGATGGGCTTGATTGCGATTTGGAAGTACGGTGTGTGGTCTTCTGGGTCCATATTGTATTTTCCTTTTTTTGTGGAGTCGTTTGTAATCGGTTTCGCCATTGTTGAAATTCCATCAGTTGTTATCTCAAAAAAAAAAGATATAACACCACACCATGCCTGAAAAAAAAGCAAACCACACATGTCGTGATTAAAACTAAGAAAAGCAGTCAAAGGCTTGTCTAGGTCGAGCAAGGCGCATGCAGCATTTACCAGATATAACACCACTCCATGTGTGGTCTTCTGGGTCCATATTGTATTTTCCTTTTTTTGTGGAGTCGTTTGTAATCGGTTTCGCCATTGTTGAAATTCCATCAGTTGTTATCTAAAAAAAAAAAGATATAACACCACACCATGCCTGAAAAAAAAAAGCAAACCACACATGTCGTGATTAAAACTTAGAAAAGCAGTCAAAGGCTTGTCTAGGTCGAGCAAGGCGCATGCAGCGTTTACCAGATATAACACCACTCCATGCCTGAAAAAAAAAGCAAACCACACATGTCGTGTGGTCTTCAAATGAACCTGATAATAAATTTCTTAAGGTTAGAAGGGATGACCGGGCCTGCCGCCCGGTGATAACCATCGTGCGAAGCTAGCTTATAAACATGTGTCGTAGACCTTACGCGGGCGATGTGGGACTAAAAACAGAACGAACGGTGAATTCGAACGCGTGGAATATTATCATGGGCTGCAACATTTTGGGCCCAACTTCCTCCATAATAGCCCACGAACCCCTGTGAAACCCTCCCGAAATCTGCGTCCGTCACCGGGAATCCGCCGGCGACGTTCATCTGCCCCGCCCGTGGCGACGGGGATGAAGACCTCCGGCACCTCTACGTCCCCGTTACCCCACTGCTATTTTGCCCCGTCACCCGCCGCGAAATCCTCCAACTCTTTCGCCCGAGCCTTCTCCGGTGACCCCTCGACGACCCGCGGCCAGGGACGGCGACCCGCAGCCCGTGCTCGTACTCCGCGGCCCTCTAAACCACGGTCTTCACGGACGAAGCAAAGGTATACCTCCTTTTTCTCTGTTCTTTCTTCATACAGGAGGGGGATGGACCGGATGCCTGCTTGTACTGGTTGGGGATTGTTTGCATGTAATGCATATGATAAATTGCTTGTTTGGAATACATATGATAGAAATATTGTACTTTGGTGAACATTTGTAACATGTTGTGTGCATACGGATTGGTGGTGGACAACTGGACATGGTTTTATGGAATTTAGGATGGATGCAACCTGCCATGTACTTTCATAAATGTTTACAATCTGCCATTTCATGTGTAATGATTAATTAACTTAAAATGCAAGAGATGGGCAAGGAAACTTATGACACCCTAAAAGTTCCGATACATCACATCAAAATGTGCATTGCTGCAACAGAGAAATTTCTTTTCGTATATATGCTTCCATCGCTAACTGAAATCCTAAGTTCAACATTAAGATAATTAGACTTACACACTCAAGGATGGAAACAAATTATTGACAGTGGCAGATCCAAGATTTTTTTTCCCAATGAGTGTGTCAGTGTGCCACTTGAGATGCCAATTTTTCAAAAAGAGTGAGAAGTATGAACTACCCTTAATCCAAAAAGGCTTTTAAACGTATGATATCTGCTCATATCACAGCATCAGGAGGAACTTTGTAAGTGTAAGACAAAAATTAAAATGAGCACATAAAGATGAAACTAAATGTATGGGCATTCTCAGTTTTGCTCTCATGCAGTGGAATTGATTGTTCCTCCTTGCATGATATATGGTGCCAAAAGATATTTATATGTTCACCTGAGTTCGAAAAATATATGTTCACGGTTTCAAAAAGGTGTTTAAGAGAGTTTGAAAAATGTTCATAATTCTGGAAAATTTTCAGGGGTTCAAAGTATGCACCGGAGTTCAAAAAAATGTTCAGAGGTTCAAAAATATTGACCAAAGTCTGAAAAATGTCCACGGGTTTAAAAAATATTGACCGAAGTCTGAAAAAATGTCCACGGGTTCAAAAAATAGTACGCGGTTCGATAAAATGTTCACGGTTAGGAAAAATACGCTCATGGACTTAAAAAAATCACGGGTAAAAAAGATTACAAGTTAGAAAAAAATGTTCACCGTTTGGCATGCGTGCATATTTTTAATATGATTAGGCGGACGGACCAAGTTCGCCAAATGCCGAGAGATTTTGGCGAACATGATGAGTGTCCATTTGTGGCCATATTTGTTCTTGGTCGTCATTGAAAATGGATGATGTGTGTTTGAAAGTGCATGTGTTGCACCATGTGTGGTTTTGGTAATTAATGACAATTCTTATGGACTAATGTTTGTATTGAGTTATTCTTGTAGGTTTGTCCATTGGCATCGCTTGAACTCCATGTGTTGAATTCAAGGTTGTATGCCATCAAAATCATTGATTATGATGGACATATTTGATATAATCAAGAAGATGAAAAGATACAAGATTGATCAAGACTAAGTGCAAAGAGTGGTTTCAATTTGATCAACACACAAAGCTAAATGATATACCATGTGGGATCATGTGATCCAATGGTATGGTAAGAAGTTGTCCATATACACTACAAGAAATATGCCAACTTATGACCTTTTGACAGTGACCCTGAAAATATTGGTCATAAATCTGTGACCATTTTGCACAATTTGGTCATGCGCTGTTTTGGAGGGTCTAAATCCTAAAATATAACGACCAAATCTGTCAAAAAGGTCATAATCTCATTATATGGATTGGTCATAATCCAGATAGCACTAGCCTAGAACCTTTTTTCTACCCGATTACGATCAATTTAAATGGTCATTCGCATGAGTTGACAGCCAACTCAGCAGTCTCGTCTACGTGTCACTGCTTATGTGTCATTTTCGCTTACGTGTCATTCTGACTGGACGACCAAATCAGTTGTCTCGCTTATGTGTGAGTGTCATTTCGCTTACGTGTCACTCTTAACTCTTAGGTCGGACACATTGTCAGCTATAGCACACCGACTAACCTGACTGGTGGGTCCTGCACCCATCCATCCCTGACACGTGGGACCCGCCCGCATGCATGACAAGTGGGACCCACATATGGGTCCAGCCCCATCATACATGACATATGGGTCCCTCTCCCGCCCACTGACATGTGGGACCCGCCCGCATATGGGTCCTGCCCCATCATACCGACCCAGCAAATCCCACGAATTAAAAGAGTAATACGCGCGGGGAGGGATCGAACTCGCACGCTCTCAAAGAAAACCGCACGTCCCAGCCAGTAGGCCACAACATCGCTTGTGAATAAAACTATCCTGGATTTTATCTGTATTGTAACTAGATTTCTGGGACAAAGCCCATTTCTGGAAACGAGTTGGGCACCCAATGGTTTAGTTGGGCCGGTGGCTATGGGCTGCTTGCTAGCTCGCGTGATCCAGAGGCTTTTCCACGTTTTTTGTGTTCTCTCTTTTTCTCTATTTTGAAGAATTCCCTTGAGGCATCTAATTCAAACCAAAATCATCTCAAAAGTTTTTATTAGTATTAGTATATTAAATTATCTATTTTTAAAACTTGAAAACCATCTCCACTACAATGTTAAATTTCAAACATTCAAATAATACAAAACGTGTTCTTTATCATCTTTATGTTATTTTCGAATATTGAAAGTTTTTATTAGTATTAGTATATTAAATTATCTATTTTTAAAACTTGAAAACCATCTCCACTACAATGTTAAATTTCAAACATTCAAATAATACAAAACGTGTTCTTTATCATCTTTATGTTATTTTTTAATATTGAATATTGTAAGTTTTTATTAGTATTAGTATATTAAATTACCTATTTTTAAAACTTGAAAACCATCTCCACTACAATGTTAAATTTCAAACATTCAAATAATACAAAACATGTTCTTTATCATCTATATGTTATTTTTCGAATATTGAAAGTATGATTTGACAAAATATTCAAATAAATCGAGAATGAAATGTAATATTTATAAATATATATCATAATAATGCAGTTTATTCACAAAAAACCTTTTTTTTGGCACTCGAAAAATGAAAACCACGTGAAGGTTTTCCACGGAGAATGAAAACCACGTGAAGGTTTTACACGTATGTACCCAATATGGGCATATTTAAGCAAACTATACCATGAATGTGGACATAACATTCTTCATGTGGCCCTAAAGCCATGAATCTTCGTAGATGATAGCTCATTTCTAAGAACACTTTCTTCAGAAAATTGCCGTGTTCCAAGTTTATAATTTTTAATGGATACTAGGACACATATAATGACACCACGTAAAGGTTTTCCATTTATTTGATTTTTTTTAATTTCATATGACGATTTCAAGATACAGTCAAAATGGCGGACATGACCATTCGTAGCTAGGGGTTGAATCTTGCAAAACTAATGTTGTTTCTCTGATGAAATAGGTACTTGTGTATCTAAAAATGATTTTTTCAAAAAATCTCGAGCAAACTACGAGGCACATGTAGTTCAAATTTGACCCGATTCCTGCTGAATCGGCGGAAACTTATCTTTTTATGAGAGGTGGTTGGAAACCGTTTGACACACAACAATTTAGTTTTTTGTACATTATATGTGGTCTAGTATTTTTAGAAAATGAATTGCTCCAATTTTGCAACATATTTTTGGTAGGTGCTTCACAAAACCATCCATTTTACTTCTATTGGGCAAGACTGAACTATTAAATTGACACATAGTGTCATATGCATGGTGGGGTCGAGAAGCGCAGGTCCCACTAGTAGCCAGTCTAATGTTGAAAGGGTGATGTGAGAAAAAGTTTGCTTGCGTGGGGCCCGTCGAACCCTAACCCTATTTCCCCAAATCCACCCGTCGCTCCTCTTCCCAGAAACTTCTCCATCTCTCCCGCAGCGCCGCCTCTCCCTTATCTCCTTCTCTCTCTCCATCGCACCACCTATTCTCTCTCTGCTTCGCCTCCGGCCGCACCACCTCTCCTCCGTCTACGCCGCCGCACCTCTCTCTCTCTCTCTCTCTCTCTCTCTCTCTCTCTCTCTTCACCGAACCCATCGACCTCTCCCTCCGCAGCCAAAACGTCACCAAACCCAGATCAAGATCCCCAAGAGCACCGTTCCCCCACTCTCCTGCACCACCGAAACCCTCGACCGCCATTTCCCTCCGGCGCCCACCTCCTCCTCCTCCATTCTCTCTCCACCTCCCACCTCCTCTCGCGCGAGAGATCCAGATCTCCACCTCGCGCCTCCCACCTCGATCCAGATCTCCACCACCGCGACCACCGCCCACCGCAGGTCCCCTCCACCGCCACCACCTCCTCCCCTAGCTCCGGGCCCTCACGCGTCAGATCAACCACACCCGCATAAGCCTCGTTTGGAGAGAGAGGCGCCGTCGCCCAGCCCGCATGCCCAGATGCGGCGGCGGTGAGGACGCGCTGACGGCCGGCACGCGGAAGTCGTGGCGCGGGCGGGGACCGGCGACGAGGCGGCGGCGGTGGCGCTCTCCTTCGACAACGACCTCGCTGCCTCCCCTGCTCGCTTGGAGGTCACCCCCCGCCCTCGGCATCTACCACCAGGTGAAGCGGCGGCGATGCGAAGACGGAGGCACGGAGCTGCGCCTAGGGTTCTCGTGGGATGCACCAGGGGGCGTCTCCCCCCATCCCCAAGCCCTCCACACCATGCTTCCCAGATCCCTTTCTCCATCTTCTTCTTCCGTCTTGTCACAGCAGAGACGAAACGGCTCTGACATTTTCTCTCTTGGTTGTTTGTCAGGTGCGGCTTCCTCGGATGAGGCCATTGCGAGAAGTCGCTCGCAGACGTCGAGGCCGGGTCGACAAGGACGGCGGCGCTGGCTATGGTGGCACCTCGGGTATCCCTCAACCTCGACCTAGACCCACAAGCGGCCAGCCCCAAGCGCCGCACTGATCGGCTCCTTCCCCAGATCGGTAATCTCTATCTATTTCTTCTCTCACGATATGGTGATGCTTGCTCATCTGCTAATTGAGATCATAATGATGAAACCTGGGAATAGAGAGATCTTGCTACATGTATAGATAATGTTTACAGCTACTCTGTGATTACAAATAAATTTATAATGTTGGCATTTGGTTACAGCTTGGCTGGATAAGAAATCTGGCACATTTGTAGATCAAGATGCACACTTATCACTAGTTTTGATCTCTGCTTTACTAGTAACTGTGACCGCAATAGGATGTTTGTGGTCATATTGACTTGCAAGTTTACTATTTCCAGAACTATCATCTTATTTTCTTGTTTTGATCAACATGCCTCGTTTGCTTCATTGTAGCAATTCACTTGAAATATGATGATGATGCTATCACTTGAAATATAAGTCCATTTGGTGTCAACAAGTAATAACTGAAATTAAAAATAATTACATGTACATGGACGCTATAACAGTTTTATAGCTCATGACAGCCAAATACGACAAGATTGTAGGTTTATAGCTCACATTATACTGGTTGTGCTTAAAGTGTTTTACAAGATCATATTCTGTATTGTTTTTGTGCTTACAACAGTTTGGTGTTCAGTCTGGTTTTGCAGGGAGTGCTTTGGGATGATTGTGGAGCTCCACCGAGTCGCGGCTCAGGAGAAGCTGATCATGGTGCACCACAAGTACATCATTCAAGTACGGGTGCACTTCAATGTTTTGTTTATTTTTTTTCGTTCATACATGAGCACAGTTTCTTATTGCCTTATGTAAGGATCAATTGATCCTAACTTGCAACCTCTTATTGTAGTAGCTGGACCTTATTTCACCATCCCTCAAGAATAAAGCACGATGCTTTGGTGGCTCTAGGTTGATAGTGCCAGAAACAATGCTTGTACGTCACACGTCAGTTGGGAACCCCAAGAGGAAGATATGATGAGTGCAGCAGTAAGTTTTCCCTCAGTATGAAACCAAGGTTTAATCGGACCAGTAGGAAAACGAGGTTTGCTTCGAAGGTGTTGGTGAAGGAGTGTAGTGCGGCGCAACACCAGGGATTCCGGTGCCAACGTGGAACCTGCACAACACAACCAAATTACTTTGCCCCAACTTAACAGTGAGGTTGTCAATCTCACCGGCTTGCTGAAAACAAAGGGTTAAACGTATCGAATGGAAAATGATGTTTGTTTGCATAAAACAGTAGAGAACAATGATTGCAGTATATTGTATTTCAGATGTAAAAGAATGGACCGGGGTCCACCGTTCACTAGTGGTGTCTCTCCAATAAGATAACTAACATGCTGGGTAAACAAATTACAGCTGGGCAATTGACAATTGATAAGTGCATATAACATGCATGTGAGAGCTGTGGTGTCTACTATGAGATTCATTTGGGCATTACGACAAAGTACATAGACCGCTATCCAGCATGCATCTATGCCTAAATAGTCCACTTTCCGGTTAACATCCGTACCCCTTCCAGTATTAAGTTGCAAGCAACAGACAATTGCATTAAGTAATGTGCGTAATGTAAACAATACATTCATCCTTGAATAAAGCATTGCTGTTTTACCCCTAGTGGCAACAACACATCTACAACCTTAGAACTTGCTGTCACTATCCCAGGTTAAATAGAGGTTGAACCCAACTATCATGCATAAATACCCCCTCTTGGAGTTACAACTATTCACGTGGCCAAGGCTTCAACAAATAACGGAGAGCATGCAAGATCACAAATGACATAGACATGATAATATAATATTCAGCTCCACATAGGTATCAATATAAGTCAGATCCCAGCAAACACAACATGTAGCATTACAATAAGATGATCTTGATCATGATAGGCAGCTCACAAGATCTAAACATGATGGCACAAGTGGAGAAGACAACCATCTAGCTACCGCTATGGACCCATAGTCCAAGGATGAACTACTCACGCATCACTCCGGAGGCGAGCATGGCGATGTAGAGCCCTCCGGTGATGATTTCCCTCTCCGGCAGGGTGCCGGGAAGAGCTTCAGAAACCCCCCGAGTTAGGGTTGACGACGACGGCGGCAGCGAATATGTTCTGGATGAAAGGCTCGGTGTTGTAGGGTTTTCGCGTCTCGGGGAATAAATAGGCGAAGGGGCGATGTCGGCGGACCCCCGAGGGGCCCAAACCACCAGGTGGCGCGGCTGGGCCCTCTGCCGCGCCTGGGTGTGGTTTGGCCACCTCGTGGCTCTCCCTCGTCTCTCCTTCGGACTCCGTGTACGTGCTGGAAAAATAGGGACCTGGCCTCTTGTTTCGTGCAATTCCGAGAATATTTCCATAAGTAACTTTCTGAAACCAAAAACAGCAGAAAACAGGGAACTGGCACTGTGGCATCTTGTTAATAGGTTAGTCCCAGAAAATGCATAAAAGTGAAACGAAGTGTATATAAAACATGTAGCAAATGGTATAATATGAGCATGGAACAGCAGAAATTATGGATACGTTGGAGACGTATCAAGCATCCCCAAGCTTAGTTCTACTCGTCCTCGAGTAGGTAAAACAATAACAACAAATAATTTCTGAGGAGACATGCTTTCACACAATCTTGATCAATATATTGCAAGGCTCATGTCATGAATGATGTGACTCAAAGCAATGATCTATAGTTTGCTAACAAATAGATAAAGAGTAAACAATGAATCATATAAGCAAAAACTTTTTATGAATAGTACTTTCAAGACAAGCATCAAAAAGTTTTGCATAAGAGGTAACTCATAAAGCAATAAATTCAAAGTAAAAGGCATTGAAGCAACACAAAGGATGATTAAGTTTCAGCATTTGCTTTCAACTTGTAACATGTATATCTCATGGATAGTTGTCAACATAAAGCAATATAACAAGCGCAATAAGTAAATATGTAAGAATCAATGCACACAAAGTTGACACAAGTGTTTGCTTCTAAGATAGAAAGGAGTAGGTAAACTGACTCAACATAAAGTAAAAGATAGGCCCTTCGCAGAGGGAAGCAGGGATTAAATCATGTGCTAGAGCTTTTCAGGTTTTCGAAAGCATATAGAGAGCACAAAATAAGTATTTGAGAGGTGTTTGTTGTTGTCAACGAATGGTAGTGGGCACTCTAACCCCCTTGTCAACCAGACTTTCAAAGAGCGGCTCCCATGAAGGACGTTATTTCTACCAGCAAGGTAGATCATCCCTCTTCTCTTTTGTTTACACATGTATTTTAGTTTCTTTATAGCTGACACTCCTCCCAACCTTTTGCTTACACAAGCCATGGCTAACCGAATCCTCGGGTGCCTTCCAACATTCACATACCATGGAGGAGTGTCTATTGCAAAATTAAGTTGCTTACTGATAAATCAGGGCAAAATATGTGAAGAGAATTATTAATGAAAGTTGTAATTAATTGGGGCTGGGCACCCCGTTGCCAGCTCTTTTTGCAAATTATTGGATAAGCGGATGTATATGCCTCTAGTCTAGGTGAAAGTCTGTCATAAGTAAATGACAAGATTGAAAGATAAAACACCACATACTTCCTCATGAGCTATAAAACATTGACACAAATAAGGAGTAATAAAGTTTCGAATAGTTTAAAGGTAGCAAATGAAATATTTACTTGGAATGGCACGAAATGCCACATAGTAGGTAGGTATGGTGGACACAAATGGCATGGGTTTTGGCTCAAGTTTTGGATGCACGAGAAGCATTCCCTCTCAGTACAGAGTTAGGCTAGCAAGGTTGTTTGAAGCAAACACAAGTATAAACCGGTACAGCAAGAATCACATAAAAACATATTGCAAGTATTATAAGACTCTACACTGTCTTCCTTGTTGCTCAAATATTTTACCAGAAAATATCTAGACCTTAGAGAGAACAAATATGCATCCCAAGTCTCAACAAGCTCTACGGTAGTTCTCCACTACTAGGCTTTAACTACATGATGCAAGAGCTTAAACATGATCTACTTGAGAGCTCAAAACAATTGCAAAGCATCAAATCAAAACAAGACAATGATCTACAAGAATGCATAAGTCTTTTCCAATACCAACTACTACATGTAGCATTTTTTTCTTCCAAACAAACACCAATAAATTTAAACATAAACTCTTCAAATGATAATATAATGCAGCAAGAGAGTATTTATAAACAAGTGCTAACAGCTCGAAGAGCTGCATGAAAAACAGGAACTAAAAGCACTGCAGTAGCTAGTTAAGAATACTCAACAAATATAAGTGAAGAACATGAGTATTCACATGAAAAAGCGGAGCGTGTCTCTCTCCCACACAAGGATTGCTAGGATCCGAATTTATTCAAACAAAAACAAAATAAAAACACACAAACACTCCAAGTAAAGCGCATAAGATGTGAAAGAATTAAAATATAGTTTCACTAGAGATGACCTGATAAGTTTGTTGATGAAGAAGGGATGCCTTGGGCATCCCCAAGCTTAGACGCTTGAGACTCTCTGAATATAGTTGGGATGAACCACGGGGGCATCCCCAAGCTTAGGCTTTTCACTCTTCTTGATCACATAATATCACCCTTCTCGCTTGATCCTTGAAAACTTCCTTCACACCAAACTCAAGACAGTTCTCATTAGAGGGTTAGTGCATAATCAAAAATTCTCATATTCTGTAATGATACAATCAATCCCAAAGCTTCTGGACATTAGCTACAGCCACCAATGCTTTGTGGAGCAAAGAAATCCACACAAACACAGTAAAAGAGCGAATGCAAAATAAAAAGCAGAATCTGTCAAAAACAGAACAGTCTGGAATGACGAATTTTTTCGAGGCACTTAAGTTGCTCAGATGGATCTGGCCTAAAATAATGAAAGTTGCGTACATATCTCAGGAATATGAGTGATTTTTCTCAGAATTTTTTGAATTTTCTACAGGGAGATAAGCTCAAATCCGTGACAGCTAAAAAATCTGTCACTGCACAGAAATCCAAATCTTGCATCAACTTTCAATATAGAACTTTACTTGGCACAACATTGCGATAAAATAAAGATACAAAGGAGTTGCTACAGAAGTAACAAAACTTTGAGAAAAACTAAAAATAAAAGATAAAGGGTTGCCTCCCTAAAGCGCTTTCTTTAATGCCTTTAGCTAGGCTAAAAGATTTTAATGATGCTCTCATAGGAATAGAACTTGAAAAACAAAAGAGAGCATCAAGAGGCAAATGTCAAACGCATTTAAGTCTAACACACTTTCTATGCAAGGGAACCTTGTAACAAAATAAATTATTGAAGCATAAAGCAACTAGCATAGAAAGATGAAACAAGTACAACTTCAAAACTTTCAACATAAAGAGAGGTGTTTTAGTGACTTGAAAACTTTTACAACCATATTTTCCTCTCTCTCATAATAACTTTCAGTAGCATCATGAACAAACTCAACTATATAACTATCACATAAAGCATGCTTTTCATGATCTACAAACACATAATTTTTATTAAGTTCAAAACAGTGGGGTCATTAAACCCACTTTTGACAATAGTAGTATAATAAATATCATTAGGCAATATAGGACCATCATCAAGAGCATTATCATATATAGCATTAGGGAGCCATTGTTTTATTTCTGAAATTTCGTTTTCTTGAGTCAAGGACCTTGTTATGTAAAATTTATCAAAAGGAGACATTTCAAAAGAATCATGGCATTCAACAATATAACACTCTTCCTCCTTAGGTAGGCATGGAGGGCAATTAAATAGTGTAAGAGTTGAAGAGTTACTGTCATTAGAAGGTAGATCCTCCTTTTGTTCTTCACTTTCCTCCTCTTTTTCATCCAATGAGATCACAGTTTCAGCAATTTCCTCTTCCTCAGGTTCCTGCGAGGCACAAGTTTCATCTTTTTGAGGAAACATCCTCTCAAGATGTTCAGTAATGTAAGAATTATTATCCTTGTAGGTATCACAACAATATTAAGTATGGCAATACATTCAGATTTATAAGGGGCATCAGTTTTATGTTCAAGATAAGAACTAATTTCAAGGGCACCCTTAAAAACAATAAACTCTTCAATTTGTTCAAGATTACCAAAATCATAGTTTCCTTTAGCATAGGCAGCCAAGGTTTCATTATCAGTATACTCACATTGGAAAGGGAGATGTTTGTGCCTTCTATAGCAAAGAGATTCATTAAAGCAATAGGATTCATCATATGTAGAACACAAGTTCTTAGCAAAACCATTCAATCTTCTTATTTGTTCCCATAGATGTTTCCCTTTTTGAGAAAAGCGGTAATTCTTATAACGAGATCCAGTTTCATAGAGATAAGACATTGAAAACAACTAGTCATAATAGTAATTCGAAAATAAATGGAACTAATTTTTTTGTGTTTTTGATAAAGAGAGTAAGCAAGACTAAATAAAAATAAACTAAGCAAGACAAATAACAAAGTAAAGAGATTGGGTGTGAGAGACTCCCCTTGCAGAAGCAATTCGGTTTTCCCCGGCAACGGCGCCAGAAAACGTGTTGGTGGCTCTAGGTTGATAGTGCCAGAAACAATGCTTGTACGTCACACGTCAGTTGGGAACCCCAAGAGGAAGGTATGATGAGTGCAACAGTAAGTTTTCCCTCAGTATGAAACCAAGGTTTAATCGGACCAGTAGGAAAACGAGGTTTGCTTCGAAGGTGTTGGTGAAGGAGTGTAGTGCGGCGCAACACCAGAGATTCCGGTGCCAACGTGGAACCTGCACAACACAACCAAATTACTTTGCCCCAACTTAACAGTGAGGTTGTCAATCTCACCGGCTTGCTGAAAACAAAGGGTTAAACGTATCGAATGGAAAATGATGTTTGTTTGCATAAAACAGTAGAGAACAATGATTGCAGTAGATTGTATTTCAGATGTAAAAGAATGGACCGGGGTCCACAGTTCACTAGTGGTGTCTCTCCAATAAGATAACTAACATGCTGGGTAAACAAATTACAGCTGGGCAATTGACAATTGATAAGTGCATATAACATGCATGTGAGAACTGTGGTGTCTACTATGAGATTCATTTGGGCATTACGACAAAGTACATAGACCGCTATCCAGCATGCATCTATGCCTAAATAGTCCACTTTCCGGTTAACATCCGTACCCCTTCCAGTATTAAGTTGCAAGCAACAGACAATTGCATTAAGTAATGTGCGTAATGTAAACAATACATTCATCCTTGAATAAAGCATTGCTGTTTTACCCCTAGTGGCAACAACACATCTACAACCTTAGAACTTGCTGTCACTATCCCAGGTTAAATAGAGGTTGAACCCAACTATCATGCATAAATACCCCCTCTTGGAGTTACAAGTATTCACGTGGCCAAGGCTTCAACAAATAACGGAGAGCATGCAAGATCACAAATGACATAGACATGATAATATAATATTCAGCTCCACATAGGTATCAATATAAGTCAGATCCCAGCAAACACAACATGTAGCATTACAATAAGATGATCTTGATCATGATAGGCAGCTCACAAGATCTAAACATGATGGCACAAGTGGAGAAGACAACCATCTAGCTACTGCTATGGACCCATAGTCCAAGGATGAACTACTCACGCATCACTCCGGAGGCGAGCATGGCGATGTAGAGCCCTCCGGTGATGATTCCCCTCTCCGGCAGGGTGCCGGGAAGAGCTTCAGAAACCCCCCGAGTTAAGGTTGACGACGACGGCGGCAGCGAATATGTTCTGGATGAAAGGCTCGGTGTTTTAGGGTTTTCGCGTCTCGGGGAATAAATAGGCGAAGGGGCGATGTCGGCGGACCCCCGAGGGGCCCAAACCACCAGGTGGCGCGGCTGGGCCCTCTGCCGCGCCTGGGTGTGGTTTGGCCACCTCGTGGCTCTCCCTCGTCTCTCCTTCGGACTCCGTGTACGTGCTGGAAAAATAGGGACCTGGCCTCTTGTTTCGTGCAATTCCGAGAATATTTCCAGAAGTAACTTTCTGAAACCAAAAACAGCAGAAAACAGGGAACTGGCACTGTGGCATCTTGTTAATAGGTTAGTCCCAGAAAATGCATAAAAGTGATACGAAGTGTATATAAAACATGTAGCAAATGGTATAATATGAGCATGGAACAGCAGAAATTATGGATACGTTGGAGACGTATCAAGCATCTCCAAGCTTAGTTCTACTCGTCCTCGAGTAGGTAAAACGATAACAACAAATAATTTCTGAGGAGACATGCTTTCACACAAGCTTGATCAATATATTGCAAGGCTCATGTCATGAATGAAGTGACTCAAAGCAATGATCTATAGTTTGCTAACAAATAGATAAAGAGTAAACAATGAATCATATAAGCAAAAACTTTTCATGAATAGTACTTTCAAGACAAGCATCAAAAAGTTTTGCATAAGAGGTAACTCATAAAGCAATAAATTCAAAGTAAAAGACATTGACGCAACACAAAGGATGATTAAGTTTCAGCATTTGCTTTTAACTTGTAACATGTATATCTCATGGATAGTTGTCAACATAAAGCAATATAACAAGCGCAATAAGTAAATATGTAAGAATCAATGCACACAAAGTTGACACAAGTGTTTGCTTCTAAGATAGAAAGGAGTAGGTAAACTGACTCAACATAAAGTAAAAGATAGGCCCTTCGCAGAGGGAAGCAGGGATTAAATCATGTGCTAGAGCTTTTTAGGTTTTCGAAAGCATATAGAGAGCACAAAATAAGTATTTGAGAGGTGTTTGTTGTTGTCAACGAATGGTAGTGGGCACTCTAACCCCCTTGTCAACTAGACTTTCAAAGAGCGGCTCCCATGAAGGACGTTATTTCTACCAGCAAGGTAGATCATCCCTCTTCTCTTTTGTTTACACATGTATTTTAGTTTCTTTATAGCTGACACTCCTCCCAACCTTTTGCTTACACAAGCCATGGCTAACCGAATCCTCGGGTGCCTTCCAACATTCACATACCATGGTGGAGTGTCTATTGCAAAATTAAGTTGCTTACTGATAAATCAGGGCAAAACATGTGAAGAGAATTATTAATGAAAGTTGTAATTAATTGGGGCTGGGCACCCCGTTGCCAGCTCTTTTTGCAAATTATTGGATAAGCGGATGTATATGCCACTAGTCCAGGTGAAAGTCTGTCATAAGTAAATGACAAGATTGAAAGATAAAACACCACATACTTCCTCATGAGCTATAAAACATTGACACAAATAAGGAGTAATAAAGTTTTGAATAGTTTAAAGGTAGCACATGAAATATTTACTTGGAATGACAGGAAATACCACATAGTAGGTAGGTATGGTGGACATAAATGGCATGAGTTTTGGCTCAAGTTTTGGATGCACGAGAAGCATTCCCTCTCAGTACAGAGTTTAGGCTAGCAAGGTTGTTTGAAGCAAACACAAGTATAAACCGGTACAGCAAGAATCACATAAAAACATATTGCAAGTATTATAAGACTCTACACTGTCTTCCTTGTTGCTCAAACATTTTACCAGAAAATATCTAGACCTTAGAGAGAATAAATATGCATCCCAAGTCTCAACAAGCTCTACGGTAGTTCTCCACTACTAGGCTTTAACTACATGATGCAAGAGCTTAAACATGATCTACTTGAGAGCTCGAAACAATTGCAAAGCATCAAATCAAAACAAGACAATGATCTACAAGAATGCATAAGTCTTTTCCAATACCAACTACTACATGTAGCATTTTTTTTCTTCCAAACAAACACCAATAAATTTAAACATAAACTCTCCAAATGATAATATAATGCAGCAAGAGAGTATTTATAAACAAGTGCTAACAGCTCGAAGAGATGCATGAAAAACAGGAACTAAAAGCACTGCAGTAGCTAGTTAAGAATACTCAACAAATATAAGTGAAGAACATGAGTATTCACATGAAAAAGCGGAGCGTGTCTCTCTCCCACACAAGGATTGCTAGGATCCGAATTTATTCAAACAAAAACAAAATAAAAACACACAGACGCTCCAAGTAAAGCGCATAAGATGTGAAAGAATTAAAATATAGTTTCACTAGAGATGACCTGATAAGTTTGTTGATGAAGAAGGGGATGCCTTGGGCATCCCCAAGCTTAGACGCTTGAGTCTCTCTGAATATGGTTGGGATGAACCACGGGGGCATCCCCAAGCTTAGGCTTTTCACTCTTCTTGATCACATAATATCACCCTTCTCGCTTGATCCTTGAAAACTTCCTTCACACCAAACTCAAGACAGTTCTCATTAGAGGGTTAGTGCATAATCAAAAATTCTCATATTCTGTAATGATACAATCAATCCCAAAGCTTCTGGACATTAGCTACAGCCACCAATGCTTTGTGGAGCAAAGAAATCCACACAAACACAGTAAAAGAGCGAATGCAAAACAAAAGGCAGAATCTGTCAAAAACAGAACAGTCTGGAATGACGAATTTTTTCGAGGCACTTAAGTTGCTCAGATGGATCTGGCCTAAAATAATGAAAGTTGCGTACATATCTCAGGAATATGCGTGATTTTTCTCAGAATTTTTTGAATTTTCTACAGGGAGATAAGCTCAAATCCGTGACAGCTAAAAATCTGTCACTGCGCAGAAATCCAAATCTTGCATCAACTTTCAATATAGAACTTTACTTGGCACAACATTGCGATAAAATAAAGATACAAAGGAGTTGCTACAGAAGTAACAAAACTCCTTGAGAAAAACTAAAAATAAAAGATAAAGGGTTGCCTCCCTAAAGCGCTTTCTTTAATGCCTTTAGCTAGGCTAAAAGATTTTAATGATGCTCTCATAGGAATAGAACTTGAAAAACAAAAGAGAGCATCAAGAGGCAAATATCAAACGCATTTAAGTCTAACCCACTTTCTATGCAAGGGAACCTTGTAACAAAATAAATTATTGAAGCATAAAGCAACTAGCATAGAAAGATGAAACAAGTACAACTTCAAAACTTTCAACATAAAGAGAGGTGTTTTAGTGACTTGAAAACTTTTACAACCATATTTTCCTCTCTCTCATAATAACTTTCAGTAGCATCATGAACAAACTCAACTATATAACTATCACATAAAGCATGCTTTTCATGATCTACAAACACATAATTTTTATTAAGTTCAAAAACAGTGGGGTCATTAAACCCACTTTTGACAATAGTAGTATAATAAATATCATTAGGCAATATAGGACCATCATCAAGAGCATTATCATATATAGCATTAGGGAGCCATTGTTTTATTTCTGAAATTTCGTTTTCTTGAGTCAAGGAGCTTGTTACGTAAAATTTATCAAAAGGAGATATTTCAAAAGAATCATGGCATTCAACAATATAACACTCTTCCTCCTTAGGTAGGCATGGAGGGCAATTAAATAGTGTAAGAGTTGAAGAGTTACTGTCATTAGAAGGTAGATCCTCCTTTTGTTCTTCACTCTCCTCCTCTTTTTCATCCAATGAGATCACAGTTTCAGCAATTTCCTCTTCCTCAGGTTCCTGCAAGGCACAAGTTTCATCTTTTTGAGGAAACATCCTCTCAAGATGTTCAGTAATGTAAGAATTATTATCCTTGTAGGTATCACAACAATATTTAAGTATGGCAATACATTCAGATTTATAAGGGGCATCAGTTTTATGTTCAAGATAAGAACTAATTTCAAGGGCACCCTTAAAAACAATAAACTCTTCAATTTGTTCAAGATTACCAAAATCATAGTTTCCTTTAGCATAGGCAGCCAAGGTTTCATTATCAGTATACTCACATTGGAAAGGGAGATGTTTGTGCCTTCTATAGCAAAGAGATTCATTAAAGCAGTAGGATTCATCATATGTAGAACACAAGTTCTTAGCAAAACCATTCAATCTTCTTATTTGTTCCCATAGATGTTTTCCTTTTTGAGAAAGCGGTAATTCTTATAACGAGATCCAGTTTCATAGAGATAAGACATTGAAAACAACTAGTCATAATAGTAATTCGAAATAAAAAGGAACTAATTTTTTTGTGTTTTTGATAAAGAGAGCAAACAAGACTAAATAAAAATAAACTAAGCAAGACAAATAACAAAGTAAAGAGATTGGGTGTGAGAGACTCCCCTTGCAGAAGCAATTCGGTTTTCCCCGGCAACGGCGCCAGAAAACGTGTTGGTGGCTCTAGGTTGATAGTGCCAGAAACAATGCTTGTACGTCACACGTCAGTTGGGAACCCCAAGAGGAAGGTATGATGAGTGCAGCAGTAAGTTTTCCCTCAGTATGAAACCAAGGTTTAATCGACCAGTAGGAAAACGAGGTTTGCTTCGAAGGTGTTGGTGAAGGAGTGTAGTGCGGCGCAACACCAGGGATTCCGGTGCCAACGTGGAACCTGCACAACACAACCAAATTACTTTGCCCCAACTTAACAGTGAGGTTGTCAATCTCACCGGCTTGCTGAAAACAAAGGGTTAAACGTATCGAATGGAAAATGATGTTTGTTTGCATAAAACAGTAGAGAACAATGATTGCAGTAGATTGTATTTCAGATGTAAAAGAATGGACCGGGGTCCACAGTTCACTAGTGGTGTCTCTCCAATAAGATAACTAACATGCTGGGTAAACAAATTACAGCTGGGCAATTGACAATTGATAAGTGCATATAACATGCATGTGTGAGCTGTGGTGTCTACTATGAGATTCATTTGGGCATTACGACAAAGTACATAGACCGCTATCCAGCATGCATCTATGCCTAAATAGTCCACTTTCCGGTTAACATCCGTACCCCTTCCAGTATTAAGTTGCAAGCAACAGACAATTGCATTAAGTAATGTGCGTAATGTAAACAATACATTCATCCTTGAATAAAGCATTGCTGTTTTACCCCTAGTGGCAACAACACATCTACAACCTTAGAACTTGCTGTCACTATCCCAGGTTAAATAGAGGTTGAACCCAACTATCATGCATAAATACCCCCTCTTGGAGTTACAAGTATTCACGTGGCCAAGGCTTCAACAAGTAACGGAGAGCATGCAAGATCACAAATGACATAGACATGATAATATAATATTCAGCTCCACATAGGTATCAATATAAGTCAGATCCCAGCAAACACAACATGTAGCATTATAATAAGATGATCTTGATCATGATAGGCAGCTCACAAGATCTAAACATGATGGCACAAGTGGAGAAGACAACCATCTAGCTACTGCTATGGACCCATAGTCCAAGGATGAACTACTCACGCATCACTCCGGAGGCGGGCATGGCGATGTAGAGCCCTCCGGTGATGATTCCCCTCTCCGGCAGGGTGCCGGGAAGAGCTTCAGAAACCCCCCGAGTTAGGGTTGACGACGACGGCGGCAGCGAATATGTTCTGGATGAAAGGCTCGGTGTTTTATGGTTTTCGCGTCTCGGGGAATAAATAGCCGAAGGGGTGATGTCGGCGGACCCCCGAGGGGCCCAAACCACCAGGTGGCGCGGCTGGGCCCTCTGTCGCGCCTGGGTGTGGTTTGGCCACCTCGTGGTTCTCCCTCGTCTCTCTTTCGAACTCCGTGTACGTGCTGGAAAAATAGGGACCTGGCCTCTTGTTTCGTGCAATTCTGAGAATATTTGCAGAAGTAACTTTCTGAAACCAAAAACAGCAGAAAACAGGGAACTGGCACTGTGGCATCTTGTTAATAGGTTAGTCCCAGAAAATGCATAAAAGTGATACGAAGTGTATATAAAACATGTAGCAAATGGTATAATATGAGCATGGAACAGCAGAAATTATGGATACGTTGGAGACGTATCATGCTTCTGCTGCCATAACTTGTTTTTTTGTTTACCGTCCAGGTACAATGGGAGCTTGTATGAATGAGTGCATGGACTGGACTATCGCCCTACATATTGGCTGGTATGCTTAATGCGTGCATGGACTGGTTTGGTAAATCTGTTCTGGTGCTTAAATTTTACATGCACTTGCGAATATTCATATTGTCTCTGTTTTCTTGTATGAATGAGTATCTCATCTTAACTAGCTGGAGAATAAAAGGCCTAGAACTAGCTAAATATGTGTTATCAAGAACTATGTCCTTTTTTTGATTGGTCTGTTCATAATATATTGGCTCTAGTTTTTTTGATTTTTCTCTGCTGATTCATTTGTCAGGGAGGCGAGGAAGGCATGTGGTTCATACGTCAGGAGCGGGTGCCCAGTTTCTGATGCGAAGGAGCTCCATGCTGAAGATGTCACTTGTAGATCTTATAAAGTACCTAGTTATTACACTTGAATATATTCTAACTGTGGTTGCCATTGTATTGTGTTATTTGTAGAGCAGAAGCTCCAGAATTAATCTGTCTGCTGTTATTTGAAGTATCGCTTGTGTTTTGATTCTGTGCCAATTTGGTAATTTATATATTGACAAATTTAAATAATGAAGAATATGATTCTCACAACCGGGACCCACGTACAGAAAACTGACAACTGGGACCCACTTATGAAAACATGAACACTGGGACCCATTATACAGAAAACTGACACCTGGGACCTACTGTCCAGAACCTGACAACTGGGACCCAATAGTCAGAAATTGTTGGACCAAAAAGGCCACGTTGTAGAAAATAAAAGGGCCGAATTGTTGGGCTTGGCCCATATAGTCGTCTGAATTACATAGAAAAAACATTAAATAGGCTGAGTTATTGGGCCAGGCCCATTTAGACTGCTGAGCTGGACTGGGCTGATTTTGATTTACGACCATGTCATTTGGCAACAATTTTGCCACGTCAGCTCTGCCATGTTGGATCTGACATGGACTGGCCAGATTGCCCGTGACCAAAACAATTGGTCATAAATTATGTGACCTTTATTTTTGGTCACAATCGTCTATGACCAATCCCCAAAAAAGGTCACATACTGCCATTTGTGACGCTCATCTTTTGACCAATCGTTTTTTGTCACAAAAATGTCATAAATGACAGTTCATGACCATTTCTGTGACCAAATATCGAGTGATAGTTTTGTGAACTAACCCATTATGTGTGTGTGGCATTCCTTTGTTGGGGTTAGTTATCTCTCCATGGGCTTACATCAAAAGGAAGATTTCTTATAGCTCACGGAGGATGACGTCAAGTGGTGATCGTCATCAAGGTTGAGATGTGCAAGTTCAAGATGGGCATATAGAAGATATCATATGCTTGAAGCTTGCAACCCATTTGGATATAATGGTCAAGTGAAGATGTTCCTAAGAGAGGCACTCCCATCTTGGTGTATTGGGGAGCGATATATGAGTCTTCACCAAGCAAATCGCAATCAAGAAAGATGGTCCACTTGAAGAGGTCAAGATCGTCATCATCTAGCTCAAGTGGAATGCGCAAGGCAAAGGTATGATCTTGATAGGGTTTCTATTTTACTGGTCTCATGATGTTAGTGGGAGACCGGGTTATAAGATAGACGGCGTACTATCAAGAGGGGCTCTCAAGTGAGTAACTTGATCGCATCTTGTGGAGAGCTCAAACCTTTGCATTCTTGGCATATCCTCTTTCTTGGTTCTTATTTGGCTTTTATCCATGTGAGAATTTAGAGCTTGTGTTCATCTTCATACCAAGCTCTAGTTCATCAAAAACGGATTTCATATGCATATCTTGTTGCGTTTTTTATATTGGAGGTTTTACCGTCTTATCTTTTCTAGAGAGGTCAAACTCTCTCCTTGTGGTTTCCTCCTCACATGATGGACTATGATGTGTATATGCATGATCTTGTAGGGCTTGTGATTATCTTCGGAGCAAGCCAAAGATCATAGAAAACGGAGTCCAGATGAAAAATTTGTTGCGTTTTCATGTTGGAAATATTATCGGTTTATCCTTGAGGAAAGTTCCACACCTTCCCATGTGTGGCAACTTAACTCTATTTATAGTTCTTAATATTTCCACCTTTTGTAGGAAAGCTCTTGTCGTTACCTTTCCAACAAAATTGGTTTCACCTGTTTTGGAGTTTGAACGAGAAAGTTATTGCATTTCAGGCTTTGTTGTTTTGCTGGTTTTCCTGACCGGAGTCTCCGGCGCCAGGACCGGAGTCTCCGCACCTCTGGGCCCAGAGTCTCCGTGGTTTCCTGTCCGGAGTCTCCGGTCCCTTGCTTTCGAAGATTCTCAGCTCCAGGCGACGGCAGCTGCGGTATTGGGTGCTGAGTTGGTCCGGAGTTACCCCGGAGTCTCCGCCCCGGCCGGAGTCTCCGCACCTCCAGGTCCGGAGTCTCCGCCCCAGACGAGCTTTGAAGCGAAGTGCCCCACTCGACGGCGCGTGCGGTATAGGGTCCGGAGTTTCCCCGGAGTAACCCCGGAGTCTCCGCACGAGACCGGAGTCTCCGCACTCTCAGGGTCCGGAGTCTCCGCCCAGTCCGGAGTCTCCGGCCCTCCTGGTCCGGAGTCTCCGGTCTAAGTGGACTACAACGGCTATTTTTCTGGGAGGGCTATAAATACCCCTCCACCTACCTCCAGCCAGCTAGCTTTTGCCCAGCACATTTTTCTCTCTCTCCCCCACCATTGTTGACCTTGCAAAGCTTGCCTCTCTCTCAATTCCTCCCATGATTCTTGCATATCTTTGAGGGAAAAGAGAGAGCAGATCTAGATCTACATTTCCACCAATCCATCTCTCCTATAAGTGAGGGGAACCCTTTCGATCTAGTTCTTGAAGTTCCATTTGTTGAGTTCTTCTTTGTTCTTCCTCTCTTCTCCCCCCATAAGCATTAGTTGCTTTTGGTGGGATTTGAGAGTGAAGGATTTGAGCACTTGTGCTCTTGCCATTGCTTTGTGCATCGGTTTGTGCTCTCCACGAGGATTCGTGGAAGTTGAAAGCTTATGAACTTGTTACTCTTGGGTCTTTGGACCCTAGACGCCTTTATGGTGGTTGAGACCTTGTGTGGTCACTTGTAGCCGTTCGGGAGCCCCCAATCCAAGTGTGGGCTGTGCCTCGGATTGTTGTTGTAAAGGCTCCGAATTCCGCCTTGAAGGATTCCGATGGTGGAAGGCGAACCAATCCTTTGTGGTGCGGTTCGTCGGAGAATAGGGTGAGCCTTTGTGGCGTTGAGATCGACCTTTGTGGTGCCTCACACCTCTCCAACGAGACGTACTCCCCTAAAAAGGAGGAACTCGGGAATACATCCTTGTCTTCGCGTGTCTCGGTTATTTCTATACCCGAGCTCTTTACTTATGCACTTTACATTGTGATAGCCTTCGTGCTCGAAGTATTCTATTGCTATCACCTTGTTACTTGTCTTGCTTATCATAAGTTGTTGGTGCACATAGGTGAGCCTAGTTTATTTAGGTTGTTGGCTTGTTAATTTAAACACCTAGTTTTATTCCGCAATTATCAAGCCTAAACCGGAAAAGTTTTAATCGCCTATTCACCCCCCTCCAGGCAACATCCTTGTCCTTTCAGTGTTTTGTCGTTGATGAACTTGGCGCTCGTGAGCCAAAGTGCATTTTCGCTCATTTTGGCGTTATTATATTAACATAATATTAAAAACCCGTAGGTTCCCAATTTTCAAAGGGTCGGACTAAGAGAAAATTGGACCTAACGCGCAATGAAATAATTATAATTTATAGTCAAATTTTATACCTATTTTAACCTTTTTTTAGCATGCTATGGTTTATTTATTATTTGGCATAGTTAATCTTAACCACATAAAAAGTAGCAAAATATTTGTTGTAGCATTTGTTTTTGCTGTAATGCATATAGTTCAAAAGTACACTTGCACTGTGCTAAATTTGAACCATTTTTTATAACATGATTTCATTCATGAATTAATTTCTATTAACCGCCTAAATTACATAGTGATACACATATATGGTAGAGATATCTAGAGCATATGGGTGGAAATATCTTAATAGATATTTTAGTTTATATGTATGTTAGAAACTTTCGGAGTATAAATTGAAAGCTAGCATAATTCTTTATTGGTTTTCTCATATAAGGTTTCGGGCTATAGAAAAGTTTCGGAGTTATTTATACTCAAGTACTTCATATAATTTATACTCGAGTATTCCATATATGAAACCCAAGTTTTCCAAGAAACCTTAACTCTGGGCATCCATCGTTGCACCTAGATCCCCAACTGCTTTATCGAGCCTTCTCCCCCACCCCTAATCTAGTTGCCATCGTACCCTGTCTCGCTTTGCCATGGCGCCGAGGGTCAATCCATGTTTAAAGAGGCCATCGACCCATTATCCTCACAATTTCTGCCATCGGGCTCGCCAAGGTAGCGGATGGTTCCACTACCAATGGTTGTTGGGTCAACTTTTTAGCGGAGTAAGGACTCATGTAGTCGTCTTATGGGCAAGAGGTATTTACAAGCTCATGCGGTGTCTAGGTTGAAAAACTAGCGAATGTTGCCTACTCATAAGCTAATAATAATATAATCCTTTCGGTATGGTCTAACTCCCTAAAGAAATGAAGCAAATTTGATATCGATCCACCTACCGAGTTTAAAGACGATTGGTGAGGGACCAGCGGGCACAAAGGCAGTTGGAAATCTGCACATCCATCCACCGCTTGGAGACGGGGAGACAATGACGAGAGTGCGACTGGATGGTTGCTTGGAGGAACTGAGTAGCAAGGTTGTGGAGATGCATCGAGATTTTATAGTTTCGATGTTGGTCGTCGCATTGTCATGCTTCTTGTAAGGGTCAGCTTCACCTTTGTTGTTGTTGGAGCATCATGTATCTGCTTCTCATAGCAATCTTCTTGTGCTGATGTTGGTGCAGACTTGGTCTGTTTGTATCAAGTTTTGCCCAGTTTTCGTAAAGTGAGCAACTACATTCTTCTTAATTGAAAAAAAAATACTTTGGGCTGAATTCTCGGTAACTTTGATCTTTTGAGGTGGTATATAGGTTGGAAAGAGGGCCACCAAAAAAGCAAACCACACGTGTCGTGTGGTCTTCTAATGGGTGCAAGCAAATATCATTTTTGTGACATCCTTTTCAAAAGGATGTCACAAAAATAAACTATAGATAGACTATTTTTGTGACATCCTTTTTTGAACGGAGGAAATATATCATATAACAATTTGAAGTGCTGACCGGGCCTACCACCCAGTGATAACCATCGTGCGAGGCCAGCTTATAAACATGTGTCATCGAGCTTACGCGAGCGATGTGGGACTAAAACAATGCAAAGCAGAACGAACGGCGAATTCGAACGCGTGTGTGCCGGTGAGCGCCCGGAGTATAATCATGGGCCCGGAGTAGCCCACGAGAAGAGATGTTGCTGCGTCCGTGGGCCGTGGTTCCCGGCCGCTTGCCCACTGTTTGGCGAGCCGAGCCCGAAATCTGCGTCGGTCACCGGGAATCCGCTGGCGACGTCCGTCTCCTCCCCCTCCCACTCCCCGCGGCGACGGGGACGACGACCTCCGGCGCGAACTCTCGTCCACGTACCCGCTACGCCCACTGCTTTTTTGCCCCGTGACCTGGCGCGAGCTCCGACCCGGGCCTTCTCCGGCGACCTCTCGACGACCCGCGGCCTGGGACGGTGACCTGCAGCCCGTGCTCGTACTCCGCGGCCCTCTACACCGCGCCCATCTGCGTCAAGGTCTTCACGCAATCACGGCAGAAGCAAAGGTATGCCTCATTTTTCTCTCTTCTTTCTTCATACAAGAGGGGGATGCACTGGATGCCTGCTTGCACTGATTGGGGATTGTTTGCATATAATGCATATGATAGATTGCTTGTATGGAACACATATGATAGACTTCTTGTACTTTATGGGCATTCGTAATATGCTATGTACATATGGATTGGTGGTGACATGGTTTTATGTTATTTAGGATGAATACAATCTGCCAAGTACTTTCCAAGTGTTTACAATCTGGAATCTGCTATTTCGTGTGTAATGATTAACTTGAAATGCAAGAGATGGGCAAGGAAACTTATGACATGCTAAAAGTTCCGTTACATCACATCAAATTGTGCCCTGCTACAACAGATACATTTCTTTTGGTAAATATGCTTCCATAGCTAACTGAAATCCTGAGTTCAACATTAAGTTTATTAGACTTACACACTCAAGGATGAAAACGAATTATTGACAGTGGAAGATCCAAGATTTTTTCCCCAATGAGTGTGTCAGTGTGCCACTTGAGATGCCAATTTTTCAAAAAGAGTGAGAAGTATGAAGTATCCTTAATCCAAAAAAGGCTTTTAAAAGTATGACCTCTGCTCATGTCACAGCATCACGAGGAATTTTGTAAGTGTTAGACAAAAAATAAAATGAGCACATGAAGATGATACGGGCATTCTCGGTTATGCTGTCATGCAGTGGAAGAGTTCCTCCTTGCATGTTATATGGTACCAAAACATATTTATCTGCTGTACTATGCTTGTGTAGAACACATTTTGATGTGACATATCAGAAATTTTAGCATGTCATAAGTAGCACCCCTCCTTGTATAATCCCTGGATCTCCCACTGCTGTGATTCATTAACCTTCACGGTCTCTCTATTAGTTTTTCTTCTGATTTGATTTTGTGACGCTTCAGGTGAGGAATGGCTTTTACTGTGGAGCGGAGGGATCAATCGTCCAGGAGATCGAGGCACACAAGATCCCGTTCTCCGGTGAGGGAACCAGTATCGCCTCCACGCAAGCAGAGTCCATTAGCTTGGAGGGAGAGGTCACAGGCTGAGAGGAGTCGCTCACCTAGCAGGCGCTCTCCTGTTAAGGCTAGCCTTTCACACAGGGAGAGGTCACCACTGAGAGAGAACGTGAAAGAGCGGGTCAGGTCACCAAAACGCACACGGGCACTGTCACGGTCGCCATCACCTGCTGGGAAACGGGATTCTCGGTCCCTCTCACCACGTTCCAAGCGACTAAGGAGAGCTCACGATGAGCGGGATGGGGCAGAAGTAACTGCGGGCGACCGTCGGAAGCCTCCCAGCAGGGAAGAGCGGGGCACACGGAAGCACATGGAGCATGATGAGGGGAGGGATGTGTCAAGAGATAGAAAGGTGGAGCCGAAAGATGGTAGGAGTGCGTTTATGGATGGAAGACTGGATAATGATGGCGGAAGGGATAACCCAAGAGATAGAAGGGCTGACAGGGATGATAGGTCAGGTGCTTCGAGAGAGACACGGTCAGGACGGGATGATGAAAGGCATGATTCAAGAGGGAAAGGGTCAGATCCATTTGACCGAAAAGGTGCTTCCAGGGAGCGAAGGACGGACCAGAATGACAGTAGGGATTCTGCACGAGAGAGAATGGCAGATCGGCATGAGAACAATGTTGGATCAGGAAGATCATCTAGGCGTGGCCGACCAGTTTCTCCAGAAGAGCATAGACATAGGGGCAGGCCATCCAGAAGTGCAGCACGTCTTGAGGTGTGTGGTGACTTGGTGACACCCAACCCTTCTCCTTTACATCTCCCCCTAATTTCGTATGTTACTTGGATCCCTGTCTTCTTTTATTGCATGTATGTTCCTTGGTGCTAGTCAGTTTCTAATAAGCTCCACCTAAATGAATAGGATGTCAAAAATTCATTTCATACCTTGGAATATCAATTGGACGTGGTGCAACTTGTGTAGCCAGCAGCTCACACTTTACTATACATACCATACACTAAAATTGATCCATTTCAACCCTCCCGGCGGCAGATTCTGTTGGACATAATTAGTAGTCATTTAACTTTTCAATTCAAATTAAGATGGTAACTTTAGTGTTTGCTATTGCATTGTGGCCTGAAAATTCTAGTGTCAAATTCACTTTTGATTTATTTCAGGATACAAGCTCTAGAGCAGATGAAGCATCCCTGTGAGTGTTCAAAACTTTTGACTTATATACATTTAAAAAATTCTCAATCGAAAGTGTTGTTTTATTGATATATGTACTGACATTAAGAGAAACCATATCGTTTTAATGATTAGTTATGATCTTCATAAAGTTGGTGTTGTACCTGAAAGAATGTTCTTTATGAGACCAGCTAAGTATTCAAGATATTTTCATGCTAAAAAATTAAGGGCATGTTTGGTTTGTAGCCACACTTTGCCAAATGTTAGGCAGACAAGTTTTCCAAGTATTTGGTTGAAGCCACAGTTGTGGCATGTCACACTCTATTGGCCTCTTATCCCACTTGTTATAGACTCATTTGTTAGCCAACTTTTGCCATAAGTGTGTGTGGCTTTCCACACTTCTGGCACAAAAATGAGGTAAGAATGTGGAAGGCAACGAAACATGCCCTAAAAGGCAAAGACACATTTTTTTTTGTATTTGCACTGGCCAGCTGCAAAAATTGCCAAATTTGTATCAGCCAATGGCAAAGGGCATAATTGTATGTAGCTGCCACTGGCAGTTTGACGACAGTGATCTGTAATCGAGATATGGCTTTTGAATAAGTTACACTTTCCAAACTCTTGCGTTGGAGATGCACGCTCCAGCTGGTGGGGACATGAACACCATTACCTGTGTCCATTATAGTTGGTTGCTATTTGGTCGCCACCACCAAATTTCTAAGCGCTAAGCGCAATTAAGCGCACGTTTGAGCGCTAGGCGTTTTGCTCCGCTCAGCGCCTAAGCGCTTAAGCACGCTTTTTATAACCTTGGCCACCACTGCCAAACACAAAATTCTAGTATGATGTCGACTGGCAGTGGTGGCAGATACAAATTTGGACCTTTACATGCCAAATGGAGGATCTCCCTAAATTTAGAAACGCTAGTTTGTTTATCAAATGCCCTCCCATCTCAAGTGAGCATGACACAAGGAAACATAAGCATAGTTGAGGTAATTAATATGCCGCTGTTTCCTGCTCATTAATGTTCTCTTGGAAAACCATTTCATTTGGGATCACCTTAATTGCTTGTAACTTTCTATAATATTGTGAAAAGCAGCCATACACCATGTTTTCTTTGTCGCTGCTCAAATAAAATGGGTGGACTAACCTTTTTTTTTATCTGATAGGTTGCTATGTTATATATGTCGTTTTTCTGAATCATGTATGTTTTACTCGAGGGTGCTATATTACCAGAGTGTCTTGTTGGGTCTTATGTGTTTGGAGTATGGTATTTTGCTTTAAGCAATGCTCTCGCTGCTTTGCATTTTATCGTCTGCAAATTAACCAACAGCGACTGTTCTGTTCAGGAGTGGTGATCCCGATTCGTTGGTGATGATGAATACTGCTGCAGAAGCTCTGGAGGCGAAAGAAAAGGTAGTCCTTACACATTAAGGTCCATTTAATTATCTATAGAATATTGTGTATTCATATATATGAAGCTTGAGTTTTCTGGCAATGTAAAATGTAACATTTTTTTGCTTTATCTTTCTTGTCATTTATGTCACATTCTTATGTTTTGCGATTGCTTTTTCTTGCAGCAAAAACCATCATTTGAGTTGTCTGGAAAGCTTGCTGAGGAGACTAACAAAGTTGGAGGTGATCACAAGCATGTATATCTTGAGTATTATTTTTTGAATGATCATAGACTCCCTACCATTCTTATGGCGGTTGTACAATCAGTTAAAAGAGCTCATGCAAGTGTTCCCTTGCGTGCACTGTTACTGCATGATCTCCGTTGCTGAAAATTTATTTCCTATTCAGGTATAACTCTGCTGTATTCAGAACCTCCGGAGGCTCGGAAATCAGATATTAGATGGAGACTCTATGTCTTCAAGGGTGGTGAAGCACTGAATGGTACTTATCTTTTTGGATGTGTGCACTGTTACTGCATGAAGCTATCGTTTGTTTCATGTCATGCTATCCATTTTTCTAATAGCTATTCGTTCCTGCTAGGTACATGATGACTCTGTCCGTACTAGATACACAGTAACATCATGCTAATTAAACATGAACCGGTCAACAAGTAGTGAAACACATAGTTAGCATCACTATATTCGAATCAATACCAATACATTTTATGATCAATCTTCCTGCTGCATCTCAATATGAATTAATCAGTAACACACATGGTCAACAACAAATCAGTTCACAGCGTAGAGAAAAATCGTTGTGTATTAACGTATATGCTGAGATTTGAATTTGCTGTAAAATGGAGAAGAATTGCTGCAGCAGGCTAGCGGCTCCTTGATTCGTCCGGCCAGGCAGACCATGAGTGCTAACTGGGCTAAGGTGTGGGCCAAATAGGATGACCCGCAAATCCCACATATTTTCAGTGTATACCCATGGCCCATGGGTACCCGCGAACTATGTTATGTGGTACGAGCTACACGGCATGGTGGAAGGCCCACTCCCACTTGCACCCTCATGCTTAATAAATAGTTCACTAGATTTGATGTTGAAATGAAGTGAATGCACAGAAGTCGACGGCAATAAGCTGCAAGTTAATAAAAACATTAGGGCGTGTTTGGTTCCGTTGCTCGGCCTCTTTACCCCTAGTTAGCAAGGTTCACGGGAATTCGGGATGGATGTTTTAGCTCCCCAGTCTGACAGGAGATTTCCTTAGCAAGGAATGCCTGGCCAGTAGCAAGGCTAGCCGAAGGAACAAAAATATTCCCTTGGTGATTATCCGCGATGTGTCGGGTGTCGACGAACTGGCATAGTGGCATGGTTTTCTTGATGATATAATACTCCAGTTAGGCTTGAATGTTTCTGATGATGCTATCTAATTGAACAGAACCATTGTATGTTCATCGCATGAGCCACTACCTTTTTGGACGGGAAAGGAGAATTGCAGACATCCCCACAGATCATCCCTCCTGCAGCAAGCAACATGCGGTTCTTCAATATAGGTAAGCTTAACACTCTTATTTCCGTATGTTGAGAAATCATACTGTGATTATCTAATAATTTCCCTTTTCAGACTTGTAGAGAAGGAGCAACCAGATGGCATGATGTCAAAGAAAGTGAGGTACTAGGCTATAGTATATAGGATTATGTCACCATTAATCTTCATGCTTATCCTAGTTCAGCACTTCATATGTTAATGATGTTTTTTTTGTCCTGCATTTTAATAGTCCTTATCTGATGGATCTTGGTAGTACGAATGGGACTTTCATTAATGTAAGTTTCTAGACACACTTTCAATATTTAATCATTTCGATATTTTGCTTTTTATGCCAATTTCATTTTTCCTCAAATATGCTGTATTGCTACAGGAGAATCGTGTTGAGCCTCACCGTTACTACGAACTCTTTGAAAGGGACAACATTAAGTTCGGCAACAGTAGGTATGGTTATGCCATTGTTAAGAATTTATTATACCCCTTGATGGTTAAAATCTTTTGCTTGCTTTGCTTGTACCCATTAAAACACTTAAAGAACGTGAACATTGAACTGCCAAGTATGTGTAACTGCGTTACTAACTCCGCCTTTTCTTGTTTCCACTATATTTTGATTTGAGACAACTTCAACGAAAATATACAATCTCCATTTATCTTCTTATTATATCTTCAACCTGTGCTAGATTGGAGTTGCATCTAAAAAACCAGTCTGCAAATTATGCCTAGGTTATGTGCCTTCGGTTGCAAGTTAAATCACGAAAATGTTTTCTTGAGAAATTTGAGCCTAGTGGCAGGGGCTATTCACAAGTAGACCGAGCAACCTCTTGTTAAGAGCCTTCAACTTACGGTGTCAATGTCTCTGTCTCTTGCAGCCGGGAGTATGTGTTGCTCCATGAGAACTCAACAGACTGAGGAGAGGAGTAAGTCAGGAAGATGGGGAGCATGGTCGGGAGCTCCGCCTGAAACCTTTTGAGCAAGCAAGGACAGTAGATGGACGGTTGAGATGTTGTGTTTGTGCTATCATGTTTCCTAGATGGATTTTTTTTTTAGATTGGATGTTTTTGATGTAGTAGGCGAGAACGTGTGGATGTGTGACCCACTGGAGCTTTAGCTTGTATCATGAATTCATGATATCTGAATGTACCTGTGCTTCCTGTGCAGCTAATACTAGCCTTGGCGTAACCTGCTGTACTATATGTGTGTCGCAATTTGGTGACCTTAAATGCTGTAGTTTGTTGCTTGGTTTTGGACCATAAGGACCTGAATAAATCACCTGAAGGTATCTGGTGTTAGAGATGGCGCGAAGGTGTGACCAGTGGGTGGCGTTACGTACTGAATTTGTTACATTTTGGCCCTGAAAAAAAAAATGAAAAATCAGGGCCCTGTCGAGTCCACATTGCGCTAAAACTTAACTGGAGATGCGGGGGATCGAACCCCGTGCCTCCCGCATGCAAAGCGGGCGCTCTACCATTTGAGCTACATCCCCGTTGTTGTTTTGTTTCCTTATTTTATTGTTATTCACAGTAGATATAAATTATATTTCGCATACAACTATTTGTATTCACTTGAGTTCAGACAATAGGAATTAAAAAAAAAAGTACAGACAATAGGTAGGCAGCACTAGGACCCTACCATACGGCAATGGCCCCTCAGATCGTTTAGCTTTTTTTTCGAACTTCAGATCATTTAGTTTGAACTCAGCAAGCTCGTTAAAACTAAGGAGGAAAAAACTTTGCTCGACTCGTTAAAAGTCCGAGTTGCCTCATTAAAATCACAAAATGGGAGAGTGTCACCATCTGGTCTCTAGTGATCTCTATATTTTAAAATATTTATAATTGGTATTTTAAAAGTTCCATTTTTTTGGCATACACATAGGGGTGAAAACGGAGTGCGGTCTAATATTAGTGAAACCATGTGTGTAATCATATTTTTTCCAGGATATGGGTCGGAGCGGATAGTGCGGATACGAATACGGAATTGGATCCTGCTGGTTACCGTTATGGATCAAATACGGGATGAATACAGTTCGGCTGCGGATAAACATTTTGTCGGATGCCGCTTTGAAAATAGGACTGACATATAGCAAATGTTATGGACCAACTTACTCAAAATTAACTTTATGCATTTTGATATTCTATGAGAGAGAATGTTTTAATAACTCATACTTTCATTTTCAAGTGGCTACTTAATTATGCGTTCGAATGATCCTCCCAGGAATGTGATTCACAAACATGGTAGTGCATTGACAAGATTTTTTTCTTCCATCATTTGTCTTTTCTATACGAATCATATATGAAAGTATTTTTCAATGCAAATTTGATCGTACGTATTAGATATACCTATATCTACTTGTATTTTATTCAGAATTTTTAAAGGCCTAAAAACGAACTTTTGATTTTTTTTAAGACAGGAGCACCGGTGCTTGGGTTCCAAAATGACATTTCAAAAAAAATCGTTAAAAAATTGAGCAGCAACTTTGTAGAAATCAGCTATATGCCACAATTAAATCATAATTATCCCCTTCTTTTCTTGATCCTCACACTAGTAGAAAAGAGGCAATAGAGCCGGACCTTTAGTCACGGTTCCTTTCCGAACCGCGACTAGAGGGCTCCGGCTCCGACATCTCCAACGGCTAGGACAGGTGCCCGGTTGGTGCGGGAACTTTAGTCGCGGTTCCAGCCACGAACTGCGACTAAAGATCCTCCGCCTGCGACTTTAGCGGCCGGGGGCCACGCGGGCCCGCGCGAGGACCTTTAGTCGCGGCTCGTGGCTGTAACCGTTTATGTAGTAATGTAACTGTTAGTGATGTGTAATAATGTATCCTTTTATGTAACTGTTAGTGATGTGTAATAATGTATCCTTTTATCTATATAATCCTTCAGTTCATCGACCGAACATAAATCATTCGGTTCCGGGAACCCTCCCCTCGGTCGGATCCAAGCAGCGGCAAGGATCCAAGTAGTCGGTTAATTTAGGTAGTCGGTTAATTTAGGTAGTTGGAGATGTTAGTACATGATAAAATATTGGCAGTCATTTTGTTGTTGAGGTCTAAAACAAAACAGGAAAAGAAACTAGAAACAAAAACAATTCAAAAAGAACTTAAATCAAAGTATATAAAAGAAAACAAATACAACAAAATAAAACGGAAACAACAAAAAAATAGAAAAGAAACACACCCCTGATCAAAAACCAGTTTGGCACCTTTAAATCAAATCAGTAACACCTTTAAAACATTCAAAACAGAAAAAGAAAACAGAAACAACAAAAAAAATAGAAAAAGCCCAACTAGTCGCGGTTGCAGCCACCAACCGCGACTAGAGGTCCCCCGGGCTTCGCGCCAGAATTTTGGCGGCCCAGGTCGACCTCTAGTCACGGTTGATGGCTGCAACCGCGACTAAAGGGTCTTTAGTCGCGGTTGCAGCCAGCAACCGCGACTAGAGGTCGATTCCGCGCCGTTTAGTGGGGACTTTGCGAAAAAATTCGCAAAATCCCCCCAAATCGAAGACGCGCCTCCGGGCTCCCACGACGCGACAACGCCGGCGAAGCCCTGCTCCGCCATGCCGTGGTGCCCATCTCCGGCCAGCCGCGCGCCGTGTGGTGCCCCTCCAGCCCCCACGCCGCCCGCCCCTCCCCTGCCTCGCCGTGTGGTGCGCGCCCATCTCCGGCGCCGCGCCGTGGTGCCCCTCCAGCCGCCGCGCCGTGTGGTATCCATCTCCAGCCGCCTCCCCTGCCCGAGCCCCATCTCCTCAGGTTTGTTTTCCTTATTCATTTTTGTTTTCATTTTTAGGTTATTAGCTAGTGTTAGCAAATATAGTGTTAGCAATTTAGTGTTACCAATTTAGGTTGTTAGCAAATTTAGTGTTAGCAATTTAGGTTGTTAGCAAATTTAGTGTTAGCAATTTAGGTTGTTAGCAAATTTAAAATTTAGGTTGTTAGCAAATTTAGTGTTAGCAATTTAGGTTGTTAGCAATTTAGGTTGTTAGCATGAAACAGTGACTTAATTGTCCTCTGAAAATTTTGAATTTGTGTTGGCAATGTTTGAATGAGTTCAGATTTAAAGTTGTAGTATTACCTTATGTATATTCAGTGTGGTCTTCATTTATAAATGCAAATTTATACATGCAAATTTTATTGAGTGTAGGAACATTGAGCTATGGAGCCTGGCTATGTGCGAGACGAGGAGAATGAAGACATATTAATGCAGAGTATTTTTGAGCATCGCGATAAAGATGCTGCCGGTGGAGAAGGCGCCGGTGCCGGTGTAGATCTTGATTTTGAGGAATTTGCCTCACAATTTCTGATGGACTCTGGTGAGGGTCTTTTAGATGAAGAAGAAATAACACCCTCCACCTCGAACACCCTCCACCTCGAGGTATATATATGAATTCTATATTTTGTTGATCACAAAATGCATTAACTGATTTGTATTGCACTTAGTAACGCATTATATTTCTTACTTTAGGCCTCCACCTCGAATAAAAAGGCTAAGAATCAAGCTCCTCGAGGCCGCACGAAAAGAATGACGAGCAAAGATGCAAAGTTACCGATCTATGAAATTGATGAAGAGGGCGATCCGGTGGAACCCCCAGAGAACCGCAAAAATATATAAGTCAAGCTGGAGTTATTGTTAGGGACTCGGTCCCGATCTCCATACCAGAATGGAATAAGCCGGCGGGCGTTGCCGAGGATGACCCCTGCTATGTCCACAAGCATTTGAAAGATTTGTGCTTTGACACACTCTTGGAGCATTTTAACCTCCCGGATGATATTGAACCCACCACGAAGTTGAAACTCAAGCAGTGGACTCTCTCCAAGATGGCCGACGCATTTCGGAAATATAAGCAAACATTATGGGCAAAATATGCAACAGTTGATCCAGATTTCAGTGAAGAAAAACTAGTGAAGATAAGAGATCACTGGGAAGAGTTTAAGGCGTATAAGAAATCGGATGCGGCTGTGGCCCGATCGAACATAAATAAGGCAAATGCTGCGAATAAGGTTCACCACCATAACTTGGGGACAGGTGGCTACAGGTCAGCCATTCCTAAGTGGCTAGCCTTAGAAGATAAAATCTTTGCTAAAGATATCACTCCACAGACATACTACTGGCCCGAAAGGTCCAAATTCTGGTTGTTCGCGCATGGCGCAACGTTGGACGAGGAAACAGGGTATATTGTCCCGAAGGTTGAAAAATTCAAGAAAAAAGTAGAAGAAATCGTCCCGAAGATTGAAAAGGTAATAGAGGAAGTTAAACGGGGTGTGTGGAAACCCTATAGAGAGGACGACGAGCTGACACGGGCCCTAGGGAATCCTGAACACTGGGGACGTTTACGAGGCATGCCCGGCGGTGTCACCATTAAGAAAGCGTATCCGCAACACGCTGACACTTATAGAAGCCGTGCAAGAAAGAAGAAGAAGGGTGAAGAGCGGCTAACGGAATTGGAACTCAAGGTGCAGCAACTCATGGAGTCAATTAATAGTCAGACAGGGCCGTCTCAGCAGCAGCAACCATGGATGCTCGATCTCAGCTTAGAAGCAGCGTGGGTTCCACGCAAATAGATGTCGATGCTCACTACCCCGTGGATGATGTCACGGAGAAGACACCATGTGAGCTACATGCACCTGTGGTTAACATATCCACGAAGGTGGCGGACGGCTATGCTTTACCGAGTGACGCCGGAGCAAGCTACCATAATGGTGACATTGCTCCTGGCTATGCTGTTGTCGGGGTGGATGAAATTGCGCCGGGATTTGAATCATTGGCTCTTGAGATTTCTGGAGGTGACGGTGAGGAGACATTGTACGATGTCAAGGGTGGTTTCGTCCAGTGGAACAAGAAATACATCAAGTTCTCAAAGCCACCGACTCAGCAAAGCCCATCCTGCCCGGGTATCGATGAGACACATCCATCTCCGGCACCGCGTGACAGGGACCCCCCACCGGAAATTGATGTAGAGGACCATCTCAGTCAGCACAGTCCATCTCCATCTCCGCCACCGCGTGAGGAAGTGTCCGTAGCGCTTCTCCGGAGAAAGCGCGCGTCTTCCCCGGTCAGGAGGCGAACTAAAAGGGCCACATCGCCTGATCCGAGGTTACCTTGGCAGAAGACTCATGAGCAAAACGAAGCAGCCGTGGCGGAGTATAATAAAGCATTGTTCGCACCGAAAGTGCCGCCGCCAAATTTTACCGCCGGCTATACTGCACAGGCTTGTAATCGAGTCATCGACAACTTATATGTCCCTCCAGAGAAGCCGCCATCTGACTATGACCGTTATATTCAAAGTCATATGACGCGGTGACGGAGGTGGAGGCGCCGAAAAAAGGTGAACAAGACGCAGAGTCAGTCCCGCCGCCGGCGGCAAAAGATAAACAAGCAGCACCATCGGACCCGCCGCCGAAGGAAGCTACAAAAGCAGCACCATCGGTCCCACCGCCGCCGAAGATAGGTAAACAAGTTCCCCAGCTCGGAGAACAACCCGTACGTTCTGTCCCCCCTAATTGTCCCGCCGCCGACGAACAAAGATAGTCGAGTTCCCCAGCGCGGAAAACAACTAGTACAATCTAACCCTAAAGCGCCGATGGTGTTTGACTTAGAGGAAATCCGTCGTCTTGCCGCCGAAGCGCAAGTTCCTATAGACGAATATGCTTCGAGATTGAACTTTGAGACTGCACCAACAGCTCCACCAGTAAGAAATTTGTTATGGGGGAAGCTTTGGTGAAATGCAAGTTACCAACAAAAATGCGTGCTCTCCATTTTTGGTACTTGAAAGCCGCAAAGAAAGGGACAGCTTCTGTCGTTCTGAAATGTAGGAAAGACGATGAGCACTTCTTAGAAGACTACAACCACATTGTTCGGTTTAGCGAACTTTTTCAGCTATACAATCTGCGGGCACTCGACAAATCTATCATGAGTTCCTATTGCCTGTAAGTGATTTATTTAAGTCTTTACCTAGTCTCGTTCATTGTTTGTAATTATTCTCACTTTAATCTTTTGTGTGCTATATTATGCAGATTGAAGATGCTCGAGCTCAAAAAGCTGAACCAGCATGACATTGGGTTCATTGACCCGGATAAATATAACGAAGCAACCATAATAATCCCTTGTATAACAAGAACACACCGGATGATTTGCTAAGGGTGTTCAAGCGATACCGCGACAAAAGAACTATATATTGGCCTTACCACTTCGGGTAAGTTTTAGTGTCTTCTACACATTCTAATTTGCTCACCCGATGTTAAGTTTAACTGATGAGTTATGCATGACTGTGCGCAGCTACCACTGGATTCTTCTTGTCATTGAACATCGCAAAGGACTTATTCATTCACTTGACTCATTGAGGTATCATCCTGACAAATACAGGAGTTGTTTCGACTTCCTAGCAAGGTACATTCATTTCTTACCGCCTCTGTCATTCATATCTTGATGTCAAGTCATTAACGAATAAATCATTTGTGAATGTTCTTTGTCGGGCAGCGTTTGGGAAAGGTTTGTCGAGGAAGATCCTGCAGGTGGGTGGCCCAAAAAGCTGGATTGGAAGTTGAACAAGGTAAGTACTGCTACCTACGTCCACACAACATTCTCATGCATACTTCATTATTATTGATTGAAATCTATTCTTGTATAGTCTTGCTTGGAGCAACCAAAGGGAACTGAGTTATGTGCATACTTCGTTTGCGAGTATGTACATGTACTAGTCACCGAGAAATGGAATATGAAAAGTGCAGAGTTGGCAAAAAAGCGCTGCAAGCTACCATTCGAGCACCGCTTCAAAGCAATTGGAGAGGAATTGGCGGGATTTTACCTTTCGGAGGCCTTATCGGAGAAAGGAGAGTACTACGATGCTGAAAGCATGAAAGCGTGTAAATAACTTGTTGTTTTGCTTCAACTCTTGTACTACGATAACTCTTGGCGCATCAACTCTTGACTACGATCTAAAAGTATTACTTAATTTAATTGTATGTGTTATAAATATGTGCATCGACTTCATACGACACGGGAACGGTTACGACGTGGAAAACGTTACGGTAACCGTCACCGTTACCGTAACCGTCACCGTCACCGTAACGGTTACCGGTTACCGTTACGGGAAGGGTTACTAGTGAAACCACGGTTACGACATGGGACACGGGAACCTATAACCAAACCCCGGCATATATAAACCCTAAACCCTGCAATTAAATCGAAAAAAAACCCAAAAACCCTTCCCGGTTGGTGCTACCAACCGGGACTAAAGGTCCCAACACACCACGTCCCCACGTGGAGGGACCTCTAGTCCCGGTTCGGAACCCGCCGCGACTAAAGGGGGGGGGGGGGGGGGGCTTTAGTCCCGCCTGCTTAGTCGCGGTTGCCCAGCGGCGACTAAAGGGGCTCTGGAACCGCAACTAGAGGTCCTTTTTCTAGTAGTGTCGAGTGCCTTACTGCCTTAGCAGTTGGCACAAGTGCAGGACCCTTTGATGGAATCGTGACTGCTGTGTTGCGCTACCCTTGTTGAGTTGCTGCATACTGATACGCCCCAGATCCCGCGCACCTGATGACATCGAACAACTACGATTCTTTTGTTCACTTGATCATCGACTTCATTGTCAAGAGGCTTGAGGTGATCATGATGCAGAAGAGGTTCAGCCAGCTGGGTGGCCTACAGCTCGACAAGGAGATTCGTTCCCTAATTAATCATTTCTCAGAGATGTCACAGAGACCAGTCCGCGACAAGTTCTCAAGGCCTTCCCAGATGTCAACCATTTTGAACTTTGAGCGTGTATCTGAGATACTGGATTTCTGGGGCGATAATGCTGGGCATCTGACATGGCTGTTGACGCCTGCAGAGGTGAGGAGGTTCTTAGGGCCTTTTTTTTTTGAACGAAGGGTCTTAGGGATTAGGATTGATTTCAGGCCTAAGGCAATTTCTGCTTGAGACTTTAACTTGTTTAGTTAAAAATGCACTTTATAATTCTTCACATGTGATGTATACCATGAAAATGTTTTCCCGTTTTGTTCAAGAAAAGAAGGGGTCCAAGAGAAAAGGCCAAAGACACGTCCCACTGACTGACCCATGAACAAGAAACACCAGAGCAGTTTAACTTGGCTAATGGCTAGTCAAATCTATGGAGTTATCTTTCTTTTTTTGAAACGAGAAATCTATGGAGTTATCAAAGATGATCTAATCCACTATATTGGAAGAGGCTGATACCAGATTACGGATCCAGTTAATGCCACTGGGAGCCGAGTAGTTGACCATGATCCCCGTTAACGTGCCAATGAATTGCACGCCTGGGTCTGGCTGCAATATAGATCGTGAACTGTTCCTCTTCTATGTACTTGTGCCGGTTGTACTTCTTAATCATAAGTTGCATCATGTGGAGTATTGTTTATTGGCGCAACGTCTCGATTCTCTTATCATTTTTTTTCTGTCAGAAGATTTGAAATCTTGGCATTGATGGGTGTGTCACTGGCCGAGTTCGATTCACAGCCTATATAGATAAGACATACCAATATCACAAAGTTCACTTCACCGGCCGCTCAGTGCGCCTGGAAGCTGAGAAACTTAGAGCAAAATTCAGTCTGTGTGGACCGTTTCTGTCTACCATGTACACACTGAGAGATTTCTTGGGTTTCTTCCTAGGAGCAGCGATCGCAGCAGCCTTTGTCGTGCTGCTGCTGCCGCCCTCTCGGTGTGGTGTCGGCGTCGTGCCGGCATACCAGGAGCTGGCGTCGGACTATGGAAACCAACTTGCAGATCACAATATGAAGATCCAGACGGTACACATTTCACTGATTTCTAACTTTTTCCCCTCTCATACCACTTTTCGTTTTGTGATTGCGCCTCACATGTCTGGATTGAACGTTCACGAGCTGCAGGCAGCGAACGGACCTCAAGATGACAAGCTTGTGGAGCTGCTTCGGAGCGCGGCAATGGAGGACAACACTGTCATAATGGCCTTCACTAACAAGGCATGGACGGCACCCGGCTCGCTCCTGGACATATTCCTGGAGAGCTTCCGCATGGGAGTGAAGACACAGCCGCTGCTGAAGCACCTAGTCATCGTCGCCATGGACACCAAGGCGTTCGAGCAGTGCCAGCACGTGCACCCGCTCTGCTACTCCCTCGCAACCGACAATGAAAACTTCACGGAGGCGCAGTCGTTCAGGAGCAAGGACTACACGGACATGGTGTGGGTGCGGAACAAGTTCCAGGGACTCGTCGTGGGGCTGGGCCACAATGTCGTGTTCACGGACGTGGACATGGTGTGGTTCCGGAACCCGCTGCTGCGCATCCCAGTCGGCGCCGACATCGCCCTCTCCTGCAACTGGTTCTACGGCAACAGCCCATACGACCTGAAAAAGTCGCCCAACACCGGGTTCATACACGTAAAGTCGAGCGCACGGACGTCAGCCTTCTTCCGGGACTGGTACGAGGCGAGGCAGCAGTTCCCGGCATGGGGGCACGACCAAGACGTGTTCGACCGGGTGATGGGCGAGCTGTCTTCGCGGCACCGTGTCACGGTGCAGTTCGTGGACACGGCGTACCTCGGCTGCCAGTGCGAGCCCAAGAAGGACTTTCACCAGTTGTGTACGTTCCATGCAACCTGCCTCATCGGCCTCCACAACAAGACGGAGAACCTCGTTGGCGTGCTCGCCGAGTGGAAGCAGTTCAAGGCCAGGGAGGAGCTGCTCGGTAGCAACAGCACCGCGCTCCTCAACTGACATTTTCCCTTCGGTAAGCACCAACAAGATCTAGATCTAGCTAGCAACAGTTCGGTGGTTCCGATGTTTCTCACAAACTCCCACACATCAGTTGCAATGAGTTCATAGCCTATTGGCCACTTCCTCCTTCTGTAGTGATACCTTGATAGTTGCGGCGGCAAGAGCGGTATGTAGCAATATATACACTTGTATCTTCCTTGTTTTATGTTAGTTAGTACTCCTTCCGTTTTTTAACATAAGATGTTTTAGTTTTTGTCCATATTCACATACACACAAATGTATGTAGTCACATTTTAGTGTGCATGTACACTCATTTTAGTGTGCATGTAGACAACATGTATACCACCTAAAACATCTTATATTACTCTTTCTGTTTTTTAACATAAGATGTTTTAGTTTTTGTCCACATTCACATACACACAAATGTATGTAGTCACATTTTAGTGTGCATGTACACTCATTTTAGTGTGCATGTAGACAACATGTATACCACCTAAAACATCTTATATTAAAAAACAGAGGGAGTACTTGTTTGCGTATCGACTCTGAATTGTTACTATTGTAATTTTCTTTTACTTTTTTTTTGAAAAAGGGAATAAAACATCAATCGATGCAGATAGGGAATTTATTGCAGTGTGTTCATCTCCACTACTTATAAAAGAGTAAGTAAACTTGGCAGGAAAATTGAATCCTCACCGTCCATTGACGACGATCAAACGGCCTACCTCGCTTTGTTCTCCCCACCGCGTTTCATGCTGACCGATCGCCCCCGATGCGCACCGCCTCCTACTAGGGGTGTAAACGGATAGGATAATTTCCGTACCGAATCCGTTTTAAAGAATCCATATCCGGTTCCGAAGAATTTGCCGGATAAGGATATCTGATTCCGAACTGAACACCCGGATACGGTATAGGATATGGTATGAAAAATAGCATCCGAATATGGATTATCCGAATATAAGTTAGGATTATCCGATGGTTATAATCCCAATAATCCGATTTTCTACCGAAATGTCTAAACTAATAGACCACAATTTGTATTTAGTGAGTTGTGGGGCTCATTTGTTGAACAACGACTCGCTTGCATGGTCATTCTACATACTATAGAGTATAACTTTGTTAGATTATTATGTTGTTGAGCTATTATTTTTGGTTATGTGGCTTGATGATATACATTGCGCATACCGATCCGACTAATTTTCTTTCCGCCCCGAATCCGCTCCGTTTCTGTTCCGAATCCGTGATTATATCTATCCGCCCCCGAATCCGCAACCGTTCATTATCCGATCCGATCCGATCCGAATCCGAGAAAAAAATATGGTAAAGGATATGGTAGAGTCAAAATCCGATCCGATCCCATCCGTTTACACCCCTACCTCCTACCATCGCCCGCCCTCGCATAGGTCTCCCTAGATGTCGTCTTCTTCGATTCCAGCACACCTCCTGGCCTCGCCGTCGCGGAAACAGCGCCGCCGCCGCCAATCCATGGATGGAGAAAGATCCTTCGCAACTCGATTTGCTTTATTGGACCTCTTGAGTGACGATCCGCAAGAACACGGATGTCTTCATCGATGTGGCACGCCGGCCAGGGCAGAGCCCGGCTCTTCTCCATCCTCAGATCCAAAATTGCCACCGGATCCGCTCTCCAACATCCACAAGCCCCAAGAACTTCCACAGCCATAGCCGCATCCCCATCACAGCACCTCACGGATCGTATCTCGCCTCTGGGGAAGAAGACGAGACCTGGACGCCAGATCCGAAGGACGGATACTCCAAAACGCAGAGCAGCCGCCGTCGCCATGACAGCCGCCTGCAAGGAGGACATACATACCTCCACAACCTCGCCGACAGCAGCGCCACCGGGCCGGAGAAACGAGGGGGAGAACTTATTCTTCAAACTCGCCAGCACCGCCTCCAGCCCGATGCCGCCGATGAAGACGAGAAACAAACTAAAACACAACCTAACTACACGCACGGTCGAGATCCGGAGCTTCCCTATTGTATTCCTGCTCTGTATCCCGTATTTGTGATGAATACAATGAAGTCGCTTGTGCAAAAAAAAAAACTCTCCGCCTCCTTCTCTCAGCCCGAGATCCCCGATAGCACAAACGCGCTAGGGTTGCCCCGCCGCCATCCAGCTCCCACGTCCGGCAGAAATGCTCTGTTCCAACTGGGAAGGTCGCGGAGAGCGCCGGCCTCGCCCATAACCGAAGTGTGAAGCAGGATGGCGAGGAGCGCCGCGGCAACCCAGTCGTGCAAGCGCGCGGGCCTCCTCCTGATGCGGCCCCGCGCAGCGAAGTCCGCAGGTATCCACCGCACCGCGAGCAGCACAATCAGGTGGGTTCCCGTGAGTTCTCTCTCATCTCTATTTCGATTCACTATCTAGCAGTTGGCTTAATTGATTTTCTGGGTTCGTCTACGCTGGGTGGGACTTCCAGTCTTGATGTAAAAGCAAATCGCGACCAGTCTGGGCGGCAGAGAGTAGTCCACGCGTAGTGGCGCCCCCGGCAGCTCCTCGCGGGGAGTCACTGCTCAGGCACCTCGTCGAGGAAGAGATTCTCGGGCATGCGGAAGACATCGTGCGGGCATCTGATGGCGGGCAGAGGCAGTTGTCATAAGGACGAGCGTGTACACGTTCTCGGACTCGCCGCACCCTTGCAGAACACCCTTGGCGTCGCCGCCGCGCTCGATGAGGTGGGCCCGCCCTTTGAACGCGGCGCGCATCAGTGCTTCGACACGCTCGGCATGCTGGAAATTGTACCTGCTTATTCTGTAACTAGCCCATGTTTAGGAGAAAGGAGAATCTTTGGCATCTAAACTATAACACCATCTAAGTTTGTGCAAATTGATAATATCAACACGCCAAATTTGGAGGAAGCGCTGCATGGGCAGTAATGCAAATTATATAAACCTTGCTTATGTATTGATTGCGAAAAACTGACGGAATTATTTTACCGTCGTACAGTTATCAGACAGAAATCCGTTGGACACCTAGCAGCGTTATTTCTGCTTTACTTGATTTCCTATCTTCCATGTATCAAAACAATGCCATTGGGCATTGGGCAACCTTAGTTCATGCCTTGATGGACAGTTTTGGTTGTCGCGTTTTCCCTCATACTGCATGACAGTAATTTTTTTGGTTGTGGCTTTTTCCCTGATACTCCATGACAAATCTAGAACTGAATGTATGCAGATTTGTCACTCAGGACTTTTTCATGTTTTCCTTTGATGGAATATTAGTGGTAAATTCTTCGTTCCTGTACTACCGCTGTAAGGGCTGATTGACATGTCCATCTACATGATGTTAGCATAGCTATATTAATCAGTATTGCTTACTCAAATAAGGAGATTGGAGTAAACGACATGGCCTCTATGTTCCTCATTTTATGTACTCAAAACTGATCATGTTTTTTTTTCTTCGACACGAAGTATAGCAGAAATGCAGGCCCAAAGGCTAGACGATTCGATGTTCCTTTTGCATCCAGCGGCCTCGACCTCTCATGTATGTGATTTATCTCTCCTTCCTTTCTACTGCCATAGATCTTTGTTTCCATATTATATTCTGCCATGAGGCCAAATATAGTTAGAAGGTCTACTTTGTTAGATTGTTATGATTATATTTTCCTTTGTTAACATGAGTCCCTTTTATTTGCGACCATTGATCCAAGGTACTGTTAGAATCCTCATATGCCACCAAAGCTTTTCGTACCTAATCAGCTTTGTGGATTAATCTTGTCGTTTTTGGGTGTCTTTCAAACTGGTATTCAGATCTGACATTTTGCTTTTGTTGATTCTAGGATCGTTCATGTGTCGTTCTTGTGAAATAAACAAATGGTTAGAGCTTTCTTTGGTTAGCGTGCCTGAAAATTATGTTGTATGACATGTCCTATTTATAATTTCTATGAGCTAACGATTCTCCGAAACGATGACCTCATGCATGCTAACTGTTAATTAAAATATTCTACTCATGTTAATGTTTATATGTAAATACCATCTTTAGTGCAAATTAAGCTATTGGTTCTTTACATCTTCTTGTGGGCAGGCACGTTAACCATGCTACACATGAATATATCATTGGTTCTCCTGATCAGGTTCATGTCATTGTCCATTGCAGACGTTACATATTCATTTGTTTCATCTGTCTTCTGTTTCTTTGGTTTATTCAGACATTGTTGTTCTTGCTGCAATATTGAGAGTGTGAGACTGTTATGTGAGCATGTCTTCAGTTTTGTGGCTTAAAAAAAAATTACTGAGATAGGAGGTCTCTTGTATGTCCTATGTATCTATGCTATGGAGCAGTTTACATTATTTTCTTTTCAGATCTGTATTAGTATTGTATCGAGCAAATATTCGATGTCTATGTATTAATGCTATATAGCATTTGCACTCATTTCATTCTTCGGTCTATATCAAAGATGTAAATGACATAGCCTGGATATCCGTGATCATCTCTTGATATCCAATCATCTCTAACTGGTTGTGGATGGATCATGATAACTATTGCCATCGTTATTTACGATAGTCGATAGTCGAGACTTCGGGTTGGTCTGTGACTCCGTGTGCTTGAGTGAGTTGGGTTGGTCTTGCCCAACCTTCTGCGTGTTTGTCATTCTGCAAACTCCATCGTATAAATGCGAGTGTACTTCAGGTGAGCAAGAATTCTTACAAAATTGCTTTTCATGGAGCTTCCTGAATAGGATTTTGATTAAAATGTTCGATCTATTTTAACAAAATGGGATTATTGCTTAATAGCAGTTTTGAATTGTAAATTTTTGTGACTAAAACATATTTTATTTCATGTTTATGCGAATGTCAAATATATTGATAAATGGTTGGATCGTGCGTTGCACGTGCATGACTACTAGTGCAGTGCAAAATAGTGTTCTGCTTGTTCTCCCGGTTAATAAAATGATTTTTTTTTGCAGGATATCAAACACTTAGACCTGTGTCGACTGAGACCAAAAAACTCTCCGACTGGTGTTTTATTTACATGAACTCTGATTAGAGGGTTTTTCTACGAGCTTGAAACTGCTTGCCTTGATCGGACATAGAAACTAGTTGTGTTGTGTACCAAAATGCTTTCTACTCCAGCTAAGAAAAATATTTTCTGCTCATGGTCACTACCAGAAAACCTCGAGTACTTGAGTGTTAAAAACCGTGAAGGAAATATGAATTCTCGCCAGGTTAATAAAACCTGAGTGTAAACTGTCAGGCATTCGCGCTCAAGTACCCATGACCGGTAAAATAAAATTTGTTTGAGGGTTCACCGTCAGGTTTTATTAACCTGACGGGAATGGCCATCAACAAAATTAACTACCTGGGTGAGAGGATTCACGTCAGGTTTTATTTCATTGACGTGAACAAACCCTCAAGTTAAACTATTAAACTGACAGTTAAATATGGTCAAGCTAAAAGATTACACTGACCACTTTATTACCGTCAAGGTAAATAGCATGTTTACCTGACGGGTTGTCTATACCTGCCACGTACCTTATTTTTCCTGACGTTCCTCCACCGTCAAGTAAAAGGAGTGGGATTATAAATAAAATGTAGCTTATATATTAATTCCACTAGCAAAATGCCCGTACGTTGCAACGGGAACACATCAAACTCACATGTTCACCATGCAGCCCCACAATGCCAACTGCTTGAGAAACAAAAAATGCTAAAAATAACGAATAAGAATTAGATACATGAAATTCGTAGTCATCTTATGGAGCTCATCCACATGATCAGTCATGTTGCCATCTAATTTTGAAGGAAGCAATTTTAGTTTTCTTTGCCTTTTACGAAGCATCACAACATACTGTTTTCTGGAAATGGGTCAGAACCAAAATAACCATCAGCTACATCCAGCATTGATTAGTATGGCAATCACACTACATTTCTTTGGAAAATAAAAGAAGAACAAAGTAAGTCAACCAAATAAACAACAAGTAGGGTATAATTAGAAGAAAAAAAGGGAGACCAATAACTGAGAATCGAAGCTACCTCATGTTTCCTAACACAAGTAACCTGCACTGACTACCAATGACAGCTATTGTTTCTTAAAAAAATTAATATTATATCATCTGAGTAGGTTACAAGGCAGGCATGTGACTGAAGAAAAACAAAGTAACGATTCTACAGGGAGCATGTTATGTACACAATGGATACCACAAACAATCATTCTACAAATATGGATACCACAAACAATCATTCTACAAACGGGTCTACATTCCTATACATGCCAGTAGCTATGTGTACATGTGTTAGATTTCCCATCTAACCTAGCATTAGGAAATTGATTAGGTATGTTCTTTTTAGTGCAGTATTCAGGACAAAAACCAAATCCATGTACTGATTCAGCTGACAAATAAAATCAAATATATATAATTTGTGGAGATAAGCACACCATCGAGGTAGCCTGTACATGAAAAGAGCTTTGATGTTGTTGTCGACATTCAGAAAACTTAAATATCAGTGGTGGTACCATGTTCAATCTAGTGTTTTCTCCCCCTAGGATATGTCTCAACATATTTTTTCTTTCTCAAAGAAAAACACACGGGAAGAGGAAACCCCTATTTTTCTAAAAAAAACACACGGGAAGAGCAACCGGTTAATTTCATGGACATAGCCACCTTTCTAGGTGTGCTGAATATACAAGTCAGTTCATATGGGTAGTACGACACAATTCTCCATTCATACAACGTAACAAGAAAATATCAGATCAGGAGTGGTGAAACGAAGCTCGCCCAGTTTTCACATTGCCATTTTGAACCATCTCTGTATACTTTTGGTGTCACATATACACAACCACAATGTTCAAGCACATCAGGTAACATAAGGCTACATAAGTAAAATATACACACAAGTACAATACAAACATCAAGTAAACGGATCTAAATGACATCCCATAGGAAGGGGACTCACTTAAGCATCTTCTGTCTTCCACAAAGGTGAACTTCAAGTAGCCAAGTAGGGGATACATCTGCATATCTCATAACTCACAGGTGCCCCAGCACAGGCCATGGGGTCACTCCATTCGGAGGAAGCAAGGGCTTTATCATTGGAGCTCGCCGTAACATCCGTTGGGCCTTGAATTGAGATGCCTTCTGCAAAGACTGATGATAATATTAATACTCAGAGCCCAACAAAAAAAACATTAATACTCAGAGAAGAAGACGGCAATGTAATTTGCCAAAATTCCGTATACGGTAGTATTAGGAGCAACATCAATACTGTTAAGTGTTTAAGCCCAATCCAACCAGTTCAACAATCCGCCACAATTCACATAGCATCACACATTAACTGTTGTGGTGTTCAAATACTGCTGCCATTCATTTGCTGACCGAATACAACATGGCACCAGAAGCAGCCACATTTCTAATCCTTTCTGTGAATGTATTGCTACTTCAGCTAAAACAACACGAGGAGCTTCCTACAGTTTATCCTTAACGTGGCAATATTCTTACATCATATTATCATGTAAGTATGTGTTTCTACAGAATGAATCAATGAAAGCGCCTAGGATCTCGACCTCTCGCCGAGCTGCTTGTCTCCACCTCGGCAGTACCAAATCCTAACAGTGATGCACGAAGCAATGTCTCAGCAACACAAGACCGGCAAGCGAGACGCCTACACAAGCACAGCGGCGCAGGACCAAGCGATTCGCGTGCGACAAAGCCCTAAAAGAGGCAGAAGGTCGCACCTTATCGTCTAGGACGAGCCGGACGCGCGCCACGGCCTTGCCCTGCCGCCGCATCCAGTACAGCCGGCGGCCCAGCACGGCGATCCCGAGCAGCGCGACGGCGACAGGCACCGACCACGTGCTCCTCGCCGCGCGCGCCACCCACACCCGCAGCACCTCCATCGGCAGCTTCCACCACGGCGGCGGCGGCGCCCCACCTCCCTTCGCGACCACAGCCGCGGCCGGGACCACGGCTACCTGCGGGGGCGGCTCCGTCGGACGAGGAATCGGACCAGAGCGCGGCGGGGAAGGTGAGGGCGTTGTGGTGGGGGCTCGACCCAGCCCGCGCTGCCGCCGGCCTCCTCGTCCGTCCCCTCCTCCTCCTCCTCGGCCGCCACCGACAGGGACGGCCTCCTGGCGGCGTACTTGGCGTCGGAGCCGAGCTCGAAGTAGTCGTGCTTGATGGCCCAGGCATCGTCCTCCGCCTCCCCGCCCCCGGCGTACGGATGAAGGTCCGCCTCGACATTTTCTTCCTCCTCCTCGAGCTGTGCATGCTGTCATGAAGTACAACGAGCGAATCGAGCGTCTTACCCACAGCCGGCCCCGCTCGATTTCATCGCCGGCCGCCTTCCCTTTCTGCCCACACCACCATGCTCCTAGTGAGATGGGCTTCCTCCCGTGCACCTCCGCTCGCCGAGCGCCGCCTCGCAGCAGGTCGAGAGACGGGCAGGGGTCGGCGGAGAGGCGGGCGACGGCGCGTGGAGAGCCGGAGCGGGCGGGGAGTAGGCTGGAGACGCCGGAGTGGGTGGGGCAGAGGTGGAGCCGGCCGGCGGAGCTGGAGCAGCGGCGGCGGCGGGTCGAACCCTTTGCTCGCTCGAGCAGAGCGGATAGGGTCGAAGGAGAAAAGGCTGGGTGAAGTCACGGGGAAAAAGACGAACCGGTACCATGGCATAAGTGTGTAATATGTGGTTTGGTGGGAGGGCAAAACTGGAAAACTAAAAAACGTACCATACCATCACCACCTCTAGCCATATTATATAGTAGAGATTAGTTGCATTGCATAATGAGAACCTTCGAAACATCAATCACATATTCACATATATGACATTTGCACAGAAAATTTCATTTCCCGTTATATTAATTTGCAAAAACCAATCTACAGGTAAGAAAACAGGGAGATAATCTCTAAGCGGATCCTCTCTTATGCCTCATGCCTTTGCTACGTGTGTGAACACAATAATTAAGAGAGTTCATATTATAATGCACAAATTGTCAATAGGAAAAGATACAACTATATGTCTTGTTAGCATTGTAAGCTACATTCAAATCTGAACGAACAAGTGAGGCTGTTTGTTAGAACTAATATGTGATAATTCAACATCAAAAACTACTTAACCATTCAGTTGAAATATGACTAATTATGCAATGTAAATGAAGTATTACGAAAGTAAGTTGTAAGAACATGCTTTCAAAAAAAAATTGTATGGTGCATTCAAAGCAAGCTAATCTATGCTTTTATCTATATAAACATGAACACAAAGAAAGTAATGAACTATCTCACCTTTGACTGCCGCATAATACTGCAAACGCATCCAGTAGAACTGCAAGTAGAAAACTACACAGATACATTTTCACATAAAACATCACATGAATTCACCTTACTAGACGAAAACATAATCAACTGGTGTTTCGAATTCGTTAACCTATTCAGTTGTTACTAGCAAAATGCCCGTGCGTTGCAACGGGCTACTCAATTTTTTCTTGACTGTAAACAAAATACACATGAAAATTCACAAGATAGAAAGGATAGCCATATAGCATATTTGCTCATGCGTTGCTATGGATTGATTTTAATAAAATAAAATCATTGAAAACTTCAGTACTGAAAATCATTTTCTTCTTCTTCTCTTCTTAAAGTCCCTCTACAATGTGGCTTCCTATCGATGTTTTGGCAGTTCATCATCTCAACGTCGGCGCCTACCTTTGCGGCCGAAAAATGAACTCCCCTACTTTTATCTCTTCAACCTTCATCAGCTTTCTTGTGACGCCCTGATGCAGCATTCTATTTGTTACTTGCTGCATTTATTTACATTATCCTATATGTAGTGTAATCCACCGTACACCCTGCCATCTCTCTCTTTCTTTTGTTCATGCAAGCATCAATACCATGTTCTACATATAATTTTGCTTAGCTTGAACTCCTTTTGTCCTGTATAGTATGGAAGCAAGTGCATTTGTTCTAATCTGGTGTTATCTTGGATGAACGACGAAAGTACCATGGGGTTGTTCCTTTCTTCCTCCTACTAATTTGTTTGTAGGTTTGTTGCATGGAAAAACATACCTGCACCACACAACACTCATCAGTATGTACTTGGGCATCTCTGCCTTTACTGAACTGCACCAATTCCTCGTCTATCTGCAACAGTAGCACTCATAGATTAGATTAGATGACCCTGGTGTGTTAGGCATAAACTGATTGGCAGATTTCCTTTTGGTCCGGTCAGGGGTTTGCATCGACTTTAACAGGATCTTCTTTCTTAACAAGAAAAATGATCCCGCTGAAGGATTTGATGACTCTTATATTATTGATAATACTTGATTCTTGTTTTTTGCCTAGCTAAAAGGCGTTAAAGAGAAGCGTTTATGGGAGACAACCCATTTTATTTTTTTGCTTTCTATTTTTTTTTTTTTGCTTTTATTTGATTCAAGGATGTTGTTACCTCTGTAACATCTCCTTTATATCTTTTTGATTTTGTTTTTGTGCCAAGAAGAGCCTCTAATGGTAAGAAACTTGAAAGTTTGGTTTGTTGTCCAGAAATAAATTTTTGTGCCTCGCTGCAAAAGTGTTTGAAAATTCCATAACGTTATTTTGATCTGAAATTTTTTATGCGTAAACTTGAGGTATCTGCCTTGCATTAGTTTTGAGTTTTCTGATTTGAGGTACGGAAGTATCCCAAACAATTTCATCTTTACACACTGTTCTGTTTTGATAGATTCTGTCCCTGTTTTGTATTTTCTCTTTTACAAGTGTTGAGTGCGGCCCTTTAAGGGTGGAGAGCAGCACACAAGGGTTTGTGACAGTAGCTAATGTTAAAATTGAGTTTTGCAATGTGTCTTTACAGAACCAAGTGGATTTAATGTTTTGAGTACTAACCCCTCTAATGAAGTTTATGAGAAATTTTGTGTGAACAAAGTTTTTAAGTATCAGGAGAGAGGATGATGAAAGAAGATTTAGAAGGGATAAAAGTTTAAGCTTGGGGAGATCCCCATGGATATCCTCTGCAATTTTCAAGAAGTCACAAACATCTAAGTTTGGGGATGCCATGGGCATCCCCTTCCCATGACATCCCCTTCTTCATCAACAATTATCAGGTCATCTCTAGTGAGACTATATTTTTATTGCTTCACATATTTATGTGCTATTCTTGGAGCATCTTTTATGTTTTGTTTTCAGTTTGTTCTTGTTTTGTTTGCTGATCATATCAATGATGGATTCTAGCTTTTTTGTTTGGGAGAGAGACACGCTCCGCTTTTTCATTTAATACTCTTGTGCTTCACTTATATTCGCTGAGTATTTTAGTTTCGTTTTGATAGCTTCTAGCTCTTGTTTTTCATGTATCTCTTGTTCAGAGCTATTAGTTCTTTTAGTTAGGAAGTACTCTCTTGCTTCACTTATATTTGTTTAGAGAGTTGTTCAAATAAGTTGGTTAGTGTTTGGTTGGAACAGAAAATGTCATGCATGTGGTAGTTGTATAAAGAAAAAAGCTTACATAGTCTTGTAGCTCATTTGGCTTGAATAACTTGATACTTATCAATTGTTTTGAGATATCAAGTAAGTAATGTTCAAACTTGTGTATCATGTAAGTAAAGTCTCATTAGTGAAGAATTATCGTTAAAGCTTGAAGTTGTTTATTTTTTCATACTTGGTAGTTCCGAAGTCTAGATATTTTCTTTTCAAACGTTTGTTTGGTTAACAAGGAAGACTGTGTGGAGTCTTGTAGTTATTCATAATGTATATCATATAATTAGTCTTGTACCGGTTGACATTTTTATGTTTTCTAAAAACCTTGCTAGCCTAAAACTCTATACTAAGCGGGAATGCTGCTTGTGCATCCAAAAACTTTGAGCCAAAATTCATGTCATTCGTGTCCACCATATCTACCCATACATGGCATTTCTCTGCCATTCCAAGTAAATGTTTCGTGTGCTACCTTTAAACTTTCAAACTGTTACTACTCTTGTTTTTGTGCCTCTGTTTCCAGCTCATGAGGAAGACACACTATGCCCACAATTTCCAATTTTCTTGATTCAAATGTATCTAGAATTATTTTATATAGATTCACTCATATTAGTATGTATGTAGTCAAGATTGAAATAGGTCCAGTGTGCCTTATATTAGTGAACAGAGAGAGTAACAACCTACTCTTGTTCGGATCAAATTTCTCAAATTGTGGATTGAAAACTTTTGCTTCGGAACGATATCCCCACACATGTAGATAGTTCAATCTTGTTTTCTTTGTCATCAACTTCTCAGAAGGTGTGTTCAGTGCTGATTTGTTGGAGCAAGATTTAGTATGCGCGTACTTGTCTTAATGGTTCCATCCATAGGCTTCCGGTAAACTTGCGTGACAAGAAATACTTCACACCATATTCATAGGATACAGTTGCGATCAACCACGCCATTTTACCGACATTCATTAGGCATTAAATAATGGGCTATAATTCCAAGGTCATGAAATTTGCCCATAAGGAGCGTGCCTACCACAGTACTCCTCCCCCCACCCCCTTCACCCTTATAAGGAGCGTGCCTATAATTCCAAGGTCATGTTTTCATTCGGGGTCTATGATTTCTCCAATTTGGGTTTATTAGGGTTTTGAGAAATTTGGGGATTTTGTACGGCTAGATTTTGGCAAAATTGAGTATGCATCTAATTCACCTTCTTCAAATTGCTAAGTTAAACTAAAAACAATAGTAAAACATGAGCATTTTAATCAACGAATTCTTGACCGTGAGCACTGAACATTCACATAGGCTAATTAACAGAGTAAATTATGGCATCAAATAAAATCCCAATTAGAATAACAATGATCACTCTGTTAAGGCTCAAGAATTTAGACATTATCCCTTAATCATAATAAGAGTCTAAGATGATTTGTTCATCAACGATACAAATTTTAGAATTTCATTCGACATTATGTGTGCTATTAACATGCACTTGTAATGATAAGATTAACTAATCGAAGTTTGTTTTTTCTATGAGTAAGTGAAATGAAATGTTCGCCTGCTCGGCGTAGGGGAGATTGAGTATCTGTACTTGCACGACAACACCTAAGGAAACTCTTCCGTCGCTACACATTGATCAGTTAGGGTAAAGGGAATATCGGAGACACGGCCGGTCCAAATTTTTTTGGACCAAGAGCAAATTAATTTAAATACATATATTTTATACTGGACTTTTACACTTGTCTTATAGTTATTATTATCATGTTGTTTTGCTAATGAGTATGATTTTTCATTACTTAGATTGCATACTTAACTAAATAACAACTTTTAGGATAATTAGTTATAGTGTTTTTATTGCATTGTCGTAATTTATAGACAGGGAATTTTGTCGGTGCTAAATTGATATTGTATGTTGTAAAGTATTCTTTAACTATTCTTTATAATTGCATGAATAAAATAGTTTATATATATATGTATGCGTGTGTTATGTATATACTTTAATATCCTGAAATATGGTGATATTTGTATCCACTCCTTGTGGCACGTGATTTTTAATACTTTGAATGATAATGTTGCAATAAAAATGATCATATGCATCAATCGATGCATTGGCCGGGGTATTTTCCTTTTTTGATAAAAAGTAACACACAATATAGTTCAACCTATGGGGCGTCTATGTGAGAGACACTAGCATCGAACTATCGCATGTGGGGTGCACTTTCTCAAGCAATTGAGGCCGTTTATTCTTTTCACATATTTAATAATCATTTTTAAATAAAGGATAACAATATTGTGACTACAAGCATAATTTAGTATTTGTATCCTCTATTTTTTGGGGCCCGGGTGGTCACCCTGTTTTCCCCCTATGTACCGAAACTGATATCGAAGAGCCAATTTAGTAATACGTTAACTTGTTTATCATGGATCTAGGGCTCTCCTCTGTTTTTATATAACATTGTGTGACAGGAGATCTAAACTTTTAAGTTGGTTTAGGGGCAGCTGATTCGGGTGCAGTAGTTTTGGGTGAGGTGACACAAATGAGTTGGTTCATTGCCTTCTCCTTCTTACTTGGTCAAAGGCAAGATCAACCAACATCTGCACCTACCCAAGAACTTACACGAAGAGCACAAAGAAAGAAAAAAACCAAAGTACAGAGCATTTCCCACCTGCGGACCAAAAGCTGGCCACGGCCTTGGGCCGCGTGGGCCCCTCAGGCACCGCCTATCGAGGAGGTCTTCGCCTATAAATTCTTTAACCCTAATAACATCGGGGACGGAGAAATATTTCGCAAAACAGGTACTGAGCCGCCGCCGTCGGGGAAACCCTTGCCCGGGGTTCTGGAGTCCTGTTCCGGCACCCTGCCAGAGGGGGAAATCATCGCCGGGGGCATCTACACCACCATTGTTGCCTCCATGATGATGCGTGAGTAGTTCATCCGTGAACTACGGGTCCCTAGCAGTAACTAGATAGTGATCTCTTCTCCTTGTGCTTCAATACAATGGAATCGTGAGCTGCCTTACATGATCGAGATTCATCTTATGTAATTTCTAGTTGTTTGTATTTGTTGTGATATGATGAATTGTGATGTTATGATTAGATTGTGCATCGTATATTAAATATGATATTGCTTTAATATACATTCCTACATGATCTCCGATTTATATGATTGCTTTGGCCAAGTAGATGTTGTTTTAATTCTCCAATAGGGAGTATATGTTTGATAGTGGGCTCATGCCTCGTGTATCCATGTGCTCGAGTGACACAAAACAACTAAGGGTGACGATGTGTTGTTGTTACTAAGGGTAAAACATCGAGGTTTATTTCTACTTTTGATAATAAATGTTGGTTACATCATGTCCTAAAAGTTTAATGCAATACTCTATTGGTTTACAACTTAATTCTTAGAGACGCATTATTGGTAAGCCGTCTCGAATTGGAGTATTAGTTACAAATGCGGTGTCAGTGCGCGCTCTATATATGTTGACGTCATGCGTACATGAATATTTGCCTTGTACACTTTGTCGTAATGCCATGATCATAACTATCTCAATTGTCTAGCTGTAATTTGTTTATCCAACGATGTTTTCTATTAAAGGAGAGACACAAGTAGTGAATCTATGGCCTCCGGTCCATGTTTTTAAATTGTTTACAACCTCATTTACTTGCTTTTCACCATCACTTGATCGCCGGTCCGTTTCTACATTTTATTTTATTGCAATTATAGTCCATACTATATGTTTAATTCTTTATTTGTAGCGAGACGGGAAGACTGACAACCTTTTTAAAACATTGGGGAGAGAGAGCTTTGTGTTTTGTGTGTAGATCCACTTCAAACTTTACTTAGCTTGGTATTCCTACTGGTTCGATAAATTTGGTCCTGCACTACATCATACCTTCCACTTGGGTTTCCCAACAGTCATCATGCACAGCGGCGCACTTGGTGGTGGCGGCGGTGGGTGGCGCGGGTGGTTCTGGTAGGAGGGAAGCATCTGCGGCCCTGATTGATGTTGCAGCGTGGCGGCGATTTACGGGTCCTATCTGGGCCTGATCGGCCTGATTGGGCCTAGTGTGCTCCTGCTGCCGTGTTTAGTCGGCAACCGTCTTTTGCTTTGGGGGGTGGAATCTTCCGTTGCATGCGCTGCGGTGTGGCTAGTGGACGGATCCGAGCCTGACATGCATAGATATGGTTATAGATATGGTTGTCGGCGTGCATGCTGCGATGTCATCTTTGCGGCCCTCTTGCTCCCTGGACTCGAGCGTTGACCTACCCCCGCTTCACTGGTCCTGTCGTGTGTTGGTTCTCATGCCACGGGTTCGGGTCACACAGATGCCTAGGCGGTGGCCCTGCTGGTCGGAGTCATGGTGCTCGTGGGCGGAGCTTATGGCTTGGGTGTGTATTGGCCACCATGGTCGTGTGGGCGGCATGGTGGCTGAGGTTCGGCCTTGGGCGGGGATGGGGTAGGGCAGCGTGGCCGCACCGACATTTTGGAGGTGGAGGATGTTTGCCGGGTTGAAGACCTTGTCTGCTTCTGGCCAGGCCGGCTGCGGCGGCTGCCGTGGGCGTCATCTCCTTCCTGAAGGTGTCGTCGTGGTTTTCCTCCATCCTTCATGTTGGTCCGGCTGAAAACCCTGTTCCTTTGGATCAGGTGGTGACAGCACTCTGGTATCCTTCCCTTCTTGAAGACGCCGCTTTGGAGTCCATCGTTGGTCAAACACGGCTTCATCTCCTCGCGGTGTTGGGGTGTTGTAGTTGTTCTTTAACACCTTTGTATCTTGCCTTGGGTGCGTGTGTGGTGGTGTCAAGTTGTATGCTGGAGTTGTTTGGTCATTGATTTATCTATAAAATAGGGTGAAATCCTATTTCGAGAGAGTTTGAAATCTCAATTGACGATGAGGATAGTGAGTCTTAATGTTGAGACCCGTGCAATGACATACTCCCTCTGTTCATAAAAGGATGTCTCAAGCTAGCTCAAATTTGCATGTATCTAGACATGATTTAGTGTGTAGATACATATAAATTTGAGCTAGGTTGAGACATTCTTTTGTGAATGGAGGGAGTACATTTTATTAACTTTGAGAACAAACAAAACATTATTTTGCATTGCATGAACACACGTCAATAAATTGCTTATGTGCATTGATGCGGAGCCCGAGGTTTCATTCTTTTTTTTTTAAAGAAAAACAAGACTGGTATATAGTTAATTCTCGGTCGACTAAGACTTAGGCGCTTCCATAAAACAAGTTCTCTAACAAGAGACATAATGCTTCAGAACTACAACAAACTTTCTGTATGATTCCTTCCGTCATGCTCTTCTATCGACTGGAATACTACCCAGTGAAGGAAGAACATAATCTTTTTTATTTCCTAGCTGTGAGTACATTCTAATAACTGTGATTCATATCAGATAATACAAGAGGTTCAAGTTCAACGGCTCACTGCTTTGGATGCCGGAAGAGCTGCATCCGTTTCTCAGGCACCCTGCGAGTGGCGGACAGGAACAATCTAGATACCCATTTGACGCTCCTAATATGAGTACGGTGACGACTTACTAAGCAAATATGCTTTCATCTAAAAAAGCACTTATGCTTTGTGTCTCTTATTTTGCCTGGACAGTTTTTCTTAGTTGCGTCTACTATGCTTAAAGCCGTGACACTATTTTGTAATTCTGTGCACGCGGAGTCTTATTCCATGAAAGTGGTAGGCACCTGCAACGGTCGAGGGTTTCTATGGAGTGCGGCCGCAGCCCATTACTTTGCACCGTTGAAATTACCGGGAAGATAAAACTTAGGCATTGTCAATTAAAAAGTAAACAAAATGTCAACGATAGGGAAATCACTCTTTTGCATGTGATCGTGGCGAAGATCACACGCCGACGGGCGTCGCACCCGGTAGACCCACCGTCGCTAGGGAAATCACTCTTTTGCATGTTAAGTTGCTTAGTTGGGCCGTCCGTCTACCGTACGTCGCTAGTTCCTAGCACCGCACGTCCTCGTATCCTAGTCGTGTTCCTGATCGATCAAGCAATTTAACTGTACGCACGTCACGCCCGATCGCACGGAAGAGAAAATCTGCTGGCGGCGATCTGACCTCTAGGCTCCATCGCTCCAACTCGAAGCGACGGTGGACGGCAGGATCTACGCGGCAACTGTGGGTTGCGGCAGGACCGGACAGGAACGGCGCAGCTAGGAGGCGGCAGCCGGCAGCGGGTTAGGTTTGGGCGATCCGCGATCGGCTAAATGGCTTTGAACTTTGAAGTGAGAATCCAATCTAAGAGAAGATGGACAGAAGCGGGAAGGGACCAACAAAGGGGGGAAAGGGTATACTTTTTTCTGAATTTTGCATATGGGTAGAACACTAGGTTGTGTCTTATTTGATGAATTTGTAAAAGAGATTCATCTTGCAAGAGGAAGGATATATTGCTTGATAAACACAAAGAGATTCTCTTGGCTAAGATTAGAAAAGGTGAGATGCCCACGGGGAGAGGTCAAAATCAAGAAACATCTTTGGTCCGACCTGGAGATACCAGATGGGGTTCTCACTACACAACCTTAGCTCGCATTGACTCAATGTGGGATGCAGTGATAGAAGTTTTGAGCATTGTTGAAGATGATGTGCGTCTTCCATGTCAGGCTGGAGGTTTGGTTCATGCAATGGAGACTTTTGGCTTTGTGTTTATCATGAAGATGATGTTAAAGCTACTTCGTATGACAAATGATGTATCTCATTTATTGCAAAAGAAGGATCAGAATATTGTTCAGGTATGTGATGGATAATCTTTTATCATTCTAGTTTTCCAATGTAGATTTTGTTGATCTAAACCTTAAAGTGTATCATTTCAGGCAATGTCTTTGATTAAGGATGTGGTAACACGTTTGGTAAATTGGAGGAATGATGGTTGGGAGCCTCTCTTGGAAGATGTCAAAGCATTCTGCACTGAAAATGACATAGCAATCCCAAGTATGGACGTAATGGTAACAAAATGGGGCAAAACAAGAAAAGGAGGAAAGCATCAGGTCACCACTGATCATTTTTATCGTGTGGACACCTTCTATGCTGCCATAGACTCTATTACCACTGAGTTTGATCACCGTTTTAATGAGGTATCTTCAAATTTGCTCGAGAACTTCTCTTGTCTTGATCCAAGAGACTCATTTGTTAGGTTCAATGTGAATAAGCTTGCTCAACTTACCGAGATTTATCTTGAGGATTTTTCCAATTATGAGCGTGAGCATATTCAAGATGCCCTTGATCTATTCATTATTCATATGAGGAGAACCGAAGATTTCAGAGCTTGTCTTGATATTTCAAGTCTAGCCAAAAAGATGGTCGAACTTGAAAAGCACATCATGTTTCCTACAGTTTACCGCCTTATTGAGTTGGCATTACTTTTACCGGTGGCCACAGCAACTGTTGAAAGGGCTTTCTCAGCTATGAAGATCATCAAGACCGAGCTGCGGAACAAGATGTCTCTGATGGCTGGCTTAATGACTTAATGGTGTGCTATATCGAGCGAGGGATATTTAAAAGTCTTGATCTTGGTGAAATTAAGAAAGATTTTCAAAAGGAGGGTAGAGCTTTGCCATTGCCTGGAACTTCTAGACGTCACTAAAGTTTAATTATCGGTGTGTTTATAGGTTCTTCTATTTACATATGTTGCTTTTTTCATTGTACCGAGTGATCATGTTTAGAACCATATAAATTATTAATGGTTGTGTCCAGACAATTTTGATTTTTTGCATCAATTTTTTTATGCGTTAGATTTCGCCCGACCTCGATTTTTTTTCGTCCTTCGCCACTGCCCACAAGTAGTGCACACCTTATCTCCCCGTTCCGTTCTTCCTCATCATCTCTCCGGCCCGTTCTCATTTCTCTATCGCTGATAGGCGCAGTGAAAAACAACACAATGAGCCGATACCGCACCCGGAGACGAGGCATATGCGGCTGTCCTGCGGTGTCGAGATTGAATCGATCAGAGTAGACTTAGGGGTGGGGGTGCGGGGCCGCTGACGCTGAACTTAGGGCTTGGGTTGCATGTCACCAGCACCGAATAAGAAAGAAATTGGGGCTTAGAGGGATGACCGGGGGCTTAGAGGGAAGGAGGAAGGTTGTTGGGGAGGGGTCGCCCTTGTGATTTAGCGGCCGGAGTTGGACGCGCGGGTTGGCCACAAGCTATCCCTCTCAACAAATAGCTAGCTGCTAGGTCTTGTTTTCCTAACAAAACCTCCTTCTATTAACGAACCCCTTTGATTTGTTTTGAGCTTGAATATGATATAACTATGTTTTATTATCAATGAAACTAGACATATAGGCCTTCTAAGTAAAGCAGTCATAATTTTCTTTATGTTTGCACATGGATGTTGGTTCGTTATTCCGTTATATAAATGATAGTGGAACATCGTGCTTTTGTCGGGGTCATATGGGTAAAAATCCATTATCGGACATACAAATCTTTCCACAATTGCGAAGGGAAAGTTTACGGAGTGGAAATTCACTCCCTCATCTTAGGGAGTGAATGCTCAACCATAGTTGATCTATAAGGAGAAAAGGATTTGCGCACTAAGGAAGAAAAACAGGTGGGCGGCCCTAGGAGGTAGGAGCGAACCAGGTCGTCAACCACGTGTCCCTACTCATGGTTTCGGCGACCTGGCTGGACCAACTCCGGACTGGCAACTAGGTGCTAGGTAGACCTGGGAAAGCCTCGGGTCGGGTTGGTCTTGGCAAAACCCGAACATGAAAATGCTAGGCACAACCCAACCATTGGCCAAGATCTTTTGTCTGTTTGGCACTAAAAAGAACTTTTCAGGATATAATATAATAAAATACACCTATTTTTTGTTTCAAAATAAAAAATCAATAACTTCAGGTCTATATTGGGCTTTACGGTCAGCTCTGGGCGGAAGATTGAGTCTGGCCCAAACATCGGGCTTCGGGCCAGTCCAGAATTGTCGGGCGGCCCATGTCTCGGTCTGGTGCAAGTGGTGCTGAAGGAATGCAGAGTAAGAGAGGGAAAATAAGAGAAGAGAAGGTGGCAGGACGGCGAAAAGTGTATTTGGCTCTCGAGATCCGGTGCTCCCTCGATTTAGAAAAGTTCGACAATCATATTTCTGGGTTTCAAAAAATTCTAAAACAAAAATACGGATGTAGCCAATGTGTATCGTCCCACAAACGTGTAAATTTTCAATTTGAACAAAATCTGATAAAACATAAAGATTTGAAAATATGCACAGATGCACATGCTTGTCATTTTTGTATAGTTCGGAATACAAAGTATTTGAACTTGGTATTTTGCACGTTCGTGGGATATATCATTGGCTGCACCGGACTTTTTTTCATAATTATTTTAAACGCATAAATATGATTTTCAAAATTTCAAATTGGAGGGAGCACTGTAACTCGGGAGTCAAAAATCTCGACTCACAAGAACGGCGGCGGAGGAGGAAGGTAGGGGAGAACAGACATGATGATTCGTGCGCAGTAGGGCTAGGTGATACTGATGCTGAAAGTGAATCATTTTGTTATTTTATGGTCGATGCCAAGTTTTTGCAAGCCACAAATTATACTGCATGCTCTGTATATATACATGCATATAGGCACCAATAAACGGCTCTGAAACACATATCAAACTTAATGGTCAAGACGCTCTTGCCACACGAACAGTGTAGGACGCCCGGTAGCAGAGGAGATGATAGGATTGGGCGACGTGTACAAGGTGGTGGCCGCCATGGCCCCGCTCTACTTCGCCCTGGGCCTCGGCTACGGCTCCGTGAGGTGGTGGAAGCTCTTCACGCCGGACCAGTGCGACGCGGTGAACCGCCTCGTCGCCCACTTCGCCGTCCCCTTCTTCGCCTTCGACTTCGCCGCGCGCATGGACCCTTACGCGCTCAACTACCGCGTCCTCGCCGCCGACGCCCTCTCCAAGCTCGCCGTCGTGCTGGCTCTCGCCGCCTGGGCCGCCGTGTCCACGCGCTGCTGCACTAGACGCGGCGACGGCGACAAGCGCGGCGCCTCCTCGTGGTGCATCACCGGGTTCTCGCTGGCGACGCTGAACAACACGCTCGTGGTGGGCGTGCCGCTGCTGGACGCCATGTACGGCGGGTGGGGGCGCGACCTCGTCGTGCAGATATCGATGGTGCAGATCATCGTGTACTTCCCGCTGCTGCTTCTGGCGTTCGAGGCGAGGCGGGCCTGCGGAGGCGTAGCCGGGAAGCTGGACATGGAAGGCGGCCGCGTCGAGGGGATGCAACAGCGCGAGTCGGTCTGGCCGTTGGTGAGAGCGGTGCGGCTCAAGGTGGCGCGAAATCCCAACGTCTACGCGGGTGTCCTCGGGGTCGCGTGGTACAAACAGGTACTTCAAACTTTTCTGTGTAAGAAATTTTCACCATGGTTGCACGCCATTTTGCTGCAACACGTCGAACGAAAGACTGAATTCTATACAAATGAGGCTGTGCCGCTGTGTGCATTGATTGATGCACAGTCCGGGGCTTCGCTCCCCTTAAAAAACGAAATATGGTCGATCGGACGAAAGAGGATGTGCTTGCATAGTCAAACTAAGCTGGCGAGGATGGCATAGGCAATTTGGATGCCAAGGAAAATTTTGTTAGAATGTTCTCATTTTCTCAAATATAATAGGGCATATATAAGTTTTATTAAAAGTCAAAAAGATTATAAGTTTGACCAAATATATAGAAGTAAATATAACCATTTGCAATATTGGATAAATACACCATGAATACATATTTTATGGTGGATATATTGCTATTAATTTGGTATTCTAGGTGGCTATTTTTTTTAAATAATACGTGAAAATTATTTAATTCTGGAAATAATTCGCGTTTTTATTTTTTTTTTCAAAAATAGGATCCAATCGTCCATGGCGAAGACGACAGGAGCTAGTCGTCTATGGCGAAGACGACAGGAGCTAGTCGTCCATGGCAAAGACGATTGGATCCCGGCGCACGCACGGGACGGAGGGTCGTGCCCGATTTATTGCAGGTCGTCGCCCGAAGGCACCGCGTCCGCGAGCTGCCGCTGGAGCCACGCCCCCAGGTCGGCACCTGAGGTTCAGCAGCGCCGTCTGCGGAGGAGGAGCTGGGCCGCGTTGCCGCCGACGAGCTCCTCGTCGCCGTACACCCCGCTTCTGACGCCGTCGAGCTCCACGTCCTCGAGCGCGTCGCCCGCGGAGGCTCTCCGTCCTCGGCGCGTCCCCGCCGCCCTCGCGCGTGCTCGCCACGAGGCAGCCTCCGGGGACCGCCGGGCGCGTCGCCGTCTTTGTTCAGCGCGTCGCCGTCTTCGTCCAGCGCGCTCCCGCGCGTGCTTGCCACGAGGCAGCCGCCGGGGAACCGCCGGGCGCGTCGCCGTCCTTGTTCAGCGCGCCCCCGCGCATGCTCGCCACGAGACAGCCGCCGGGGAGCTGCCGAGAGTGTCGCCATCTTCGTCCAGCGTGCCCCCGCGCGTGCTCGCCGGCCACGACCCTGCCTCATCGTTGGGCGCATCTCCTGTCGTCTTTACCATGGACGAGTAGCTCATGTCGGCTTCGCCATGGACGACTAGCTCCTGTCGTCTTCGCCGCCATGGACTATTGGATCCTATTTTTTTTTTTTAAACGCGTATTATTTCCAGAATTAAATAAATTTCGTGTATTATTTAAAAAAATTGGCTTATAGATGTCAATATTTTATTTTAAAACTTGATTAAAATTAGAAAATTTTGACTTCTCACAAATGTTATACTCTCTCTGTCCCATAATATATGTATTACAATCAATATAAAGAGGGAGTAGGTCATATATTTTTCTGGGTTCATCTTTAGGGTGCCCCACCTTGTTTTGGACAAAATGACTTCCAATTGTTCTATATTTCGGGCCTTTTTATTTCGAAGTTTTAGAAATTAATTTGAACGGAACAGAGGAGGGATAGAGGAATGTAGTATCGCTTATGGAGTGAGTGAGCGAGCCTACCTGGTAGTAGCAAAGATTGACAACAAGAACACGATAAAATCACAGAGCCTTATTGTAGTTTTTCATACTTTTCAAATGTTTGATCAGTGAAAAGGTATAAGGGTTTCCAACTTCGGCTCAAACTGTACTTATTTTCTATAACTCCATTTCCGATCTCTTAACTCTCGCATGCGACAGTTTTGACAGTCATTGTTAATATAGGATATATTTGGTCCCTCCACTTAATAATATTAAGTGGTAAGAACGATGTAAGGGTGATTTGGCACACACTATAACTAGTTAAGAGTCAGGGCACAAATAAACAAGCTAGAAAATTTAGTGGGTTTCATACATCAATTTAAAAAGTCCAAAAAGATTATAAAATTGAGGGCATCCTTGCATAAATAACTTGAATATGAAAATTTATCAATATCCAAGAATATTCGTGTATATTTTTATTATTAAATTAAAAATCCATAATATTTTAAAGTACAAAATATATAAGTGTTTTGAACTAATGGGGAGTTCGAAAAACATGAATGATTTGTTAACATCAATGGAAAGTCACCATATTTGTTTCATTGCGCATTATTTTTCTTAAATTAGCTTATATTAAAGTTTGATTCTCTCTCTCTCACACACACAATCTTGATTGTCAAGGCAATGATACTACGAATGAAAGCGCATGGGTACCTGCACACCCTTGCGTTGACCGACTCGTATATGCGACGGGAAATGAAAATACTCAAGGGGACAGAGGATGTCAACAATATAGTTGATAGCATTATTAAAAGTTTTTTGAAATTTTTTCGAGTCATATCCCGGCCGCTATGATTATTTTTTTTAAAGGGAAAAGTCAACTTAAAAATGACGACCAAAAAAATATTTTTTTTTTCAAAATTCTGAAACCGGTTTTATACACCAAAAAACCGTTCTCTAGTAGGAAAACAAGCTAATGCGGGTATATACGACATACATTGGCGTATAATGCTATGGTGTGTAGGTCCACCATGACTAGTAAATTGCCTCTCAATGAAGTTATCAAAACAACTTGCAAAGGAATCCAAAAAAAATTTCCCCTCTCTAGTTTTACTGAAAATGTTGTCATGTGTGGGAAACCATTACCAGCTAGGCTAAAGGCCAACAAAAAAAATCCAAATTTCATTTGTTCATTTTCATTTGAAAATATATTTATTCATTTTCGATTTTTGTGGGTACTCATTTTGATTGAGCCATCGAAAAGCACACCTTTTGGAAGTTCATAGTATGAGATATTTCTTTCACATTCTTTTGCATATATTTTCTAACTTGACAGAAGACGGGTTTAAATGTTTGTGCAACAACTGCAATCCTGTAGTTCTTATATATTCCAAGCAGGCATCGACTCAAGGAATATGTACGCGCTTCTAAGTGTTAAGCAAGCTAAGATAACTGAATCAGAACAGATACCTCATGTTAGTGGAACATCAGAATATATAAATAACTAAATCAACTTTGAGGCAAAGTTGTGCAGCTAGTCGGAATACACGAAGAACAACTTTGGCAAATCAATGGGCATAGAGTACCTTTCGTTTATTCAATTTGGGAGAATGTCTGGGTGCCGTTTGTTACCGTTTTACTGCTCACTGTCACTGTCACTTCACATTCGTCTGATTAACAGTTCCTGAATTTCGTGCATATTATAGGTGGCACGTCCAGACGCCAAGCATCATCGAAGGCTCCGTGCTGATAATGTCTAGGACCGCGGTTGGACTCGCCATGTTCAGCATGGGTAAGCTATAGTGTAGAACTAGAACAATCTCAAGAAACTAACGAGTGGGATGTATCAATCTATGAATTGGTCGCATGCAGGCCTGTTCATGGCGCTGCAGGAGAAGATCATCGTCTGCGGGGCCGGCCTGACCGCGCTCGGCATGGTTCTGCGGTTCGTCGCCGGCCCGATGGCTACCGCCGCCGGAGCCGTCGCCCTGGGGCTCCGCGGCGACGTCCTGCGTCTTGCCATCATACAGGTCAGGATCTACAGGCTTTATTTATCTCTGAATGATATGTACCAATTTTTTTTTGACATGTTCAGTGTACTAATTAACATTCTTGCTTCACTACAGGAGAGCTCATCTATGCCGACGGCCAAAACCTGTGCCGACGGTTTTTTATCGGGGCCGTCGGCACAGGTGTCTACGAGGCCACCCCACGAAGCTGGCCGTCGGCATAGATATCCCCGTCGGCAAAGACACCCTGTCCCGACGGTCACAGTCGGCACAAATCGAGCCGTCGGCACAGGTTACCGTGAAAGAAAAGGTGACATCGACACCACCCTATGCCGACGGTACAAACCGTCGGCACAGGTTCCCTATTTTTTTCTTTTTCCTCGGTCCATTACCACGTTCGTGTTCGCCAAGAAGTATGCTCTGTGTGGGGGACCCCGGACTAGCTGTCCGAAATATCCTTGTGCCTACAGCATCAACGATCTCATGATCAGTGTGTCGCTGAGCACAATCAAACTGGTATTAAAAGGACATCCATAAATACCGAATGAATTTACTTACTTGATTGAAGTCATAAACTTTAACAGGTACTTGCAGCGGAAATCATCAACCAACGTGGAGCCCAAATCATTTGTCATAACCCTACAGGCAACTGACTGGGAAGCGCCCTAGTTCGCATTGACGTCTTTGAAGTCCTCTTCTTCGAGCTGCTCATCTTCCAAGTCTGGCTAAGACAATAGGCAGGGACGAAACCAATATTAGTACATTTGATTGTACTCGCAAACCACCCCGAAATGAGCATGCACTACTCTTTTTATTGTTTAAATAAAACTTTGTTTGATTTGAAAACTCTATATCCTTATTGGAAAAAAATGATAGACTTTTGTTTAATAAAACTTTGTTTGAAATCTCTATAACTTTAATTGAAAAAGGAAAGAAGAATTGTATATCTTTTCATAAGCCTTCTATTTTTAGAAAAACATCTCTATACCTTTGCTGAAAAAGGAAAGTAGGTTTTTAGAACTTTTTCCCATAAATCTGTCTTTGTAAGAAGTCCATTTAAAAAAATTTCCCGAAAATATATCTTTGTTGAAAAAGGTAAGATGTCTCTTTTAAAACTTTTCCTGAAAATACATCTTTGTTAAAAAAGGTAAGAAATCTCTTTTAAAACTTTTCCCGAAAATACATCACCTGGTTTGATTTCTCCAAAACTCCTCCTTTTCCGACCATAGCCCTTTATGGTCATTTATCTCTAACAAACTCATACCGGCCCTTTGGTATAGTTGCATAAAACATTTTCCACTTTTAAAACACAAAACTTTACACTTCTCGACCATAGCCCTTCATGGTCCTCCTCTTTTCCAGCAACCTCATGCCGACCCTTTGGCATAGTTGCATATATAAAACATCTCCATTTTCTTTTCAAATATCAAAACTTTGCATATGGCCATTGGACAGCCTTCCAACTGTCCATTACCGAGGACACGGCTATTCGAATAGTTTTACACTCTGCAGAGATATCACGCTTTTCCCACATCCATCCGGCAACTCATCGTGTCAGCCACGTCCCGCCATACAAGCTGTATGTGAAGTTGAGTCACCGACCATGGCCTGTCATTTGCTCATGCTAGTATAGGACCCTGCCCGTATGACAATTTCCATCGAAACTCAGTCCAGCCCTTCGGAACCTAAGTGTGAGGACTCATAGTTCTGCCCGGCGGTGTATAGGGGACGGCCTTCTATCATCCACCAATGTGCGAGGACCCGGGTCAGGGGGTAGGTCACCGAAACATCCCCTCATGGAACGGAGTCATCTCCGTTGTTGAGGTATCCCACACTAATATGAGCAAATTATATGACTACGCCCGTTCCCATATGTGGGTAGATGTGGTCGCACAGGGTATGGTTGGTCGTCATAGTACTACGACACAATGTGCATTTTTCATAAACACCACAATTCTCCATTCTTCACTTCAACACCGACATCTCGGCATTCCATACCCATACAAGTATTTTCAAAAGAGTTTTGAGTAAACAATATTTTTCCCATCCTATAGTTTGAAAAAGAATTTTCATATAATATCTCCATATAGGGTGTCAAAATAATATACTTGTACTTTGGAAAAAGGGTTTTCAAAATCATAACTTTAGTGGCAAACACCACATAAATCACTTATGCTCTTTATAAGTAAAACATGTGAACCAAAATAGATGTATATAGATGCAAGCTCAGAGAAGTAGCTCGCCTGATTTCAGCATAATGTTCCTGTACTTCTCCTCATATGTCAATGAAAATAAATACCATCCTTCTTCAGAAATCCTCTCCAAGGGTCACTCCGACATCGTTATTTTTAGCGTCGCAAAAGGGAAAATAAACACAATCAATCATACAGCATGACACTCCAAAAACAAACCTTACGCAAGTCTGTCAAACAACAATCATGAGGCAAGATTCATATTTAACAAACAAGTTTGACAATTACAACTCTATTCATTTTTATAAAGATATGGGTAAAGTAATGATTAAGCATCTTTTAGGGAGTACCACTAGCATGCTAGGTTAAGCACAATTATCAAACTTTAAACAACCAGAAACTAAAACATTAGTTAAAAAGATCCATTTAGCTCATTTTTTCAATTTCAAGCACACAAGCAGAATTTACTTAATTGTTGGAGACATCATATTCTCCTTATCACACATGTTTAATCACAAAACAGGCATAGCATAGGTCACTAACTGTACTAACATATGCCAACATGCTAAACAACAGTAACAAGCAAGCAACCGTACTAAAACAAACATTAACAAGTATAAAACACACTTTTCTGATACACCAATAAAAGTTATTGAGTTTACAAAATCCCTTTTTAAATCTGCCATTCTGCTAAATTATTTTAAATAACATTAAAACTAATTATCCATGTTTGTACACAAGGTGAAACATGAAGTATATTAATGTCTGAACATTTTGGTAGGTCCAACTTAAGTTTTGGATCATTATTTATAAAGTTATGAATTTTCCAAAAAATCCTTTCTATTCTGCCATTTTACAAAAGTCCAACAAACAGCTAATTATTTTTATTTAGTTGAACATGGAAATGATGTTAACCTGTAAAGTTATTTCCCCTGATCATTTTGATATCCTATTTGCAATTTTTGGACAATTATTTCAGGAGATATGAATTTTACAAGTTTTATCCAATCTTCTGTCGGTTTTAATAATTTACAGAAAAATACCCGAAATGTTTTTCACTCAGCCACGGGCTACCCACAGCCACTGATCAGTGGGGCCCGTGGACACGCTGGCGTCCACATCAACGCGGAGGTCCACGGCCAGGTTCGACCAGGAAGACCACGGCCGGCGCGCGCGGTGATCACCGGCGGCGACGCGTACGGATCCGGCGTTACGGCGTGCGCGGAGACGATCTACGGCACGCGTTCTACGCGCGCGAGCACGGCGAGCCTATCTACGGCGGCGCTGCTACCTAAAGGTCACCGGAGACGCCGGAATCGACAATGACTAGCGGCAGCCGGCGGCGAGCTACGGCGGATCTACTTCTACGCGGCGAACTAGAGCTATAGGAAGGGAACATAGATGTCCCGGAGGACGGCGTGCTCACCCTCGACGCGTGAGTGTGCTAGGATGGGACATAGGAGGTCAAGGATGGTGGCGAACTTGCTCGGAGCGCGGCGGCCGGAGCGGAAGAAGACGAGGATGGCCCGCTCGATTCGCGGCGTCCCGGCTCGATTCCTGCGGCGAGGATGTAGAGGAAGATGAGGCGGAGACGCTGACGTGCTTCGATCTGGACGGGGCGAGCTCAATCAACGGCGGCGAGCTCGGCAGCCATGGCTAGGGTTCGGTTTCGTAGGGAGGAGCAGAGAGAGGGAGGGAGCAGGTGAGATGCAGGAGAAAATATCTGAGGTGAGAAAGAGAGAGAGCCTCGGTGGTGGTCTTATCCACCACGAGCTGCACAGCGGCGGGCGGAGGGCATGGCGGCGAGCGAGCGGGTGCGGTCGAGCTGCTCGGTCGCTACAGGAGGAAGACGACATTTTTGCAGAAAACCCCCTGCACTTCTCTGAATTCCTCTGTTTCAGTTTCTTTTAAAACCAGTAGCACTTTAGGGATTTAATTGAGGCATTTTAAACTATTTCAAAAATTATGAAAATATTTGAGTAGGCTCCCCTTACCATGTAGATCCTCCACAAAAATTGGTGTTGCAAAATGAAATGTTTTGAACCACATTTGTTCATAGGGTTTAAATATGTTATTTTTGGCAAAACCAATTTGATACTCCTTTAGTATTTCAAAAGAAGTGGGAGATATTGTTTTGAACTCTTGGAACTTCCTTGACAAATATAGGATGCCAAAGTATTTTTGTTTTGCAAGTTTGAACACTTTCATTGATTTGAATTTCGGTAAGGCAAGTTTGGCATTTGTTTTTAAATGGTGCCAAACCAATTAGTGTATTGTTTCGCAAATTAATATGGATGCCATGATGCAATGAAACACAAAAAGTGGAAATACCCGTTGTAAATTGAAAAGTATATTTATCTAAGGAGGGAGTGATATGGAAGTGAGGGGATTATTATTTCATCTCATTCCTAAAATTTTATAAGATACAATAATTATTATGACAAAGCATAGAAATAGGGAGAGAGAGAAATTTAAATAAGATCATCTCTTTTAATTGGGACTTTATTTTGAGTGTGTGAGTAATTTTGGTTTTCTTGTTTTGTTTTAAGTCACACTCCAAATTGTGATCAGTGGGTTTTCAACTTAAAGTTCAAGTACATTTATGTAATTATTCACCCAAGCAAACAATAAAATAAGGAAATAACAATCAACACAAACATAAGTCAAACAAGCAAACAATATAAGTTTTCAACCAAATTTCAAATATTCAGATAGGTGGTGGGATGGTAATCAGGTATCATCATAACAATAATAATGTTGAAACAAGCTTGACTCAATAAGTTTGATATTTTTCAAGAGGGGTTGCTAAAATACATGGGTAGTATATTTCCCACTTTTATGGTTTTCAAAAGAGTGAAAATAGGAGTTTATAAAATAGTAGTTGAAAATATCAAGGTTGAGCAGTATATAGGAGATAGCATATAGATCCCCATATTTTTGGAAACACATAATTTTTGGGAAACACTTTTGTTCATAAAATAAATTAATAACCATTTCTAGCCTCTTTTGAAAATAGTTAAAAACAAATACCAAAGATAATTATTGTTTTGAGTGAGGTGAGAGAGTACAGAATATAGACCACAAAAGTGAATCTTAATAAAATCCTACTTTGAAAATATTTATCATTTCTTGTAAAACTTTGGAATTAGACTTTTGGTTCATAAATAAGGAAACATAGGCTTCAAGCCTAAGAAAGATAATAAGAGTAATTTTATGCTCTCCCCACACAAGTAATTGCTAACTAGGATGAATTTGCAAGTGTGAACTCACATTGCTTAGGTTCAGATAATAATACACACCAGCAAGCCACTCAAGTCAAAGCATTCAACGGGCTAAAATCAAACAAGCAGTTCAACATCCCAAACACATCAGAACACTCAAATAGTTGGGGAGATGATGATCAAACACAAACCAAAAGCAATCAACAAATCTCCAAAACCCTTAATATGCTTAAGTGGTATGGTGACCACACATGACAATAAGATGCTGAGAGATCCACAACACAAGATCTTTTAATTTTCAAAAGGCTTAAATAGTAGAAAACATATGGGTTAATATTTACCACATGCATTATTTCTAAAAGAAGTGAAACTAGGTGTTTTAACATAAGTGTTGTAAATATCTTGAAAACTAGCAAGATTGAAAATAGGTAGGAGATATCATATAGATCTTCATAGTTTATAAACATGAAATTTTGGAAATACGTTTCTTTCTTGAATCCTAGGCTTTTGGGTAGTTAATAAAACCAAAGCATCATTGAAAAGGAGTTGGCCAAAATAAGAGTGGAGAAGATATATGGAATATTTTTTTCTTGTCATGACCTGGTCACCAAGGTTAAATATATTTTTTTTATCTTGGTTGGGTCTTTAGGTTAATATTTATTGGCCAAACAACTTAAACATCAAGTCACACAAGGTCAAACAGAACAATAGGAAGGAAAATACAATCATTAGTGAAGTATTTTAAAAAGTTTTTGTTGGTTCTGAATTTTGGGTCTTGTAAAACTAAGTTTTTCTTAGTTCCAAAATTTGGGATGTGACAGCCTGCACGCTGACGTACTCAGCACCGCGTGAGTAGCTTAATTAATTACGTCTGCTTGCACAGGCCTTGATTGGTGAATTTGTTTTGCTTCACTGACTGAAAGCTGTATTTTTTGCTGAACCTTGCAGGGTTATATTTGGGACGTTGGCGTCGTTGCCTGTGTTAATCGCGTATTATATTGTTCTACGCTTCGTTGGATAGTTAACTACTAGTATAAATCGTGCACCCATGAGTAAACTGGATGCTGCAGGTAGGTAGGTTGTAGCTTTTGCTCTTCTGCAAATAGTGTCGATGAGTAAATCACCGATGCAGTGCAAAGTAAAATATCCTAATAGTAAATTCCATTATAAACAAAGATTCCAGGAGAAGACAATAGACCGTAGCTAGACTAGACCGTAGCTAGATTCCAGGAGAAATTCCAGCTGTCGATGCGGCCGGAGCAGGCGTGTGTGAGAGAGGCGAGCTGGGAGAGGCAGGGTTAGCCGAGGAAGGGGATCGAGGCGAGAGGTGCGTGTGTGCGTGAGTGCGTCGCGTGTGCCGTGTGCGTGTGTAGCAACCTGGCGCTGTATTGTGTCGATGTGTATACACATTTTTTTTATGCTCCAAATCTTGGGTATTCCTGTGAATACAGGGGCATACCCCTGACGCCGCCCCTGTGGTGGTGTGTCACAGGTTCTGCTCCCTCCTGCGTGTTGGAGCTAGCCCTGAAGGATTGTAGTGAAATCTCCTTTCCAATTAAATGCAAACCACCGGATTTGAGCAGCAATTCAGTTCTTACGAAACAACATGGCCTGAACCGACGCTCTGAATGTAATGTAACATTACGCGCACGCACAACGAGTGGCTGGTACTTCAGATTCGCTAGCCATCTCTGCACAAAACTGACTTTGTTCTTGGTTCAGTTGTAAGAAAACCTGCAGAAAGTTGAAAGGCAGGCATTGAGCTCACAGCTGAGCCATTGATCCTTCAGTCCGTGTGAATGCCATTGCACACCAACAGTGTGCTATGTGCCCGATGGGCTTCTGGCCTTCCGGCGCACCGTCGGCAAGGGGGGTTGGACGGCGCAGATATTCCGGCGGCGGCCTCGATCGCGTCTTGTTTCCTGCATGCGATCGTGTGCAGCAGCCAGGGGTGGCAGATGGCGCGTCGAATCGATATCATCGAGGAGGATCGGTTTCGATGCTGAAAGTTGCAGCACATGTTCGATCGCGTGCTTAGGTCCGTCCAAACACGATGGCGTGTGCAAGGTTTGCGTACGTGCGTGTCAAGGGCTCAAGGCTAGTAGTAGCATGCTAGCATTTCTTCTCTGCGCACACACCACGCTGAGCCGCCGTGTTGATTTGTCTTTGTCGCATCGCCAGTTCTTCTTGGATGCATGTACACCAACTGTCTCAGGGCAGATGACCAAACGTCCAAACATCAGGGGCGTTTCAATGCTTTGATCAACGATCTTGAGCTCATTGATTACCCTCTTGTTGGACGGAATTTCACTTGGTCCAATGGCCGTCAGAATGCCACTTTGACTAGGATTGATCGGGTGTTTGTTTCTAAGGAGTGGGACCTTCGTTTCCCGCAGTTTCAGCTAACTCCTGCTTCATCTAATGTTTCCGATCACTGTCCCTTGATGCTGAGTAAGATGCAGCGGCAGCGTTTCTCTGGTTTCAGGTTTGAAAAGCATTGGTTGCAGTTTGAAGATTTCCTGCCGGTGGTTCAGCAGGCGTGGGCCAAACCTGTTCTCTCTCGAGATGCTATCAGAGTCATTCACATCAAGCTAGCTAGAACTGCCAAGGCCTTGAGAAAGTGGGGCAGAGACAAACTAAGCTGGGCCAGTATCGTTTCTGCTATTGCTAATGATATTATCTTCAATCTTGACCTGGCAGAAGAATCAAGACCCCTTACTGATTTAGAAAGAGCATTGCGCAACAAGCTGAAAAATAAATTATTGGGTATTGCTGCTATCGATAAATGTAGATGGAGGCAGAGATCAAGACTCACATGGCTGAGAGAAGGGGATGCTAATACGAAACTTTTTCATCTGAGGGCTAATGGTTGACGGCGGAAAAATCACATACCTTCTTTGTTGGGCAGTTCGGGTCCTGTGACTGATCATAATCAAAAAACTTCTATCTTGCTGCAACACTGCAAGACCTTAATGGGTTCAGCCATGTCTCCTTCTTTGGACCTCAATTGGCAGGCGCTTGGATTACCTAATGTTGACCTTGCACACCTAGAGGGGGCTTTCTCTATGCAGGAATTAAAGGAGGCAGTAGATTATATTCATGGTGAAAAGGCCCCTGGGCCTGACGGTTTTATTGGTGACTTTTACAAGCATTGCTGGACTGTGATCTCTGCTGATCTACTTGCCGCTCTGAATCAGCTTCATGCTCTGCAAGGGGATCAATGGCGCCTGCTCAACACTGCTAGCATTGTGTTGCTGCCCAAGAAAAATGATGTTGCTGATGCAAAAGACTACCGCCCCATCAGCCTAATGCACAGTGCCTCCAAAATCCTCTGCAAAATCCTTGCGAGACGTTTGGCCCCAGAGATGACAAAGTTAGTTTCGGCTGGGCAGAGTGCTTTCATTCGTGGAAGGTCAATCCAAGATAACTTTCTTTATGTCAAGAATGTGATTAAGGAAGCACATGTCAAGAAGTCTCCTCTTTTTTTTCTCAAGTTAGATATTGCAAAAGCTTTTGATACCGTGGACTGGGGCTTCTTGCTTAAGGTGATGACCCACATGGGTTTTGGAGCACGGTGGAGAAATTTGGTCTCTCTTGTGCTGGCTTCGGCCTCCTCTCGTATTTTGCTGAATGGGCAGGCTGGCACTCCTTTTTATCATCGCCGTGGCGTGAGACAAGGGGACCCTCTGTCACCTTTGTTGTTTGATCTGGCCATGGAACCTCTTCAGAAACTGTTTGACAAGGCCACAAATCAGCTTGTCCTCTCCCCCTTGAAGCTTAGAAATGCAAGATTGCAGGCCAGCTTTTACGTTGATGATGCAGCTCTGTTTGTCAATCCACTCAGACAAGATATTACGGCTGTTCAAAGTATCCTTTCCTTATTCGGAGATGTCTCTGGCCTCAGAACTAGTATCAATAAATGTGTGGCCTATCCTATTGCTTGTCATGGGTTGAATCTTCCAGATGCCCTGCAGAACTTTGGAGGTGCGCTAGGATCCCTGCCATGTAATTACCTCGGCCTTCCTCTTGGTTTTAGGAAGCCACGGAGGATGGATGTGCAACCTATCTTCGACAAGGTGGTTGCTAGACTGAAAGGTGGCAAGGGTAAGATGATGACTCGTAGAGGTCGACTTGTTCTGATCAATAGCGTGGCAACTGCCACAGCCACCTATTTTCTGTCTGCCTTCCCTGCTGAGAAGTGGATGATCAAGAAATTTGACAAGCTAAGACGCAATTTTCTTTGGGCACCTGAAGAGGAAGCCACGGGAGGCAAATGCTTGGTGAGTTGGAAGAAGATTTGTGCTCCAATGGACTTTGGCAGCTTAGGAATCAAAGACCTCCAAGCTTTCAGTCGTGCCTTGCGCCTGCGTTGGGAATGGTACAGATGGGATGACCAAGATAGGCCTTGGAAGGGGACGGCCACGCCTTGCGACAAGTTGGACAAGGCTTTGTTTCAGGCCTGCACGGCCATATCTCTTGGGAACGGTAATACTGCCAAGTTCTGGACTGATAAGTGGCTCAATGGCTCGGCACCTATTGCCTTGGCACCTTTACTCTTCCCTCTTGCAGCAAGGAAAAATCTGACGGTCAGGGAAGCCCTTCTTGATGGAAGATGGAAAAGAGGTCTTCATCAGATCAGCTCTGAGGCGCAAATTGATCAGTACCTAGTGCTTTGGCAGCAAATTCAACAGATTCATCTTACGAATGAGAATGATGCCATCGCCTGGAACCTCACCGCAAATGGGCATTACTCCGCGAAATCTGCATATCATGTGCAATTCTGGGGAAGGTTAAAGCAGCCGCACTTGGAGGCTGCCTGGAAAGTCAGAGCTGAAGGAAAAGTGAAGTTCTTTTTCTGGTTGCTTTTGCAAAATCGAAACTGGACTGTTGATCGCCTCAGAAACAGGGGATGGCCGCACGACAACGTCTGCTGCCTTTGCCATCAGGAGCTGGAGACGGCCAATCACCTGGCGCTGCACTGTTCTTTTGCCAAGGAAGTCTGGAGCTTCTTCACTAGCTCAAACCGGCCTTTAATTCAACTTTTGTGTCGCTCCGATTGCATCACTGATTGGTGGAACAAGCTACGGAGCAGCCCTGCTTCTTTGCAGATGAAGAAGGACACTTCCACTGCCATTTACATCTTCTGGCACGTTTGGAAGGAGCGAGGACGGCGAATTTTCGAGGGCAAGAACTTTACTGCAGCTTCGGTTGCTGCTTTGGTAAAAAATGATGTGGAGTTGATGTTCGCCGTGCCATATAGTGTGTATACTGCTAGGTAAACATATGTATAGAGTGTTTTGAGTGTCTTGTGTTGCTCATACTGGAGCGTGTGTTGTAAAGGTTTTTCAAACCTGTTTGTACCCCCTCTCTCTAATAATGCAAAAGTAGAGCGCCTGCTGTTCCTTTCAAAAAAAGAGAAAGGAGAGAATATGAGTAAACACCATGGGCGTGTTTGGTATCCTGTAAACCGCTGGGCTAGACCCTGACGATGCAAAACTTGACCATTTAGTTGTCTGCGTTGGGCTGCGTTGTTGTACAAGAACCTCAAAGCAGCCCTCAGGGCCCTGGAGGAACGGCCGTTCCGCGTGGCCACGCCCTGGCGATGCAAGTTCGCGAACTTGGTTAGCTGTCAGGGCGCGTATGTTCCCTCACCTCTCTTATACTGCTCCATATAATCCCCTTTTAGGCTACACAAATATATTCCGACTCGAAAAACTTTGTACATGAAATATGTGCGCCTCGACGAGTAGGTTTCATTCTCGTACTCGGTTTCGAGTTTCGTCGCCTGTACCTTTCAAATTTTGGACCGTTGTTTGTCCCTTTTTTTGGACAAATTTTGTCAATTTCGTCGCACTCGGTTAACCGTTTGAAATTTCCTTTGACGAGTAGATTCATATCGTTGTATCCAACAACTTTCGTGTTGTAACTTTTCTGTTTCGCGGTACATATACGAGTAGATCTTGTAGTGCGTATTTAGACTGTTTGATACAGTGTGTTCAAGCTTCTCTCAGGTGCATCTAAAATCCGGGCTGGAGAACTCCGGCGTGTTCATGGTCTAACCTGCACTGCTCGCCGTAATGAACTCTGGCGTGTTCATGCTCTAACATCCGTCGCTTGCCGTTTAGACTGTGCTTTGTGTAGGTGTGTTCATCAACCTCTGTCGTTTTTTGCTAAACCTCGCAGCTAGCGGCCATGAACTTCACTGTGTTCATGATAACCTCCTTTCATGACGTCCGCCGTCGTGCCGCGTCGTTGTACTGCTCGCCGCTCCTTGTAGTGGTGTGTGGTATATAAGTTCACCACGAAGCAATGTGGTGAGAGTACAAGAAACATGAAAATACAACCAAGCACCTGTTTTTCGGTTTCCTAGATGCAGACAAAAAATCGATACAGGCAACCAATGGAGTGTACAACATAGTTTTTGTTGCGTTTTTCCAGAGTCAAGCCCTGGAAGCCACGGATGCAAATGGGCAAAAATTGATTCAGGAAACAAAACACGCCCCATTTGAAGGGAGAGCTGCATGTAGTCCCGGAGAGGGCTGGGTGGTCACCTCACCTTTGTCGCACCGTTTGCTTGTGCGGACTACTAATTTACTGCTATGGCATATATCTATTCTAACCACAGAGTATGCACTTACATGATTAATGTAGCTTTACTGACGAAATAGGCCGTAGCCCCGCTTTATAAATAAGGCCACAACGGCCGAACCGATACAATGTGATGAGGGGAACCTCTTACAAAGCATATCACTGATAAGAAAAACAAAACTAGGAACGCCGAACTTGCCACCAAAGGCACCGGAACGAGCCCAAATGACGAGCTCCACGACAACGCCCCCAAGAGGGTAACGACGAGCTCGTCGCCATCGTCGAGACCAATGGTCAAGAGTTTTCACCCGGAGCTGCAGCGCGGCGGAGGTAACCACAATAGCGCCCCCAGGAGGGTAACCACACCCGCAGGCATGGCCGCCATTGGCGTCGAAACGCTGAGCTTTCGCTCGGAAAAACCTCCACACACACGCCGGTACATGAACCGTCCAGTGCCACCGAGCCCAGCCTCCATAACACGATAAGGGAGCTGTCTTTGCCGAAGCGCCGCCAACTCCAGGAACCCCCAACGTCCGCTCCTAGCCACCCACATGGCCTAAGAGGCACACCATCACCACCGTCACGTCGCTCGCCGCCAAGCGGCCCGTGCGGTCCACCTTCCGAGGCCGCCGCCTCGGCGTCCGGGATCGCTAGACCACGGTGCGGTCGAACACCACTACGAACGAATTACCGGGACGGACAGGAGAGGATGGGGACATAAACAAGCCCTCGGATAGTGAGGTACGACTAGCAGGACGCACCCGCCTGTCAAACCACAGAGCCCAATACGGGGCTGTCGGGCGGCTACCGGATCTAGGCCCGAAGGGCCCGGATCCAGCGCCCCAACCACCATGGTCGGGGGATGGGCTGTCGAGCCCCTGAAACCGAGCGACCCGTAGGGCCCAGCCAACCCGATCCAGGCCCGACGGGCCCAGATCTGAGCCGAGGCCGGGCGCACCACCATCGCCGGCCAGCTCCACCCGCAGCCGTCCAAGTGTTGTGCCGTCACTGTCCTCGCCGTCACAGGCGCCGGTAGGCCGCGCTGCAGCTGTGCCGAAGCCCCCGCCGGCCAGGATCTGGGCGGGCAGGCTGAGGACGCCACGCCGCCACGGGCTGCAGCAGCCCCTAGCACCGCCCCCCGCCGCCGCCTCCACCTGCGCGAGGTCGTCCCTGGCGCAGCTCGCCGGCCGTCGCCACGCCAGGCCACGCCGGCCTCCGCCGAAGTTCACCGCCGCCAGAGAGCTCCTTCCCGCCGGGACTCCATGCGTCGGGGGCAGGCAGACCCGCCGCCGCCGACACCACACGGGCTTCGCCCGGAGGCGCTTGGCCGGCGGCGGCGGGGGAGGGTGGGAGGAGGAGGGAACGGGTTGAGAGAGCTAGGGTTTGGTCGCCCGGTCGCCGCGGGAGGGCGACGCGAGCGACAGGTCTTGTGTTCAAGCAGAGCTTCTTCTAATGTAGCTTTACTCGGCGAGACGACAACCAGATCACGCAATGTTCAATTATTGACTGTGGATATGTATATACTCCCTCCGTTTTAATATATAAGACGTTTTAGCTATCTAACATGTTGTATAGAGGTACATACTTAAACACTAAAATATGTCTACATACATCTACATATATGTGAACGTGAACAAATGCTAAAATATTTTATATTTAGAAACGGAGGGAGTACCTGCTATGATGATGTGTGTATATGTTCATTGTACCACACACACATAATTAAGTTTGATGCTTCATGCATATATAGGCGTTGGTTGCAACTGTATTGATCTTGACTTCTTGAGTGACCTAAATGAGGTGGCAGTAGCTGTTCCATGCTAGGGATGACGCTTAAAGATGGGCTGCCATCACTAAACGGAAACACGTCTCACTCAGGACGACAGGTCACAGGTGGGTGCGCGCCGTCTATCTGTCCCGTACGGTAAAGCATGCTTATGCTTAGGATGACTCCAACGGGGCGACGCATCGAGTCCGCGCGTATCCGTTCGTGTCCGCGAGGGGCAAAAACACGGCCAACGGGGCGACGCAAACGGACCGCGGTCCCTTTTTTGGTCCGCCGCGACGCATCCCTGGCCCAAATTTGGGCCACCGATGCGTCGGCGTCGGACGCGAAACGGAGCTCTTTTTTGTCCTCCCCTGGTCCGCTTTTGGAGGCAAAATCCACAGTCCAGACCTACCACATGGCCGCCGCCGCCTCCAGGATCGCCAAGGCCGCCGCCAAGACCGCCGCCGCCGCCGCCGCCGCCGAGAGCCTAGAGCTGGCCGACGACGCCGTCGGGCTTGCTCCCCGGCTGAAGAAAGTGAAGAAGGAGTTCACGGAGGAGCAGAGGGCCAAGGAGACGGCCAAGCGGGGCCAACAGAGGAGGAGGCTGAAGCAGGACAGGCTCGACGCCGCCGCCAGGGCCGCCGCCGAGGAAAAGGGCTACGACGACAACGCCGACCTCGTGACCAAGACCGCGACAGCTGCCCTCCTCCTCATTGGACTTACCCCGTCCGCGGCGGCGGTTGGGGTAGCGACTGCGGCGGCGGTCGGGGTTTCCTCTACCGCGGCCAGCTCCAACGCTTCCACGGCCCGACCTCCAAGGTCGAAACCGCTCGCGACCGCGCCATCTCCTGCGCACGGGTTCGTCCCTGGAACCATGCCGCCGCGGGTTTCTCCTACCTCCGACGAGTCGGGCGAGGTACCTGCCCTCGTTCTCAACCCGCCTGCGACACCGTTGGTCGCACAGTCGCCCGCGCCGCAGACTGCGGAGGCGCGTGCAGCTGCCCCGCCAGTGGTCGCCCCCGCGCGTAACCTGTTCGGCACTGTGCCCACGCCATCGCCGGGTGACCCCAGGTAGTACGAGGAGGACGATGACCCCTACTACGGGGAGGACGTCCTCCAGGACATGGTCTGCGACAACACCCAGTACGACGGCGACGACTACAATGCCGGGGATGATGAGACTCTACCGACCGGCTCCGATGTGATCAACATCGATAATGAGCCGGTCTTCAACGAGCTCGATGCCGCCGCCGCGGCCATGAGGAAGAAGGTCAGCCAAAGAGGCGCCTCGTTCACCACCGCTGAAGACATTCTCATTTGCGAGTCGTGGATCGAGGTTGGAACCAACCAAATCGTCGGGGCCGAGCAAAAAGGGTCGGCATTTTGGGGCCGGTTCACCAAGCGCTACAACGAGGGCCGAATCCTTCCGCCCTGGAACATTCTGACGCACCGGACTGAGTGTTCAATCTCTAAGAGGTGGAACCACATTCAAGAGCAAATGAGCAAGTTTTACGGCGCCGTTGAGCACATCGAAAGCCGGCCGCCGCAAAGTGGCTATGGAATCAAGGAGCAAATGTTGCAAGCTTTGGATCTCTTCAAGGCTCAATATGGCAAGGTCTTCACCTTGACCCATTGCTACCGGGAGCTCAAGGACCAGGAGAAGTGGAAGGAGCTATACGTCTCCCTCAAGAAGGCGGGACAAGCGGGACATCTTGGTGTTGACAAGGGAGAGGGCACAACAGAGAAGGAGAAGGACGGGAGGCCAAGGGGGAAGAACAACTCCAAGGCCGAGCAGAAGCGCGATGCAACGACCCTTGCATTGCAAGAGACTTTGAGCGGGTTCCTATCCCAAAAGGATAAGACCTGTGACAAGAGGGAAGAGAGGAGAGAAAAGGAACGCCTCGAGAGAGATGTGGCTTCGAAGCTCTACTTCGAATTGCAAAAGAAGAGGCTTGACATAGAGGAGGAGAACGCTCGGACCGGGCGGCGGAGGTCGAGATCAGGGGCAAGGAGGCCGAGGCAAGGACCAAGGAGGCCGACGTGAAGGCCAGGGAGGTGGAGCTCAAGGCCAAAGACCTTGAACTCGCCCTACGCGCCGAGGAGGCCAGGATCATGGACATGGACATCTCCACCTTCACCCCTAGGAAGAAGGCCTACTACGAGAAGAAGCAAAGGCAGTACATGGATCAGGTTTGATCTATTCTCGGTGAAATTTGTAATATTTTGGGCACACCTAGGGACATGGCCGATGGCCGCAACTTGTAATGTTTTGGGGGCGTGGAAACTATGGCCACCATGCCCGAAAATGATCAAAATGATCAAAAACCCTGGCCGGACGGACTCAATGCGTCGGCCCGTTGGGGGCAGTGGCCGGAAAGGGGCGGACGTGGGCCGGACAGGGGTCCTTTTGGCGGCGCAAACGGACCAAACGCGGACCAAACGCGCGTCCGTTTGTGTCGCCCCGTTGGAGTCATCCTTATGGAGCGCTAGAATTGCATCGCTCTGACCCATGAGGGTTGCCGTTTTTAACTTAGAGCAACTCTAATGGATCCTGTAAAACTTTTTCAAATTAACCATCAATGTACGCTGTCACCGGAAAGAACGCTCTCTTCACTGGTCAGATCCTACAAAGGCACGGTACCACAACTTTTCTCGTCATGGAGACATGTGCACGTTTGGAAGAGGTGGCGAGAGATATTTTTATCCGACATGGATGGCCACTTGATCGCCGGATTGGACCACCATAGGCGCTTGAGCCCACCTGCAAGTGCTGGCGATCTACTATTTCATTTCATGATTGTAATTCGTCTAGTGCTTCACATACTATTTTATTTTCTCGCTTGAATTGCGGCTGTGTGCATTTATATGCAGAGGCCGGGTGTACTACTTATCCTATAAGTAATAAAACCCTTTATCTAAAAAAACAACTTTTCTCGCCAAACCAGAAAAGACTCCCATGTTTGTTTTACACGGCAAAGGGTGTGAAAAGAGCCCTCTCGTCCCTCCTGTGAAGCGGCGGCGGGAGAACCACAGATCGTGCCGCCGCTGGATCCCTCCTCCGCCCCCTCCGTCGCAGCGGCTGGACAAAACCGGCACCGGCGGCGGTCTTGTCGCCCCCTCATGAGTGGAATTTCAGCGCGGGACGGTGCTCCCAGGCTAGGGCGTGACGCGGCCGCCATGATGGCTGACGGCGTGGTGGTTGAGGTGGACCATCGTGGTAACCGTGGGAAACATCAGATATCTTCGGGAACAAGCGATGGCGGCGCTTTGCGCGTCGTAGTCCCATAGTCCCTCTCGAGCGCATCGTTTTTGGAGCATGCACCGGCTGTAGGTACCAGCGGCAGCCATGTTGAGGTTGTGGCGGTCATGTCTCCTCGGGCTGTCAGGCCTATATATGGAGCGGGATCTGCACTGGCGCTTGTGGTGGGGAGGTGGTGGCTGCCGGCGGTCGATGTTGTGTGGCAGCCTGCAGCCGGTCTATAGCAGCGGTGTTCTAGCTGCACTATGCTTGATGCGAGGATGACGTCGCGAGGGTTTGGCGATATGGCGACAGGCCGACTTCTTCGAAGGGGGCGGCCTCCATGGTCATGTGGATGACGCGATGGTTGGATCTTTGTTTTAGTGATGGTCTCCCGCTTCGTGTATCATGGTCAATTTCGGCAGGTGCTATGCACGACGTCTCCTTCGTGGTGTCAAGTCATGCATGTGTCTGCTCAGTCGAAGGTGGTGCAAAAGTGGCTAGAGGAGTGGCGGTATGAGATGTCATCTGCTTCCACTTTCTTAGCGGCATCTGATCCGCGATGTGTTGTTGGTTGGATAGGTGATGATAGTAAATGTTTCAACATTGAGTTCACACACTTCGGTGGATGTTTTTGGCAATGTTGACACGCGATTGGGTCGTGGCCTTGATGAAGGTGGTGGCTCTAAGCTTGTCTTTGGGGATGAAAATTCATGGCTTCCTTTCACTTTTTGAAAAAAAAAATCGTATTTACCTAGTATGAGGGGGTATTTTTAGGTTTCCTCGCATATCCATCTCTAACTTGGCGAGAGGGACATTTTCGTCTCTATTTTCCTGCTTTCGCGCCGCCGCTAACAATCTCGCCTTGATGTGTCGTCCGACAACCATTGATGCCCAAGCGCCACTATGGACTCCGCAGTACTGCCACACATCGATTCCATTATCACGTGGCCACAATCGACCTTAATAGGTCGCCCATGTCTCCCTCCGCCGTGGCCTCCACCGCGGAGGGTCGTCGCCGCCTCCCGTCGCCGCGACGAAGTGCAAGCACATCGACACGAGGGGGGCCAGAGACACAACATTCACGTCCTCCAAGCTTCCTCCGCCGGATGGGCAAGGGTACGGACTGCCTCCTCCAACGCCAAATTGCGATAAGAATCAGTCGTTGCCAGGTCAACGAGGATGCGGAACAAAGCTCGCGGACCAACTCCTCCTCCTCCTTCATCACCGACAACAAATTAGACCCCTACAACGAGCGTCAATGACCTCGACGTCCACAATGGGGCTCGATGATTCGATGGAGAGGTATAATTGACACTCTATACTTCAAATTGTAGGGGTCAATGTCGTTAGATGCTCGACGATAATGCGTTCATTTTTACATTGTATAGTTCCCGATACCTCCTTCGTATGTGAGCATGTTAGAGGATGCCTATTTTCACATTGGTGAAGTTCCACTTGATTCATTCAGTCAATTTTGTGTGGATATGAACGATGTGGACAAAATGTTTGATGCTTCCCAAACCAAAGTGTTTGATGGAAAATAAAAAAGTACCATGAATTACACGGAAGTTGAGGATATTGCTTTACCGAGGGTATGGGAGAGTGTGACACTTTATATGGTGACCGGCAGTGACCAATCCGACAAAAAATATTCGCAACATGTTGTGGGAATGAGAAGATATAGATACGTGGACAAAGTCAAGATGGATCTTGAGCTCAAACTTTGCAACTGAAAAAGGGTTGGCCGAGAAGAAGCAAATACATAAGATGACAAGGTGGCAACAAAATAGAGAACACGAGGAGAATATGATGGCCGAGGATAAGTGCAAGATGGACTTTGAGGAGCGTCGACTCCTTCTCGAGGAGAACAAGATGAGACAAGAGATGATTGTCGAGGAAAATAAGATTTATGATGATGGATTTAAATAGAATGAACGAAAAGGTGAGGACCTATTGAGAGATTCGGAGGGTGGAAATCTTGTGATTGATGATGCTTCGACTAGTGATGGAGGCAATGGAAGAGATGGAAACGATGGTGGAGGCAACGGAGGATATGGAAACAATGGTGTTGCTTGGAAATTGATTCATACATTTGGATATGTTTAATTGCTACATGTTCAATGATGACCCATACTTTTGGATCAAAAACTATGGTCAAGTTTATAATTTGAATGCTTATCATTTTGAAAAAATTGCCTAATGTTGATTAATAAAAAATATTGTCTAAATGTAAAATATTCTCAAAATCACTAAGATTCTATTTTGAGAGACATAATATGCGGGATCTAATCACGCAGGTGCCGCACCATATGCGGTATCTGCTAGATTTTCTCTTAAACACAGCTCATTCACTAACAAGATATATATAAACAATCAACAGGGTGAATCCATGGCGGTCAACTGCTCGTGTGCGACACATGTCTCGGTGGGCCCCATAATTGACAGCCTTTTCCCCCTCATCCCCATCCGATGTGCCTCCCATCTATCTCTCTTATTCCCTAGCCTGTTTCTTCCTCATCCCTTCTCACTCTCCACCGAATCTGACAAGAGCACCACCCCAGCCTGACTCCCTCCCTTGCGCCCTCCACCATAGCTCCCTGAAATCGGCAGTCGCCAGGGAACCGCGATAGAAAAGGTGACGAGTAAATTGGAGCGAGGCGCCTGAGGAATGCTGCGGGTTACTTGTGTTTAGTTCATACCAAAAGGTATCGGCGGCAATGAGAGTGATACTTATGGCATCCCGTCTAACTATACGAATGAGTATATCTTCGCATTACAGAAGATACCACACTCAAATACGTGCGGGTGTTTGCCAAGGTGTTGATCCAGATTTTTGGCCCCGAGTACCTTCGACTCCCAATGAGGAGGACACCAAGAGGTTCATGAATGAAGCAAGAGCATGGCTGACGTGGACCTACCCTTCGGGTGCTCTACCTTGAAGATACCTGGTGCACGTATAGTATCGGGTCCATGCGCGTAGGCCCACTAGAGGATCAAGACCGAGGCCCAGGAAGAAAGGAGTACCCTCCAAGTCAAGCGTAGATTAGGTCGGTTTAGACTTACCTTACTTGTAAACCTGGTCGGTTGAGAATCCCCGAGACCCAGCCTCCTATATAAAGGCTGGGAGGGCCGCCTATCTAGGGCACGCAATACCATAGCCACCAAAACCCCTGCGAGATTGACATCTCGCCGGAACTCCATTGTAGCTCCTTTGTTCACCACCATCAATAATCAGACAAGTAGAAAGTAGGGTGTTACCCTCCGGGGGCCTGAACCTGGGTAAACCTCGCTTGTCAGCCGTAGTTACTACCAGCGCTACCAAATCTCTCTCCCGACCTCAACCCTAGGTGCCTAACCATGGGATTTGATGAGTTAACACCTCGTCAATTGCCGGGCAAGCTTGGGAGTGTGGATTGCATGCACTGGAAGTGAAAGAATTTTCCTACGGCTTGGCACAGGCAGTACACTAGCCATCATTGTGATCCCACTATTGTGTTTGAAGAAGTGGCTTCAAAGGACTTGTGGTTTTGGCATTGCTTGTTTGGTTTGTCGGGTTCTTTCAATGATATCAATGTGATGCAGGGACCACATCTTTTTTGCTAGGCTTGCTAGTGGAGATGCTCTGGCTTGTAACTACACCATCAAACCATGGGTATTATCTAGTCGACGATATCTATCCTTCATGGTCAACATTTGTGAAGACCATCCAACATCCACAAGGCAAGAAGCAATATGTTTATGCAGAAGCTAAAGAAGCATGCCGAACGAATATTGAGAGGGCACCATTCGAGGTTCTGCTCACTTATGCGATAAGAAATCTTCTTAAATATCATGATGACATGTGTGATTCAACACAACATGACCATCGAGAATGAGAAGGATTTAAACTTGCAGTTTTCCTATGGCAATGATGATACTCGTGTGAACCTAGTGGGAATCCGGACTGGATCCAGGCATTTCTTGAGACCTATCGGTAGATTGATAATAAGGGCACGCACGCCAAGCTTCATGATCATTAAGCATCATTGGAAATTGTATGGGGAGTAAACTATATGTGTGATCAGAACTATTCTTCCTATTCTGTATTATTTGTTATTTGTTTAATTATTTGGATTTGAACATTTATTGCAATTCACATGCCCCTGAGCGCCGCTCCTTGTCGTGTCGAGGGCGACGGCGATCAAGCAACTCCTTGCCATGCGCGGCAATGTCGGGGACGACCGACGCGGAAAGCTCGGACTTGGGCAACTCCCTAAATTTTTTTTTAACTATTACTATGGCGGGCTCTTAGAGCCAGATTGAACTTTATTACTCAAAAATGTTGTCTATGAAGCTTTGCAGTCTCTACAAGATAGGTTCAAATGAACCGGAGTTTACAGGGGGATACATGAGAAGAGAAATAAAAGAAAAGAATGCACACCGACAACACACAAGAGAAGGGTCACTCCGAGAAAAAACTCGGAGACAGTTGATTGATGAGAAACTCCCTAATCTTACAAAGGACCTAGGGAAGGCAAGGAGCCGGAGGAGGATTAGGTCGGGGCTGTGCAGGCGAACGATGCGACGGCGACGGCATCTCCGAAGAAAACAGAGTGAGGACTCTTGCCGACTACATCCCGGTTCGATCCCTTCGGCACACACTCAGGGAAGCGAGGCGGAGGTGTTGGACATGGTGGCAGGGCTCGGTGAGGTCTACATCGACAGGGAGGAGCACGATGCGGGGAAAAAGACATATATGACACGTGAGCTTACTTAGTCAGCGACAGTAAAAATTTATGATTTTATTGTTTCAGTCTGCAAAACGGATCTAGATGATTTAGACCGGGATTGCTGAGTTCACCGTACAATCGACCGTGCGCTCGTCGCCTCAGGGTCGTCTTCTCGTCCGCGTCTTCCTCGTTCCTATCGCCCGGGCATCCCTCCTCCACCGCATCGCTTCTCACTACTGCCCAACCGCCCCCGCCACCCCCCACCTGGCCACCTCCGCCCTTCCATATAAACCCCACCCGTCAGCGCCCGAATCTCTCACCGCCCACATGCTGCGCTGCCACATCCCGCCGCAATGCGGCCCGGCCCCGCTCGCCCGCCGCGGGCTGCTGCTGCCCCGCGCGACCGCCGCGGTGGTGCGCTGCGCGCGCCCGCGGGGCGTTGCTGCGTCTGCGGCGGCGCAGGTCGCGGCGGCGGTGGCGATCGCAGAGGGGTCCACGGGAGAAGGGGAGCGGCGGGGCCTGGCGGAGCGCCTAAGGATGGGGAGCCTCCTCGAGGACGGCCTCTCCTACAAGGAGTGCTTCGTCGTTCGCTCCTACGAGGTCGGCATCAACAAGACCGCCACCGTCGAGACCATCGCCAACCTCCTCCAGGTACCAATTCTTCAGCCTCCCCGAGATCCAATTCGCTACGCCGTCTTATTAAATTGCGAAATGGGACGAGCTGGGGGTGTGGATCTGAATTTTGGCAGCTTCAGACCTGCAGCAGATTCAGAGTTCCTCTCTGCTATGCGGTGATTAGAATTCACCGAGAGGAATTTCGTACCTATCAAGCATGTGGTACTTGCCCTTCGCATAAGTTGACCTCGAGCTTGACAAGTTGCTTGAGCTACTCTTATGCTAGTAGTCAGTGCTGTCTTCCGTTTTTATGCTGTTGGAAGTGGCCAATTGCCCCCACAGGTCTGCAGAATTTTGCTCCCCGTGTGCATGCTGTGCATCCTAAATGCCACCAAATGTGCCTTCCTTTGTCCTTGGATCAGCTAAGCCAGAGTTCTTGAAATCCCATGCTTAAAGATCTGATAAGGAATGACAGCCGTGTTGTAGATCAACTCAGCTTACGTAATTATGTGTGCTTGGAAGGATGTGAGCGCAAATCTCGTGCATGTGCATGCTTTGTCATAGAATCAAGCGATCATGGTTCTTCATAAAAAAAGTAATCATGTTATTATAAGTAGGCTGACAAATGGGGAATGAATGATATATCGCTGGGATCTGGTAGATTTAATGCAATGTTCAAATATATTTTTTTCTCTCTCTCTCGCAAAAGTCAAAACTCAGAAACTCTTGATCATTTGGTCTGATATGTATGCCCTGCAGTCATATGCATTCAGAACTAATACTACCTCCAATCCATAATAAGTGTCACAGTTTTGAACTAACCCCAGTTCAAAACTGCGACATTTATTTTGGATCGGATGGAGTAGTACTAATAAGTGTTTCTACTTATGTTAACTCGTGTGCTGTAATCAGCACCGGTTTTGTTTATATTGGGTTTTTTTATAATATTCTCGCGAGTTTCCTTTTTATGACCTGTTTGTGATAGGCTTTCTTATGAATGCAGGAGGTGGGGTGTAACCATGCACAAAGTGTTGGGTTCTCCACCGATGGTTTTGCCACAACTACAACAATGAGAGAACTTGGACTCATTTGGGTGACAAACCGGATGCACATTGAGATATACAAGTACCCCGCTTGGTAAATTTGCAAGATCCCGACAATTTTTTGTTCCCATTGATTCTCCAAGCAGGATTTAATCCTGACCGACAATTCTTCAACATACAGGGGTGATGTTGTTGAGATCGAAACATGGTGCCAAGCTGACGGAAGGATTGGCACTCGGCGTGATTGGATCCTTAAGGATGTAGCTAATGGTGAAGTAATTGGAAGAGCTACCAGGTACCCTTTTTTGTTCTGTTGGAAATAGTCATCATGCTTGGTTTGCTCACAGTTAGAACCATATTTGTGTCTAAGGGAAAAATGGAAAAGGACAGCTAGCTGTTTGACAGAATATGCGTCCTTCCTTTTCAAACTTCATCCCCGCCTTGTTACCACATCTTTGATTCTCCATGCAAATCTAGCAAAGTAAATTGTCTAGGACAGGCATCAACTTTAGCACCTAAATGAAAGTATGTCAAGAATCAAAATATGTAGACTTATGCCTAGTTGTCCTCCAGTTGTTCTTGTAGTTTACTTCATTTGATGTGATACAGTGTACATACATATGCCTAGTGGGGCTTTCTTTAGCTGTTCAACTTATGTTTACAGATCTGAAGCTTAATAGTTTATTATGAAGCTTGTGTGTTTCTTTGTCTGTTGTCTGGAAAATTATAGATCTGTCACTGTACTCATTTATCAATTTTTTTCCAGCAAGTGGGTCATGATGAACCAAAATACACGTAGACTGCAAAGAGTCAGTGATGAAGTTAGGGATGAGGTTTTTGTCCACTGTCCAAAGTCTCCAAGGTGAATTGGTATTCCATATTTTCTTCTTTTTAGGCCTCAACTGAGCTAAGATCCCCTCTTTTATACTTCAAATGGGCTCCACTTTAACACTCTATGGTCTTTCATGTAAGGATGCAAATTGGTGAACCTTAGGGTATCCTCTGTCCCTCTTTAGTTCAATCAAATGAACTAAATTTTCAAAAATCACACCACTTTTGAAAAATTAGTTCATTTGATTGAACTAGAGAGGGTCAGAGGGTACCCTAAAGGTTGCATGTAGTTCAATCGATAAATCTTCTTGAATTACTACAGAGATTTCTATAATATCCTTTTGTAGTAGTCATTCACAAATAACAAGTTAACATTGTGCAGATTAGCGTTCCCTGAGGAAAACAATGGTAGTCTGAAGAAGATCCCTATTCTTACAGATCCTCCACAGCACTCAAGGCTCGGGCTAGTGGTTAGTTCTTTCCCCTGATTGTTATGCTCTGCACTTCTGAACTGTAATGTTGACATACCTTAATTTTGGATTGCAGCCTAGAAGAGCTGATTTGGACATGAACCAACATGTCAACAATGTCACCTACATTGGTTGGGTACTTGAAGTGAGTATTCAAACACCTCTTTTTTTTCTACAACCATCAGTTACCGTTGCTTTAATGTGATATAGACTTTGTCCCACTTGTTGATTTGAGATAGTTTCTGATACCTTGTTCCATTGTCCTTTGAAATTCCAGAGCATACCTCAAGATATTATTGATACGCATGAGTTGCAAACAATCACTCTTGACTATAGAAGAGAATGCCAGCATGACGACATAGTCGATTCTCTTACATATATAGAGGAAGGAGAGGAAAGTCCAAATGGATCCGTGTTTGCAGCACCGCACCCAGAAGAGCAGCGTCAGTTCTTGCATTGCTTGAGATTCGCAGGAGCAGGGGATGAGATCAACCGTGGCCGCACCGTGTGGAGGAAACTAACTAGATAGAAAAATGATGTGTATTTGCTCAAATGTATTGTGCTCTTCCATTTGTTTTACCGTCTTGGTCTGTGGGCCGCCGCAGCATCACCAGAGAAAACAATTGTACCCCAAATTTTGTGATTAGCTTTGCAATTTGTGTAACAATCAATGCCCATTTGTGGCAAATGTTGGACCTCACCTGGAGTTCATTCATTTTGTACTGTGCTATCTATGTACAGAAGAGGTCCATCGAGGAGTCCCTACCAAAATTTTGAGCCCTAATATGGTCCACTGCATGGTTATTATTAGATGAATGGTTGGGCACATGGTCATTGCTTAAGGTTGGTGCTTTTTTTGGATTACCCTGGAAAACTGGTTAAGAAAGTACAGTACTGGAGTTGGGACCAGAATGTGCCACTTCATGTCTTAAGTATGGGGCTGTTCAGTCGATCCATATGTTTTCGTCATGTTGTTGCTTCAACGTCTCAAATCCTGCATTCCTAGCTTCAAGCCTCTAACCACATAGAACTAAATTATTTTCTTTGGGGCGAAAACATTAAGATGACAAACTAACAGATTCATAATAGATGGAGAAAGCATCTTCACCATACTTTAATAGTAACTTCAGTTCCATGAAGGAAGGTCATACCCACAGTTATTCAGTGGCGGCCCTTTGCAAGACCAGAGCGCATGGAGAAGTTATTACTCTTCAGATGCAGAAGCCTTCCATTTCAAATTTTCCGAAAAAAAGAAAAATCATTACTCAAAAGTTAAGTCCTGATGGACAGCGTCCAGAACAGAGCTAAGCCAAGAAAAAACACAGTTCTATCCTGAGACCTACGGAGTACCTAGGGCAGCCAACCCATGACTAAACTTTATTGTGCTAGATCCCTAACTACCATAGTCACAAGAAAGCCACCATCAGCCGAGAGAAGCTCTCTCAATTCCTGGATACGATGAACAAGGCCTGATCAGTTGGAAGGCAACGAAACCGCGCAAATGAGCTCCGAACATTCAGACTCCAGAATGATCGGTGGGCAACAGCAAGGGCAATGCCTTCCTCCAAGTAAGCAAAACCACCATCATACGGTGTGTCTCTGGAAGCTGCACATGCAAAGAAATGATATCCATTCCACTCCGTCACAGACCAGCAGCTCATCCCCAGGCAAATCTCGACGAGTTCTTGTTGCTGACAAGAGACCGCGAGCATAGGGGTACCCCTGATCTACTATTTCACCAAAACAAGTGATATCAAATTATTACTCCTCAGATGCCAAAACAATCTATTCCACTTGCCCTGTCATTTCATAATACAAAGTGCTATCAGGGAACACCCATTCCATATGCAAATTATAGCAACGAAAACAAACCGGCGATCGGTCCAAAATCCAGATTAACTCTTAACGGCAGATAGTACCAAAAGTACAGAATCAAAGCCTAAATATACCCACGAAGGTTTACAACATGAGCTGAGGATACAAAAAAAAACAATATTTTTGGTTTCGAACATAAGACTGATAAATGATCTGAGCAACCTCAGGGTCGCAGGAAGCCGATCAAGTCTGACGTTTCTGTGCCTATAGATAGACTACAGATGACAAACTTCTCCGGGCACTCCCTGAGCAGCTCCAGCAGCTTGTGCCATGGCTTCTCTACTGCTCCAGTTGATGAGCCGGCGTCAGATGCCAGGTACTTCTGGACCGTGCTGCTGGGCCATGTCTTGCTGAAGTGTTTAACAAGCTGCCAAATAACCAAGAATTAGTTTGCAATGCCTAACAAATTCACGGAATGCGCACGAACCACATATAGCGGGTTCAAAGTGTAACTTTACTACTCGGGACAAATATATTCTGACGATGCTGTAGGCTGTCGGAGCAGACTCTTAAGGTAGATCGGTACATACAATTAATCAACAGGAAAATAACTATGAAACGATGAGGTATTTTTGTGAAACTTGTAGCCTGTTTGAAGGAATATTACAAGAAAAGCAAGTCTTGAATTTAGTATATCACTTACATACAAAGAATAATAATTGATAGTCAATAATAGCAATTGGAAGGTTTTAATTCTTGTTCTTTGGACCACAAAACTCCAAATGGTTTCGAGCATATGTCATAATTTGCGATTTAAGCTTACAAATTAATACGTACTACCAGGAAAGAGAAATAACAACATTACAAAGGTTGCTAGCCTATTTCATGATTTCTGCGACATGTTAATGTAACTATGTAAGGACTATATGACTCTATGAGCATAACTGGGTTAAACATCCACTGCTAAAATGGGCAAACTATGCCAATGATGAACAAAATAAGTGAGCTTGGGGCGGGTTAGTCCACATGCATGCCAAAATCAGAAGGTGACATTAATTACTATGAGACAGCAAAGGATTAAGATTTTGGGCATTCTGAATAACTGCATGCTTATTGCAGAACTCATGGAACCGGGTTATTGAAGGATCTTGCCCTGATAAAGAAGGTGCTTATGAAGGATCATGTGATTCTTAATGTCATCACATACTGATTATACCGCCAAAATCGTCTTTATGAACGCAGTTCCTTAGTGAGCCAAATATTAAATAGGAATTTTAATGCAAAACTCACGTAAACGTAAAGAATGAAATATTGTGGTCATCCTATGGTATAACACTATAACTTGTAAAGCCCTTTAGACATGAAAAAATCATAAATTCAAATGGAACTGTTGCTATTTTGTTCAAGGATGCTAAGCGGTCACTCTATTAAATAAAAACATGTAATTTCTCATAATTTTGACACATAGTATACTAGCTGAAAATTAAAAATGCCACCAGTTGCATAGCCCAGAACCTATGCTTTCTCCAAACCTTATCTGTGTTAGTTAAGGTGGTCGGATTATTTTTTAGAATTCGAGAAACTGCACAAAATGAATAATCTTGCATAACAAACCTCTGCATGGACTTCTGCCGCAGGCACCCAACCGGTAGTACTAGAGTGGTTAGATACTAGGCTTGCAACATATGACATAAGATCACTCTCTTCTTTTTGCCGGAGCTGTGGATTGTCTTTATCCTTGACAGTCCTAATTTCCACTTCATTAACTGCATTAATGAAATAAGCTCGTTAGGTAGATAGCTGAGTGTAATACTGTGTTCTGGTCGTCTGAATAGAGTAATGCTATTGCTAACAACAAATGATAGAGAAAAAAAACATTGGCATGGTGTTTGGTTTAGTTTTTCTCAGTACAGCCACAATTTTTGAAGAGATTGGAAATGATGTCTCACCCTTTTATCCATATCTATACTTCTTATGAGAGTTTGAGTTGCAGAAGGATATTTCTGATTTGAACCGTGCATATCCTCTGATCACTTCCTATTAATCACCTCTTAATTGCAGGATTGTGTCTCCTATTTAACATATCTTGTCTTTTTACTGAGTGGTTTGTGGGAGAACAAATAAACTTAATGATTATGTGTAACCTTCTTTATTCTAAATACGTTTTTATGCATATGTTAGTATATCTGTGATGCAATATATATATTGCGTGAAACATGCATTGCACATGTACGGTTGCTAGTACATTATTAGTTCTTGAGCACTTTGTAACTATTTTTGAAAGAAACATGAAATTAGTTCATGATCAGTTTGTATCTATTAGTGAAACAAGCATTAAGAAAAATATTTTCACAAAAGATCAGAATCAAGTGAAAATTCCGTGATAACAATGCATATCATAGTGCAAGTTTACATTCCACCACAACTGAAGCACCGCGAATGTACAGATGCAATCTCTACAAGGTGGTCTTGCGAAGTTAGAGTACAAACATGTTATATATGAATACTTTCTTTGAGAAACACACGGTACCAACCGTAGAACCAGACCGCAAACAGACTTATTGATTCATAACCAAGCATGGGCGTCTACTAGAGATTGGACATACAGAGTTAGAAAATTGCGACTTAACCAGTAATTCCTCAATTTATGTGTCCTAAATACTAAAATTCATTCTCTACTACAATGGCCAAATAGTTGCAGACTAAAAATCAGTCCAAGGGGAAATGAGTAATTGTATCATTACGAAGAAATATGTTGTCTTTTTTTTCAAAAAGGAACTAACAAGTTTTCTATTTTATGTTGGTATATCAAAAGAAAAAATACAGTAGAGAAGTATCCAGCATAAGTATGCGACAATGATAACGTACCATGTTCACTGAGTGTTCCAGTTGGTTCAACATTGAGGTCCAGTTCACCCAAATACCTATTGATTTGCTCTAAAACTGTTCCTTGAGTTCCAGTGCCAACTATAGTTCCACTTTCACCATTTGCCAAGCCATGACCATTCCCTATTGCAATAGATAAATAATTGCAACACACAAATCAGTCTAGGGAAAAGGAGTGATTGCATTATTACCAGGTAATATGTTGTTTATTTTATGTTAGTATATCACAAAGGAAAACGGAAATCCATATCGGGTCATGGGTGCAGATGCACCCACTGCTTAAAATACAATTTTCAAAATGTTAAAAAATTCAAAATAAAAATATCAGATATGCTTCAAGACATTTTATGTTAGTACAAAAAGTTTCGTGAAGAAAAAACATTTTTTGTGACCTGTGCAAAAAAGATAAATCCGGGCGCTCCAAAATGACTTTGTATGAGACATTTTTTTGTCTTTGTTGCACATGTCACAAAAAATGTCTTTTATTCGCGAAACTTTTTGTGCTAACACAAAATGTCCTGATGTATATCCGAATTTGTTTTTGGAATTTTTTGACATTTAAAAATATTTTATACAACGGGTGCATCTGCACCCGTGACCCGAAACACCGTGTCCGAAGGAAAACAAATACAGTAGATAGTAACTAGCATAAATACCATCTTCATCGAGTGTTCCAATTGGTTCAACATTGAGGTCCAGTTCACTAAAAGACCTGTTGTTTTGCTCCGTATTCGGTCCTTGAGTTCCAGTGCAAACTATAATTCCACTGTCACCATTGGCACTGCCATGAGTATTCTCTGCTACAATAGCCAAATAGTTGCAGCACACAAATCAGTCTAGGGGAAATGAGTGATTGTATTATTACCAGGTAATAGAATTGTCTATTTTATGTTAATATATCACAATGGGATAATACAACAGATAAGTATCTAGCATAAATACCATCTTCATCGGGTGTTCCAATTGGTTCAACATTGAGGTCCAATGCACCAAAAGACATGTTATTTTGATCCATATTCGGTCCTTGTTGAGTTCTAGTGCCAACTATAACTCCACGGTCACCATTGGCGCAGCCATGAGTATTCTCTGCGATAGCCAAATTGTTGCAACACACGAATCAATCTAGGGAAAGGAGTGATTGTATAATTACTAGTAAAATGTTGCCTATTTTATGTTCATATATCAAAAGGAAAAAATACAGTAGATAGGTATCTAGTATAAAATACCATCTTCACCAAGTGTTTCAATTGCTTCAACATTGAGGTCCAGTTCAACCAAAGACCTGTTATTTTGCTTCATAAACGTTCCTTGAGTTCCAGTGCCAATTACAGTTCCACTCTCACCATTGGCGCAGCCATGACTATTGCGGTAATTATAGTCACGCTCACGCAAAGCTTTAGAAAAATAGTCACGCAAAGTTGAAAAAACAGAATGGACTGGGCGCATAGAGGATGAAGACATGGGTTGTGATGGAATCTTAGTGTGCTGACAGAAGCTGTGGCAGCCATGGGTTGTGATTGAATAGGAGTGTCCTGAGCAGAAGTTGTGGCAGGCATGGGTCATGATGGAGTATGAGTAGTGTGTTGAGCAGAAGCCGTGACAGCTATGGGTTGTGGTGGAATAGGAGTGTGCTGAGCAGAAGCTGTGGCAGCCATGAATTGTGATGGAATAGGAGTGTGCCGAACAGAACCTGTGGCAGGATCAACATGATAGGTAATGCCACGAAAGCTAAATGACTGAGGATTGTCCTGAGCAGCAATGCTTTCATCGATGGTGCAAGCTGCTTGGAGAAAGTAGAATTGTGTGCCTCCAAACAGAGGAGGCACACAATTCTACTTTCTCACACAATTCTACTTTCTCCAAGCAGCTTTAGAAAAATAGTCACGCAAAGATTTAACTATACAAAAAGATTTACTGCATTGATAGATATAGAATGAACTTAACTGGCATGAAGCAATGAACAAAGGAAAGACTAAAGCATAGTGTGGATCTTTTCCACGATTGGAAGGGTGACAAACCTTGTGAGAGTGTGAGTGTCACGATGGTCATGGATTCATGGAGCACAATAAATATGCTTACTAAACCCAACAGTTATACCAGATGTTGTTTGTTTATTTCATCCGCAAAATGATCATTGCTATAAAGATAGACATTTAAATATAATTATGCCGTTCAAGTATCGGCAATGCTTTGGTTTGCAGTCCACTATATGAATGGTTACTGACAACTCAAGCATCCATTGTTGGACAAAATCGACATAGATCGTTGGAAAACATACCTTATAAGATACATTGATGACCCATAACAAACCAGATAAGAATACTTCTGAATTACTATATATGACATTATTCTTCTATCCCACTTTGTGATCTTCATAGTAAAGAGGGCACCCCATGTACCACCATATTTGAAACTATAATCCAAAGAGTCCTACTCATCCAAAGTCAAAACACTACAGTGCATGCAACGTTACATCGAGCACTTCATTCAGAATAGATCAACACCCCAGTACTAATTTGTCACAGAGGGGAAATGGCCAAACTGGTAATGTGCGTTTGCACGGAGGAGCAAACCAAAACATGCACCGCTCTGTTACTCTCCATATATAGTCCATAGTCTATGTTATTCTTGTTACAAATAGTCCATAGTCCTTCCAGATTACGAATCATAAGAGATCTATTTCTATTTAGAATTACTCACAAGATCTAAAACACTTAATGTCTAGTATCATGCAAAAACAATAAACTCTTGTCAGGCATGGTATGTCAGATGCATACACTGTAAAACCGGAAAGACAATCATCCGCTTAATTATAGATCTACCAAAGTAAGAGAATAACAGCAACGAATAAAATAATGAAGCACGGAGCTCTGCGGGAGCTAATCACACCTTACTGCTGCAAAAACAACAAATCTCTTAAAACTTTTTAAACCAAAGGCACCACGTGCCCAACTTTAACTTAATAAAGACACAGAACGGCAGCGTACAACAGCACTGCTGGGGTTACCAGCTCGAATTTAGACAGTTTACAAGGCCTCCAGGCACAAATGAGAGCATTGCAAAGCATTGCTGCGGACAAACACATACAGCACAGCCAAAAAAAGAGACCAGCACGCTACACTACTGAGGAGCCTGGGAAGATTGAAACTGAGGCTGCTGCACCGGCGAGTGGGTGGCTTGGTAGATGCCTTGAAGCATGGACACCAGCTCGTCGATCAGAGGCAGAAGCTTAGACTTGAACAGCGGCCGCCACTGCTGAAAACAAAGCAAAGATTTGAAAATAACATCAGCAGGTTGTCTTGGGAAAACAGCTTCGATAGAATATTTATTTCGCGTGACCCAGAGCGCCCAGCTCTGGACAGCAAAAAGGATCCAGAGAGCCTTGCGTTTAGCACCCAAAAACCCATCAAGGATAGCCGCCACCTCACTAAAGCTAGCAGGATGCCAGGACACCCCCAGCATCTCGCGAACCCCACTCCACATGAACTGGGCGAGAGCGCACTCGAAGAAAATGTGTTTGACAGTCTCTACATGTCCGCACAGGGCACAGAGACCATCCGAGGGGCCCTTTCTCTTCTTAATCTGTTCTCTAGACGGAAGTCGGTCACGAGACAACTGCCAAAGAAAGATCTTGATCTTGAGAGGAAGAGAGATAGACCAAATGTCTTTAATTCCCAGCACTTGTACTCCTTGGCATAATTTCCTATATAGGGAGTTTGTAGAGAAGATAGTCGAGGGTTCAAGCGTCCAAGACACACTGTCTTGGACCCCGACAGGCTCAATCTCCTCAATTTCCAGTTGCAATTCATGCCATTGAAGGAGTTCTTCAGGGCCAAAGGCCCTTCTGAACGTCAACCTCCAACCAGACCCTATGTGAGCTTGTGAGACCAGGACATCTGGGGCTGAACAAGTGGCAAAGAGCCGTTGGTACCTATCTTTTAGGGGACCCTCCCCAATCCACCAATCATGCCAGAAGAAAATGGCCTCCCAGAACCGAGAGAGAAACGCGCTCCTAGCTTGAAGAAATTCTTGATCTTATGAAGGCTGTGCCAAAACTGAGAGCCCCCTGAGGAGAGGTCGAGAAAAGGTGGACCACATCATATTTAGCTCGTAGAATCCTTAGCCAAATGCTGTTATCCTCCGGACCAGCAGTCAACAGTTTCCAAATCCATTTACACATCAGCGCGATGTTCATCTTCTTGGAGTTCATGATGCCCAACCGCCCTGGTCCTTGGGCAAGCACAACTGCTCCCACTTCACCATATGATATTTTCGTTTATTGCCGGCTCCCTCCCAGAAAAATCTGCCCCGATGCTTGTCAAAACCAGCATGCGTCCCATCGCCTAAGAGGAACAGACCCATCGCGAACAAAGGTAGACTCGAGAGGCACGCATCCACCCAAGTGAGCCTAGCCGCTGAGGACATCAGTCTACCTTGCCACGGCTCAGTCTTATGACCCACCCGATCTATTAGGGGCTCCCAGTGGACCAGGCTGAGCCTATGGTCACTCATTGGAAATCCCAGATAAGTAAAAGGGAATGTGCCCAAACCACAGTTGAGCACATTGGCCACCCTAGCTTGCTCACTCTGTGAGCACCCCATAACTATAACTTCACTCTTAAGGAAGTTAATCTTAAGACCTGACAGCAGCTCAAAGCAAATAAGCAGAAACTTCAGGTTTGCTATTGCTAAATCAGACTTCTGGATCATCACCATAGTATCATCAGCATACTGAAGGTGTGTGACCCCCCCAGGAATAAGATGGGGGATCACACCTTGGATATGCCCAGCTGCACTAGCTTTGTGCAAAATAGCATCCAAGGCATCTACAACGAAATCAAACAGAAGAGGGGAGCTAGGGTCACCTTGCCGCACTCCCCTTTTATTTCTAAAGAACGGTCCCACTACACCGTTAATAGAGATCGCCGTCTGGCCTCCCGAGACTAGTTGCATTAGGCGATGAATAACTCCCATGTCAAAACCTTTCCGAAGGAGCACTTCCTTGAGGAAATTCCAGTTGATACGGTCGTATGCCTTCTCAAAGTCTAGCTTAAGGAGAATGGCTTCATCACCCTTGATCCTAATCTCATGGATGATCTCGTGAAGGGCTAGGGCTCCCTCCCCAATAAACCGCCCTTTAATAAAGGCTGTCTGCGTAGGCGATATGACTCGGTGCGCTACCGGAGCCAGCCTAGATGCATAAGCCTTGGAGATTAACTTAAACAGGACATTGATAAGGGCAATCGGTCTGAATTGCGTGATGGACTCTGCACCTGGGACTTTGGGGATAAGCGAAAGGATACCGAAGTTCAGCCTAGAAATGACCACGGTCCCCAACGCAAAACCATTCAGAATCTTCAGGACCAAATGTCTAGCAAACGGCCAGCAAGCTTTGAAGAAAGCTACGGGCAGACCATCAGGCCCCGGCGCTGTATTTGTCTTTGTTTCCTTCAGGACCTCTTCCAGCTCTTCCATGGTAAAAGATCGAGCCAAGTCCTCATTCTCTAGAGGAGTAAGCTGACGATCGAGCGACCACATGTCCTGAGACAGAGATAAGAATTTGGGATCCTCCGTGCCCATCAGATCAATGTAGAACTGATAAATATGGTTCTGGAGATCTAAGGGGGCAGTAATCTCCCCCTGGTCCGAGACCAGTCTAACAATGGAGCATTTACGGCGTCTCCTATTCGCAATTGCGTGGAAGTACGCCGTATTCGCATCTCCTTTAAGGATCCAGTTAAGGCGACCACGCTGGCGCCAATACTCTTCTTCGGCAGCAAGCAATTGGATCAACTGATCCTCCAAATGGTACCTGAACGCCCACTCTTCGTCGTCCAGACCATCCGTGTCCGCTGCTCTATCCAACTCTTGAATTTTAGTGAGCAGGGATTGCTTATTCAGCTTAGCCTGCTTGCCCAGATTAGCACCCCAGCCTTGAGGTGTTTTCTCAGGCCACCAGAGATGGAGTTCCAAGCATCAATCGGCCCCCATCTGCTGGCAGGAGCAGCTTCCAGAATGGTCCAGGATTGTTCAAGCATAGCAACAAAACCTAGGATCGACAACCAACTAGGATCAAAAAAGAACCTAGCCGACCTGGTCGGCTTGTCCATGCCCGTGTCTAGGATCAAAGCCGTGTGATCAGAGCCCACACAGGTCTCAGATTTCAGCAGCGTAAGCGGGAACACCTGCTCCCACACCGGCGCCACCAGGACTCTGTCGAGGACACTCCTGACAGGTTGCCTTTGCCTATTAGTCCAAGTAAAGCGCGCTCCTAATCTATGGATCTCACGTAAGCCCATGTGAGCAATAGAGTCATTGAAAAGGTGAATTCGTGGCCAATTCACATTTGAGTTATTCTTGTCCCTACGCCCACGAATGAGGTTGAAATCTCCCCCAACCACCACTGGGAAGGGGGAGGAGGCAACCTTTTCCTCCAGCTCCTGCAGGAACGCAGCAGAGCGACTATGGTCTGCTGTGCCATAGACACCAATAAAATACCACTTGGACCGAAATTCAGTGTGAAGCACATTCGCACTAACATAATGCTGCCCTTTAGAGAAGGATTGCACGTCCAAGGTACTTGTTCTACACCCTAACAGCATGCCACCAGAGTGGCCTTCTGCCGGCAGCCAGAACCAAAGAAATTGGTCGCCGCCATCCAGGCTGCGTAGTTCATGGTCGGCGAAATCTTGACGAATGGTTTCTTGTAGACAAATGATGTCCACCTTATTCTTCTTCAGGTAATCTCGAAGCTGGGTCCTTCGGCCCTTACGACCAAACCCACGCATATTCCAAAAAAGGATTCTCATTGAGACACTTTGAGAACCCGTGCTTGGCGGGCTGGAGTATCCCGGAGGTTAGTGCGAGGGCCGAGTGCGAGAATGGGGCAGTTACGCCGCCTCTTACTAGGGCCAGTTTCCTTGAACAGCTCCGCCAATGACAAGTCGTCGTCCTCCTCAGACAAGGTCGGCTCCGGGCATGCTGCCCCGAGCGCTGAGCAGCTTTCTCCACACTGGAGTTTGCTGCCCTTTGGACGACCACTGTGGGGCTGTGCTCCCCTGAATTTTTCTTCTCTACCGCGAGTTGTTCTTTCCTAATTTCATCCTCCACTTTCTTGGCAGCCAAAGCGGCCGCAATGGATGCTTGAGCCAGCTCGTTCGCACGGATCAAAGACAAGTGTTCTTTGGGATCACCAAAAGAAGAATCAAAAGAAATCCCACTTGAAACCGCCACTTGGAGAAAATGGGAATCAGGGAGATCAGGAAAAGCCAGAAAAGGAGGCAGTTTGGATGGATCTTGAGTCGTACCTTGGCCGATCTTGCTGTTGGCTAGGCGCACCGCCTTGGCCAGCATTGGCTCCCCATCAGAGCCCTTCCCACGCGAGCTGCGACGCGACGCTGAAGGCGGGGCGAGGGTCTTGGAGGTTTCCTTGGAATGCTTTGGCTTTGACATTGTCGACGGTGTCAGCACCGCCGCCTCCTGCACCAGGCTGCGGGACTCCACAGGGCCCTCGGAGTTGTCAACTTCACCGTCTTGCTTTCTCTTGAGGCGCTTCATCTTTGCTGCTAGCGATTCAGAGTCAAATTCCCACTCCTCCGAGCTGGCCCAACCCACCTCTTGGTGCTCTGCTTCGCTCAGCTTTTTAGCCTTGAAGGGGGAGGTCGGGGAGGTCATTGGGGAGGCATCAACAGAGAAACTGCAGCCACCCACATCCGAACGGTTGGAGCCATACTGATCAAAAGGGATGGGAGCCAGATATGGTCTTGGTGTAGGCGCCGGTTTTGAAACCGAGCGATCAAGGAGCAGAGCCGGCGGAGCACTACAGCTGCCGACAGAGATCTTGCCTTGTTTGAGCACCTCTGAGTTCCTTGTGGATGGAATGGAGCATTGGACGGGGGAGGTAAGGCCTGCGTCCTCCGCCTCCACAGCACCACCTGGAGCCTTGCTGTTCACCTCTCCTTTCTTTTCCTTCCCAGAACGCTTCCAGTGTTGCTCTGTCACACTCTAGTCCTCAGTATCTTCCGGGGCAGCATCATCTTTGTCCTTGTCATGGTTCTCTGGAGGAGGGGGCGGCAGAGGCATCACCCCCACCCGCTTGGCCAGCTCCGAAGCAATCTTGATACGGAACCCTTGCATGTTTGTAAACAGGAGCACCGAAGGTGGCATTTTGGAAGAACAACAGCTTGAAGAACAACAGCTTGAAGAACAGAAGTATACTTTTCCAAACAATGGAAGCAGCCGCGCTCGCGATTACTCCGGACAGCGCCAGTAACAGGGCCAGGACGGCGGGCGGGGATGAGCCGGCAACTCCGGCGAGCGAGGTGGGTGAGGAGGAGAGAGGCGGCGGCGCTCCGGATCTGTCTCTCGAACCCTAGCGCAGGCCCTCTCTCGCGTCCACTGCGCCCCCATTTAAGCGATTTCTCTTGCCTTTTCCGTGATCTTCCACGCTCTTCGGTTTCTTCCTATGCATTGTCGCGTTCTGCCACTGCCAGCACGAACTCTAATTGTAGCAGCTGCTACGCAATCCTCATTAAGACCGTCCGCCGCGTGTTCGTCGTGACCCCCCGCGCGCCCGGGCTTGCTCCTCTCGCCATCTACTCCATAGAAGCCCCACTACCATGCGCGATCGCCAGGCTGAACTCCATACGCGGCGGAGGCTGCCGCTATCGTGGCGCGCGCCAAAGTGTTAGGCGAATTGAATTTCGAAGGAGCGCCCCTCGCGAAGGGAAGTTCTGAAAGAGGGGGAGGGAGAGTGGCAGTAAGGTGGGCCCGAGATCCCAACTCGTCTCCCCGCTCCCGTGTCGTCCCCCAGGGCGACACCGGGGCGAAACCCTAGCGCCGCCACAAACCCAAGCCCCCGGCGCTCCCCTGCCGCCGCTGCCACCGACGTAGGCCGCAGTGGCGGCGGGCCCGAAGCCAAAGGCGGAGGGGCTGGTGGCTCGCGGTGGAGAGATCCCTTGGGGCGGTTGGGGCGGCACCAGTGGAGCTCATCTGCGCGCAGCGGTCGGGGCGGCGCCCCTGGCCGGGCGGCGGCAACTGCTTCACTCTGTCGTCGCGGGGGAGCCCCGGCTCCTTCCTTCCTGGTGGCGGGTGGTGGCGGTGGTCGTGGATCTGGGATCCCGCCCAGATCCGTCGTCGGCTCGGCTTTGGCCTCTCGACGGCGCGTTGCGGGCGCGGAGCTGCAATGTTGCCCCGAGTTCGACGCTGCTGCAGCGTTGGCGCTCGGTGGAGGTGGAGGTGCGCTGGTGGCTTCGGTTGGCCGGCGTGCTGCAGTGTTGCCCCGAGTTCGACGCTGCTGCAGCGTGGCGGAGGGCAGGTGTCGTGTGGCGGCTGCAGGTTCTTCTGCACTGCCGTCCTGGCGGAGTTCGACGCTGGCACTAGGTGTGTCTCGCCCTCTTCCTGGTTCGGGAGCTCCTGGGATGCGGTCATGGGCTAGGGAGAAATTCCCTGGAGGGTGTCATGGGAGCCCTTCCGTTCCCTGCTGAACGTCGGGGGAAACCCTAGGACCAGCCTGCTGGTCCGGGCAGCAGTGGCACGACGTCGCCATTCCCCTTCTTGAAGGTGCTGCTTTGGTGTTCAGTGTTCCTTGGTCCTCGAGGTGTGGTGGCAGCACATTGCCAATCTCTGTCCAGAATGTGGTGAAGCCATTTGTTTCCTGCCAAGATGAGTACCTGGTGCTCGCCGGCAGTCCAAGTTGCGGATGAAGTTGAAGCTGCCATTTGAAGCCGGGTTACCGAGTTTGATCCACCTCGGATCGCCTCGTTCCCTTTGACACCCCTCCCTCTTAGGGGTTAGTTGGGTGGCGACCACACGATCAAGTTCGTAGTAACTTGCTTGATCAAAGGATGATGGAAGCGGACGCCCCCTCCGTGTTGGCTAGGTCGACGAACTCCTCGTTAGCAGGATGTTCTTCTCTTGTTTCTTCCTTGTGTTGTGTTGTAGTGCTCTCCCCTCTTCTTCCTTGTAGAGGTGGAGTGCAGCATTTTTAGAGTCATTTGTACTCATTTACTTCTCTTAATGAAATGGAAAAGTCGCTCGACGGTTTCTCGTAAAAAAAAGGTGGGCCCGAGGTGTCGGTGAGCGAAAATGGCGTTTGTATCTGATTTAGGCAATGTTCATGAAATCGGTCGATTAATCAGTTAACGGGTCCGTTAATCGCTACTTGGGAGTTGACCGATGCGAATAAGGCCTATTCGTTGCGTTAACTGCCCTAGGCGATTAATCGGTCTGACAAGCCGATTAATCAGCTCTCACACGAGTAATCGGGAGTCTGGCAGTTAACCGGGCTCAATTTTAGGCTAAAAGAGCCCAAGAAAAAGAGCAGGCCATGCCTTTTCCTCTGCCACCCTCGTTAGATCGGGATTTTTGGGGCTCCTGCTCGGGAGCTCCTGTGCGGCGCTCGTTAGCGCCGCATAGGGTCCAATATTGGGCCGGTCCATTTCACTCGTTCACAGTTTTCTACTGTTCCTTCCATTTCGCGCGCTGAATGATTCATTCGAGTGTTTTGAATGTCTTTCTGACTGCTTTGCACGGTAACTGCTTCGCTAACTGCTTCTCGCGTATTTCTTCTCCCGTACAGAACGCCTACTACTTCGCGTACTGACTGATTCGCTCTGACCCATTCACGAAATTTCGTTTCTGACCTGCATGGACGTGCCTTGGTGTACCTGTGTACATAGTCTAACACATACTCCATCTCACACAAAAATATATTTCATTTCAAAATAATTTATACACGAAATATGTGTACGTTCACGATTAGGTTCCATTCCCGTGATCGGTTTCGAGTTTCGTGGAATGTAGCTTCTTAATTTTGGACCAAAGTTTTCAATATTTTTAGATGAATTTTGTTAAATTTGTCACACTCAGTCGACGGTTTGAAAAAACCTTTCACGGGTATATGAAACTCGCCCGTTTTCCACAACTTTCGTGTTATAACTTTTTCGTTTCAACAAAGATATGAATAGATCTTGTACGTATGTATGCATTTAGCCTCTTCTTGTTGAGGACCATTTTCGTTTCAATTCCCGTTTTCCATTTGTAAAAATGAACAATTTTCAAATATGGAACCATTTTTAATTCGGAACCATTTTTAAATTTGGAGCCATTTTCAAAATGGAACCATTTTAAATTTGGAACATTTTAAAAATGGAACCATTTTTTAAATTAGAACCATTTTCAAAATAGAACCATTTTCAATTTTGGAACCATTTTTAATTTGGAACCATTTTAAATTCGGCGCCATTTTTAAGTTGGAACCATTTTCAAAATGGAACCATTTTAAAATTTGGAACCATTTTCAAAATGAACAAATTACAAATTTGGAACCATTTTAAATTCTCCACCATTTTTCAGTTTGAACCATTTTTAAACTTCGAACCATTTTCAAAATGGAACCATTTTAAAAAATGAAGAAATTTTCAAATTTGGAACCATTTTTAATTTGTAACCATTTTTAAATTTAGAACCATTTTCAAAACGGAACCATTTTTTAATTTGGAACCATTTTAAATTTGGAACTATTTTCAAAATGGAAACACTTTAAAAAATGAACAATTTTCAAATTTGGAACCATTTTTAATTTGGAACCATTTTTAATTTGGAACCATTTTTAAACTCGGCACCATTTTAAAGTTGGAACCATTTTCAAAATTGAACAATTTTTAAATTGGAACCATTCTCAAAACTGAACAATTTTCAAATTTGGAACCATTTTTAATTTGGAACCAATTTATATTCGGCACGATTTTTAAGTTGGAACCATTTTAAAAATGAAACCATTTTTTAAATTGGAACCATTTTCAAAATAGAACCATTTTAAAAAATGAACAAATTTCAAATTTGGAACCATTTTTAATTTGGTACCATTTTTAGTTTGGAACCATTTTAAAATGGAACCATTTTTTAATTTGGAACCATTTTAAATTCAGAACCATTTTAAATTCGGAATCATATTTTAAATTCGGAGCCATTTTTAAAATTGGAACCGTTTTCAAAATGGAACAATTTTTAAAGTTGGAACCATTTAAAAAAATGAAACATTTTAAAATCGAGAACCATTTTAAATTTGGAACCATTTTTTAATTTGGAACCATTTTCAAATTTGGAACTATTTTCAAAAAATTAAAAAAGAATGAAAAATAATAAGAAAAAGAAAACGAAAGAAAACATAAAAAGAAAATGGAACCATTTTCAAATTTTAAAAGAACGAAATTAAAACAGAAGAAAAAACAGAAATAAAAAATAAATAGAAAAAGAAAAATAAAGCAAAAAAGAAAAATGAAAAAATAAAGAAACAAAAAATAAAAAGAAATCGCAAAAATAAAACAGAAAAAAGAAACAGAAAAGAAAAAAGAAACGAATAAGAAACAGAAAAAGAAAAAACAAAGGAAAAAAGGCAGATGGGTCGGCCCAGTGAAGTTTCGCTTCACGCGGCGCTAGCCCTATGCGGCGCTAACAGGCGCCGCATAGGGTTTGCCCTCCTGCTCCTCGTCCTCTTTCTTCAGCTCGATCCCATCGAGTCACCGACCAGGACCTCGCCGCCGGCCCTCCTTCCGACCAACGCACGCACCTCCACTATGCAGGTCAAGCCACTAGCCACTGCTCTCTTCTCTGGTCCTCCTTCCTTCCCGGCTGCGCCACAACCCGATCTGCCGCCTGCACCATCTCCGCCCCGATTTGCTGCCTGCACTGTCCGCCTGATCCACCATTGGGACGCCACCACCACTGCTCTTCTCCATAGCTTCCCAGGCAACATGGTTTGGCTATTCCTTCCCCCTTCGATTCAATTTTGTTGTTGTTAGCTGCTAAGTCATGGTACTGCTATGTTGATGTTGTTGACTTGCTGTTGCCGATGATGCTCCCCCTCTCTGTTGTAGCTTGTTGAATTGCTAGGAGCATGTGAGTTTGGGATAATATCTAAAGAAAATGCTAGATTTTGGCAATATGTCGGTATTTCCTAATTTAATCGACCGATTAATGGTCGGCCGATTAATTCAGTTAATAGGCCGATTAGCTGATTAATCCCTACTCCCAAGCCAAGCGAGCAGCTACCAGTTAACGATTTCCTCAACATTGGTTTTAGGCCTCCATGGATCTAGAGTTTGACTCCTCGTGTACAAGACATATCTAATTTTGCAAATACTTTTGTATGATTTTATCCTCTAATTTGCATGATCTGAATAGAACCAATCTGGATTAACGTTGTTTTCAGCTCTACTTTGTATGCACAAATCAATTTTCTCGGGAGTTCCAGAAAAATTGTAGAAATTCTAATAGTTGGAAAGACCCATGGAGCCCGAAACAGAGGCGGAAGGGGGCCACGGGGCCACCGCGCACGTGCCTGGCGCGACACCCTGGTTGCGCCACGTGGTCGCGCCGGCCCCTCGGGCACTGCCTCACACTCTCCTTCGGCTTATAGTTTTCCTGGCGATGGAAAAACCCTAACACGGAGACGCAAATTCTTTTCACGATACAGAGCCATCGTCGCCACCTCTGTTCTTCTCTGGGAGAGCTAATCTCAGGGTTGTTCTTGGCCTCCAGAGAGGGGAATCGTTAATTTCATCATCACCTACTCATGTCCAGCAAGATATAACATTTCTCCCATCCATATGTGAGTAATTCTCCTGTTTTAGGCACATGGGGTGGATGGGATTGGATGTGATCCTTTGTGTAATAGATGTTAGAATTGATTAGGGCTTCATGCCTAGTATCCATTATGTTGGGAGGTTTTTGTTGATATAACTTTGCCATGCTTGTCACTAGGGCCTGAGTGTCATGATCTCATATCTGAACGTTTTATGTTTTCATGAATATAATTGTTGGTTTTGATCATACCTATAAGTTATATGCACTTGATCATTGTTTGGAACCGGAGACCCCAAGGTGATAGGTTGGGGTATCAAAGGGAAATACTTTAATTTGAGTATTACATGTATTCATTGAGTGTGAATGCTTTATTCCAATGCTTTGTGAAATGAGCACCTTAATTACCCTAAGTTTTTTAAGTGGCCCCGCAGAGACGAGGGTGAAAGGGCATGTGGTGCCCCATGCGTGGTTTTGGTAATTAATGACAATCCTTATGGACTAATATTTGCATTGAGATATCTTTATAGATCTTGTCCATGAAGAGCATTGGAGTTCATGTGTTGGACTCTAGAAGATTATATGATGACCAAGGTTCTATCCAATGGGTTCATATGAAGAATGATCATCTAGAGTTGAGCTTATTGCAAGCATGGCTTGGAAAAGAAGATTGAGTGAACATTCATGTTTATCTCCAAGCCATCATCTATATCAAGAGAAGAATATGAAGCGCAAGGGCTCTCCCATAATGGTGTATGGGGAGTATTTGGAGAAGTCGTCATCAAGCATGTGCTAGCAAGCGCAATCAAGAAAGGTGCTCCACTTGAAGAGATCAAGATCGTCATCATCTAGCTCAAGTGGAATGCGCAAGACAAAGGTATGATCTTGATAGGGTTTCTATTTTACCGGTCTCGTGTTGTTAGTTTGGAGACCGGGTTATAGGATAGACGGTGTACTATCAAGAGGGGCTCTCAAGTGAGTAACTTGATCGCATCTTTGTGGAGAGATCAAACCTTTGCATATTTGTCATATCATCTTTCTTGGTTCTTATTTGGCTTTTATCCATGTGAGAATTAGGGATTGTGTTCATCTCCATACCAAGCTCTAGTTCATCAAAAATGGATTTCATTTGAATATCTTGTGGTGTTTTTTATGTTGGAGGTTTTACCGGTTCGTCTCTTGTAGAGAGGTCAAACTCTCCTCTTGTGTTACCCTCCTCACATGATGGACTATGATGTGTATATGCATGATCTTGTAGTGCTTGTGATTATCTTCAGAGCAAGCCCAAGATCATAGAAAATGGAGTCCGGATGAAAATTTTGTTGCTTTTTCATGTTGGAAATATTATCGGTTTATCCTTGAGGAAAGTTCCACACCTTCCCATGTGTGGTAACTTAACTTTTTTGTAGGAAAGCTCTTGTCGTTATCTTTCCAACCTCGTTGGTTTCATCTCGTTTGGAGTTTTCTCGCAAAAGTTATGGGCGTTTCATTTTCGGTTTCTGGGTGGCCAGCCCCCAGGCCAGCCAGGCCGGCTCCCAGGCCGGCTGGCTCAGATGGGTGGCCGACCTCCCTGCACTGGCCAACGGGCAGATTTTTGGGGGACCTATTTAAGAGGTTTTCTTCCCCATTGGTTCTCTAATCCTCTCGAGCACGTTTTTTCCCTCTCTCACCTCCATTGTTGACCTTTGGAAAAGCTTGCCTACCTCTCTATCCCTCTCATGATTCTTGCATATCTTTGAGGAAAAGTGAGAGGAGATCAAGATCTACACTTTCACCAATCAATCTCTCCTCTAAGTGAGGGGAACCTAGTAGATCTTGATCTTGGAGTTCTTGGTGTTTCTCCTCCATTGTTTTTCCTCTCTTGTTCCCCCATAAGCATTTGTTGTTTGTTGGAATTTGAGAGTGAAAGACTTGAGCACTTCTTGTGTTCTTGCCATTGCATTGTGTTGCATCGGTTTGCTCTCTCCACGAGGATTCGTGGAAGTGAAAGTTTGTGAATTTGTTACTCTTGGGTCTTTGGACCCTAGACGCCTTTGTGGTCACTTGTAGCCGTTCGGGAGCCCCCAATCCAATTGTGGGTTGTGCCTCGGATTGTTGTTGTAAAGGCTCTGGATTCCGCCTTGAAGGATTCCGATAGTGGAAGGTGAACCAAACCTTTGTGGTGCGGTTCATCGGAGAATAGGGTGAGACTTTGTGGCGTTGAGATCGACCTTTGTGGTGCCTCACACCTCTCCAACGAGACGTACTCCCCTAAAAAGGAGGAACTCGGGAATACATCCTCGTCTTCGCGTGCCTCGGTTATTTCTATACCCGAGCCTTTTACTTATGCACTTTACATTGTGATAGCCTTCGTGCTTGAATTATTCTTATTGCTATCACTTTGTTGCTTGTCTTGCTTAGCATAAGTTTTTGGTGCACATAGGTGAGCCTAGTTTATTTAGGTTGTTGGCTTGTTAATTTAAACACCTAGTTTTATTCTGCAATTAGCAAGCCTAAACCGGAAAAGTTTTAATCGCCTATTCACCCCCCCCCCCCTCTAGGCGATATCCTTGTCCTTTCAGAGGGGGTAGGACAAAAGATGGTGTGCAAGTTCTTATTGGAAGCATGTACAACTATATTAGGAATGCATGCCGACATATGATTATCTTTTCCCTATGTTATAACTATTACATATTTCATCTCATCCATGCAGCGCCCAATTATCCATCCCCATGCTACGGTGTTTTCAACTCTATTGATTTCTTTAATCATATTCGATGTTACTATTCTTCTGTTGTTGTTAGTATTGCTACCAAATTCCTTCTTGTACTATATCCGGGTTACTACTTGTCGTGGTATCGTGCACGGCATATGTCACGGAGGGTGACTTCTTGCGTGGGGACACAGGTGGCGTGCGACGGCGTGTGCACGGGATTGGATACGAGCAAGGTGAACACCGAGACGTACCAGGTTCATGGCCCTCGTGAGGAGGTAACACCCCTACTCCTGCCTAGCCGTGGTATATCGTGGTCACAAGGTGTTACAATGGTGCTTCTTGAGCTGTATCGGATGTTCTCTCCCTCCTAGGAGATGAGGTAAGTCTCTGGGGTGAACTGGGATCCAACCCTTGCTATGAGGGATCCGGCTCTCCTTATATAGGCAGAGCAGCCGGTTACAGGGACGGCTACCCGGCGGTCGGGTAGCGGAGACGGGCCGCCGGTGAGGACGTGGCCAGGATGGGAGGCTGTGCCAGCATGCACGATGATGGTCTGCCCTCCCTGTCTTGTCGATCGCAGGCCGCGTGGTACGGCACACGACAGCCGACGTCATCTTTGACTTCGGGGGCTCGGAGCAGTACTGGGTCTACGCTTTCTTTGTCTTCTAGTCCTTGGGTGCCTACGAAAGGGATCCGAGGTGCCAGCGAGACCAGCGGCCGGCAGCCGGGTCCGGATGACCGGCTCGGAGGGTGGAACCCGGAAGATTCCTTGTAGTTGCGGTTACCCGGGGAGAATATCCCCGACACTACTAATAAATTATGTCAATCATTCGTTTCCATACGTTGGTAATTTTAAGAATAAAAAAATCAATTAGTACATGTGTCCCTAAATATAAAACACGTCTTATGTTTGGAGAGAGGTAGTATTTGTATATCTAATTAACACTTGTAGACAAAAAAGCTGAATTTTTCATGAAAATATAAGTATATTTAAGATGTTGAATGTTACTATGTAAAATAAAAATTTATGGTTGGAACAATAAAAAAAATCAACGTACAAATCTGGTCAAATTAAAGTGCTACATGTGAATTAAGGTTGTATAGGGGATGGATTATATAAGAGAAAATGCACATATTAAATCAAATCAACGTGATAATTGTTTGACATCTTATAACTTTGGAGTAAACGGGCTGCTTCATGGGTAAAAATGACGAGAAAACTTCGAATCTATATACCATGTTCACACCAATACATCATATAAATATATAGTATAGGATCTGAACAACACATGCATAACATTGATTCATTGGGGTTAGGTCACACAAGAGTCGTCGCGCAGAGGGGGCATGTTGATGGAGCGTCCATGATCCATCGCCTCACGCACCTGTAGTTGAAGTAGTGCCCACATTCGAATTTGGCCATCACGTCGTCGTCCTGGTACTCCTCCAAGCAGACGGCACGCTCCTCCATAGTGGTAGACCCTTACTGTACTTCAGAGGAGGGGGCAGGGCGGGGGACGTCGCCCCCTCCCCCCAATGCATTAAAATTTTAGCCTATAAACCTATAACAATAGCTCAATTTTGAGCTACCAATATGTCTTATATTTAGTGACAGAGGTAGTACTAAAACCCACACAAAAGTACAGGTCCCGGAAGGTCTCACTCCAGTTCATATATAAAAATAACCAGACAAAGTTTCGAGTGTCGCACGTAAAAGTTAATTAAAAAAGGAAATGACCGATGAGATGCAAATCAAAACCAAGCCTTCAGAGTCCAGAACTCCCCCTGCTGGTAAATCTAGGTCACAATCAAGTAAGCATGCCCACCCACATGACCATGTTTTTTTTTTGCTTTGCCATCTAGAAGCATTACAACGGCAAATGTTCTTAATTACAACAAAATGCTCCCACTGGAAAGGTTCGAGCTGATCAAGGGCCGATGAGTGTCAGAATGGTATACTCTATACAGTATAGTACAAGAAACATAGCAGCATAGCTAGCGAAAACTCGTTGTAGAAGTCGAGCAGCAGTGCTCATTTTATATACGCTGTCATAATTGGCTTCTCCAACATCACGTGGTCTATATCTAGTCACTTTCTCTTTACTACAATACAAGAAATGCGATTACCCCCAAGTGAGTAATCTCCGTTGCCAAAAACATGCCGCCTAAGCTGCCATCGTGCAGCTCCTTGGCAAACTGCAGCGTTGCCTCGATTTTTTTCCTAGCTGCAGCTCACATGCGACTGAGAACGAATATGTTTGGCGGAATATGTTGCTCCATGGAGTTCATGGCTAACACATGTGTAGATGTATTTATACACATAGTAAATACATCGAAAAACAATTTCAGATCAAAGAAAAATCCAATTTAAGCGGAATAAAATATTAGCGTCCACAGAATAAATCATAACTAGTAAATAATATTTTAAATCAAGTGGAACAAAATTTTAGTGCGCTATTAACTAAACAAAATTTGAAGTACGAGGAACAAAATATTATTGCTCATGGAACAATACACAAAACACCGATAGAAAGAAAAATTCAAACCTACACGTACGTTGAAAAATCACGCTTGCATGTGGAATAAGAATTTTGGCAATGTAGGTCAAATGGGAAAAAAAACACGATGTGACAATAACTTTACGCTCGCGAAATAACACATTTACGAGGAACAAAAAGGTCTAGCGCTTGAGGAACAAATATGTCGACTAAATGATACAAAATCACGACCACATCTGGAAAAAGAATTTTGGCGTCTGAGGAATGAAAGTCACACACAAACTTATTTTAGCGCACATGAAACCAAACACGACTAATATCGGAACTCAATTATACTACATGGAACAAGAAATGACATAATTTAGCCCAGCTATAACAAATTTGTAACACATGAGGAACTAAACAAAAAAACAAGAAGATAATAGAAAAAGGAAAACATAACAAAATATATTAGGACAGGACTAGGCGTCCCCGGGGATCTTTCCGTCTGATCCCCGGGTCGCCAGCCGTCCGATCGGATCGACCGGAGTCGTCAGATCCCGCGCGACCCCCACCAACCCCGCTTTTGCTACAGTGTAGCAAATAATCGTCCGCTTTTGCTACCTATGTAGCAAAAAACGGTTCGCCCAGAAAACAGAAAAAAGAAGACTGACTTCGCCGGAGACCTCACCGGAGACCTCGCCGGAGATTTCGTAGCAACAAAAATGTGCTACTGTAGCAAAATCGACTTCGCCGGAGACATCACCGGAGACATCGACGAAGACCTCGCCGGAGACATGGTAGCAAATTATTCGTTCTATTGTAGCAAAACCACATAACAATAATAGCAAAAAAATTGTTATATTGCAGCATCGTAGCAAAAATTCTTGCGGCGAGATTCTCCGATGAGACTTATGATGCAAAACAACAGAACAAATTGTAGCAAAAAAATTCTTCTTATAATGCAAAAACATTATGCTATTTTAGCAAAACTATAAAACTATTGCAGCAAAATAATGTCTGAGAGCACTGCCCTGCCGTCATGGCAGCACCGCCACCCAAGCTGGCAGCATGGCCGACCGTCGTCGGTAGCACCACCTTCCGACGCAGGTAGCATCCCCAATCGCCGTAGGTAGCACTACAGTCCATGCCTCGCAGCAACGACGACCACCACAAAAAAGCAGCACCGCCGCCCACATGCAGTATCCGACTCGTGACTCGCAGCGGCGTCGCTGCTCACAACAGGGTGCGCCACCGTCCCATGGCGGAAGCTGCGCCACCTCTATAGCAGCATCTCGACATGAGGAGGCCGCTCGAGGTGAGGGGGCCGTGGCGTGCTCGGGCTGAGGGCGACGCCCATAGGTCGAGCCCGAGCTCGTCGACGCCGGTGGCCATGGCGGCAGGAGCTTGAGGCCTCGGCCATGGCTCCGAGGATGCCATGGGAGAGATTCCCGTGGGGGACGGCGGAGCGGCGCTCGGCTGCCGGCGGCGGCGCGGTGACGTCTAGGGCCGTGGACGGGGCTTGGATGGCGGGCTGGAGCAGGGCGGGGGCGCCGCGCGGGGACGACGGGGCATCGCAGCGACGTCGAGGGCCGGGGGCGTCACGCGGAGACGGCGGGGCGGCGCTCGGCTACCGGCGACGGCGCGGCGGGGCCCAGGGTGCCATCCCCGGCAGCGGCGGCGTGCAGGCGCCTTCCCCTCTCCATGGAAGCAAAAGGGGAAAAGCAGCCCTGAGAAGAGGAGGGCACTGCGAGCGAAGGGATAAGGTGCGTGCGAGGTGGGACGCGTGTCACGCGTAGGAGGCGGGGGACGGGAGGCGTGCGATCCCAGATGATCCCAACCCTTTCCCAATATATTAGCGACCTTTTGGACTAGGTGGAATAAAATTTAGCACTAGTGGATTACCAACAGAATAATAAAGTTTTAATAAATGAGGAAGACATTAACAAGTGATTAGACTAGATGACAAAGTTGGCCCAAATCCGATCTTCCACGCCATAAAATAGCTGGACTGTCCGTCGATTACTTTGCGACAACAAGCGTACTTAGGCTAACTCGATTATCACCGGCGATATGCGCACATACAATACGCGCGCCGGTGGACGCACGTATAGCAAGTACTAGCTAGCGATGAGAACTTGTCTGTGGCAAGATGGTTAGGAGGGTGGTTGTACCCCCAGTCCACCAGAGTTCAAACCCCAGGTTTGACGCTGGTGTTTCTCATTTTAGGCGGAATATTCTTCAGTGGGAGGCGACGTTCCCGTCGACAGCGAGGCGCCCGTGGTGACTTCGTCAATCTCAAGACCCAACCGCCGGCTCAGTCTCTCGGAGGTGCTCATAGGGGTAGGGTGTGCGTGTGTGCGTTCATAGGGGTGAGTGTATGTGCGTATTTGTGAGCGTCTGCGTTGTACTGTGTTTCGCAATAAAAAAGTACTAGCTAGCAACTCGTAACTTTGCTTTTCGTTACTTTGCTAGTGTAGGAAACATATTTTTTATATATTAATTTGGCACAATAGTTACATCATCCGTTATTACAGAACGCACACAAGTTGGAGGATCGGCATGCCATATCTCATGGTCGACCTCGAAAAACTTTGCTAAAAATATGTGCGGCGCCCCTATTAGCCTCCCTCGGACAATGAAAAAAACTAACACGGCTAAAATTACGACAAAGGAAAGAGCATTCTTCGTAAATTGCTGCAGCTGCTCCAAGAGAATTCCCGTTATTTTGCATGGTCTCCACAACTTTCATGTAATCAGATTCAACCATAATTCGATTGCATCCTACTGATCCAGATAGTAGAAGTCCATTGCGGATCGCATGTGCCTCCGCCGTTGCCGCGTCCTCCACATGATTAAAAGTCCAATGACCACATGAGATGAACATGCCAGAGTGATCACGAATTATAGCTCCAGTACCTCTTGTACCTGTATCAATATCAAAAGATGCATCCACATTTAGCTTGACACAATCTTCTGGTGGTTTCAGCCATCCATGTCTGTTTATACGGTTGCTCCTGATCTTCTTCGCCCTCTTGAAATCCATAGCCAACGCTAGAATAGACTGTGCTGAGCGGATCAGATCAACAACCTCTTCACCATGTGTTATCTTGCGCCTCTCCCACCAAGCATACCAAATGGTAACGGCAATGAGGTCACATCTTCTTAGATCCGGGTGCATTGGTGCCTCAGCCGGGTTCAATAATAATGAAACAAGAGCCGAGTCCCCTTGCACCTCTTCAATACATGCTTTAGTGACCGAGTCTAATAGACCAAAGTATTGCCAAATCTCCTTGACTCTCGGACACTTGAAGAAAGCGTGAGAAATGCTCTCACAATCAACCACTCACAGAGGGCACTGGCTTGATGGTTGAATGTGGCGATTAGCTAAAACCCCACAACATGGTATAGCACCTAACACCGATCTCCAACAATGAATTTTTATCTTAGCTGGTACCTTAAGAGACCAGATAGACTTCCAAATAGGGTTGGACCCCGAAGCATCAAAGAGTCTAGTTCTTCGTAGCTTCCTCCCATGCTGAAAATCCCATTCTTGATAATACGCAGATTTTACCGAGAACACTCCGTTTTTATTATAATGCCATGAAACAAAGTCCTCCATCATACCAGCGGCCAACGGAATCTTAAGAATTTTTTCCGCATCAGCCCTCCAAAATAGATCTCTAATAAGCTCCTCATCCCACTCATTGTTTTCATTTATAAGTTCATAAACATGAGTATAGACAATGTTACCTCGTCTGGTCATAATTTTCCGGTTTGAGCTAGTTGGAATCCAACAGTCATTCCAAATATTGATATTCTCTCCATCTCCCACTGTCCAAATGTGTCCTCTTTTAAAAGTTTGGATCCCATCCCATATGCTCTGCCAAGTGTATAAACTTCCCTTCTTCAACTCACAATTTAATAAGTCACCCGAAGGAAAATACTTTGCTCGTAAAACTTGGGCACATAGAGAATCAGGTTCTGAAATCAACCTCCACGCTTGCTTAAACATCATAGCAAGATTAAAGCTCTCCAAGTCTCTAAAACCCATACCTGCATTCTTTTTTGGTATACACATCTTCCACCACGCAAATCAATGCATATGTTTTTGTTGGTCATCATCTTCCCACCAGAATTGAGGCATTGCAGAGATTATCCCTTTACATATCTGTTTGGGCAGCTTGAATACCGACATTGCATACGCTAGAATAGCTTGAATAATGGATTTGATAAGAACTTCTTTCCCACCAAAAGAAAGCATTTTCTCTTTCCAACCCGTTAGCAATTTGCACACTCTATCAATAATATGTTGGAAGCAGTCCGATCTATCAACTCCCACCAATGGTGGAAGGCTCATGGCATTGTTATTATTAGCCTTCATTAATATTAGAGAGTCATCCGCAAATAACAAATGAGAAATAGAAGGAGCTGAGCGGCACACTTTAACTCCTTGTATATTACCTGCTATCTCCTCATACGAAATCAAGCTTGTGAGCCCTTCCGCACATAATAAAAAGAGATATGGTGACAATGGATCCCCACCTGTAGGAAACATATTTATTGCTAGAGGTGCGTATCGCGTCTTGTAACTTTGTTTTTCTTCCTTTCTTTATTTCTTATGTCTCCTTTTTTGGAAATAAGATAAAAAAATTACCTTTTATATTGATAAATAAGGAGAAAACATTACAGGCATAGTCAATGAGAAAAATCACATGACCAACAAGGAATCAACCGATAATTTCTGCCAGCTTCTTAGCTCCCGCTAGAATGCAATTTTTACCTTCATCTTAGATGCATTGAAAGAGTATGCATGGATGTCATGGAGAACTTGTTGTTGGAGACCCTTCCAGATCTCTCAACTGATTAGTATTATCCCAGTTTTAAAACCCTTCTGGAAAGAGGAGGCTGAGGCCGCCAAAGCCTTCCGATAGTCGCAAACGGTTGGTATGTCTGAATCAAGGTTTTGCATCACCATTGGGCAGGCTTTTTGTCTCGGATAGTCAGATTGATGATCCAAGATTACACGGGGGGCTTTTATACACGCATAGATGGGACCAGTATTTCTGCACTACTTGGAGACTCTGTCTATAACGCACACGACGCCGTACGGTCCGTACCGGTGTCGGTCGTACTACTCGGAGATTTTCTGGCCCTGCGCACTACTTGGAGAACTTATTTTCTCGATGCGTCCTATTCCTAAATTAATAAACTTCCATGTCACTCCACAAACTATTTTGAATCTCTTGCTTTGTTCCTCTCACAGAAATGAATAGTGAGTGTTGGTCTTTCTACACTGAAGGTCGTGTATTTATAGATGGATCGACGTGTGTACGTATATGACTGGACCGATAGAGAATTTACCATCTCACCAGCTATCGATCCAGTTATTTTATGGCGTGAATAAATCAAGACAGGAAGAAAAACAAAGTCCCCCTGAATTTCCAATATGTTGCATTTGGCCTCACTTGGAAGGCTAAATTAATGATCCGTAGAGAAAATAATACTCTATATGTTCCGATCAAATTTATTAAATGCAGCCTTTTAGAATTTGAAGCCGGGTTCTTAGCTACCACATGTACTACGGAGAACGGACTGGTAATACTATGTGCCTTCATCACTTTCTCAAGCCTCCTTGCAATAATATGTTTAGTCCTAGTCTATAAATAGTGGAGTACGCTTTAAGACCGAATAATAGCTCCGGTGATAAGTTCACTGTTGTGAACTGGCAACCGTTGTTCCACTCTTCGCGGTTGCATGTCTGCGTGCCTCATCCTCGTTATTTACAACAACAACAAAAAAAAACCATTGGGTTCCTCCCACATTTGTCCTTTTTTTAGTTTGTTAAATAGCTAAGCTGCTCCCACATTAGACCGTGTGAGCTTGCTTGCCACCATTGGGGGGTTAAAGGAGAGAAAGAGGGGGATGAATAAGGATTGCACTATATTTCTAGAAATGGGATGCATCGAGAATGTGGGGTGAATTAAGTTTTTTTTTTGGCAAGACTTGGTCTACGTGAAGCAAAACTTCGCCTTTTTGTTCGCAAAACGAGCGCGCGTATCTGATCGGCCAACTACATATGAGATTTTGCATTGTAGGAAAAGCCAAATGACAGCAAGTTGCATGTTCATCTCAAATGTACATTCGTGTTTATAAATCCTTTGGTAATAGGAGCTTACTGAATTATAAGGTATACATTACAAATTATGCACACAATGGGACGAAGTAGATACTGAATTTTGGGGATGGTCACTCCATGATGTGTACTAATCCAATAGTGAAATACTAAGCTATGTTAATCATATTATGTGCATCAATTGTCCATATTCAAGTGACTTACCCCATCATGATAGGAACTGTATACCACATTACTTCAAACATAATAGATATTGCTTCCAAATTCTAATCATTGCCATGTGTTTCAAGGTCATGATTTTATATATTATCGCTAAACCTTTATGTTTTGACCATATTATATGCAGAAAACTTCTACACTAATGTTTTACGCGAGAATAATTCTTAATTATGACCATCTAGATTATGTATCCTTTTAAGTTGTGCCTAAAAATCAATTAATTGTTTGCTTCATAGGATTTCTGGCAACCAGTCCAACCGATGAAACAACACCGCCTTTCTATGCAACACTTTATCGACCAATTAAAGGCTGCTAAACACACAACAATTTTATATCGATTGAATTTAGCCTCTCATCTATTGTGACAGATTGAAACTTGCATATTGCAATAAACAACTTCAAGTTGTCTGTCGTTTTAAACCTTATCATTTACACAAAAGTTTTAAAGAGATTCATGCTGCAACGCGCAAGGTAACCTTCTAGTTAACCCAGTGCCAATTACCAGGTGTTGTTTTTTTTGCATCACATATAATACCCCAAAAAACAGACAGGTTAAATTTGGAGAGGTAATAGGAAACCACCTAACTTTTCGAGACGAAAATGGAGAACATCAAAGGCCAGCCAAGGGGGACCACAGCTCTTGTGCATCCTTGGGGCGCACCCGGAGGTGGGCGCATCACGTGGGCGCGCAACCACCTTGGGCACCGGCCCCCTCGCGACGCGCCTTCACCTATAAGAAGCACCTGACCAAAACAAATCCAGGACATAGTTATTTTGCAAAGTTTTAACACAAAGCCGCCGTCATCCGAAACCCTAATTTGGGGCCCAGTTATGGCACTCTGCCGGGACGAGGATCGATTACCGGAACCATCTTCATCAACCTTGCTGCTGCTAACGGTGATGTGTGAGTATTCCACCCTCTAGGTTGAGGGTTTGTACTAGTCGTTGTGTGTTTTGTCTCTCTCCCCCTTGATGTGATCTTGATAGTAGTCATGGGATGGTTGATGTAGTTGAATCATACAATGTTTCCACTTTATTCGTTTATGTATTAGATTTGATCTTGCTTCTTTCATGAGATTTCTCTATATTGGATTAAATAATGGAATCACACAATTACTTGCATATTTAGTATAATTTGCTTAGTACCAAGGTGCCAGTGTGGGCACCGTGTGGATACATTAGAAAGACAATAATCATGAGGTGTTTGTTTAGTATGATCTTTGGAATCACCTGAGGTGACACTGTGGCTGTCCTATAAGATTAGAAAGATGAACTTTAAGATGTGGTTTTGTAGCCCTGCGCATGTCTCTTCCTGTTTTGATCTATGAAAAGAGTGAATTTTGGGAGAGATCTTTACCAATTACTTTTGGAGGGTTTATCATATGTTTAACGATAGTAATGATGTTGAGAATTGTCAGTGGTGAAAGTATAAAACATAGGCCTATTTTCAAGAATTTAAAAACGTTTTTATTCACTTTTGCTACTTGTTACCTTGCTGACATTTTTATTTCAGACTACAAGTACTTGCCTTTACCATCATATTACTTGTCTTTTATGATCTCTTCGCCGAACTAATGCACATATACAATTAATCATTGTATTGGGTGTGTTGGGGACACTTCTTATATCTTGATAGCATGATTGTGTGAGAGGAATTACTTTCAACCTACACCTCCCGCGGGTTGATAAACCTTAAATCATCCACTTGAGAAAAAATGTTGATGTCATACAAATTTCTGCGCTTGGAGGCCCAACAAACTATAAAAATAATATAAGTGCATAGTAGACATCATTATTCTACTGTTGATGGAGATAAGAAACTTGTATTTCTATGTAGACAATGAGGAGCTGCTGTGCTTAGATGGCTGCTAATGATACATGTGCTGATGCATTCTTGAACTAATGATCCATGTTATGGAAGCTATATAGATTGGATTTTTGCGTGATAGCTTGTTTTTGTTCAAAATTTATTCAAAATATGGACTCCTAGAAGGTTTTTTCCAAATATTTATTCTAAATATGGACTCCTAGAAGTTAATGTTTCCCTACGATGTATAATATGGACCTGTCCGTGCAACTTATAGTAAGAAAAATCCTGTTACATATATGGAATAAAGTGTCAATTATTATTCCTTTCCTAATTTAGTGAAATCCCCTACTCATACTACATTTTGTGAACCAAACGATGTGTTCAATAGAAAACCAAATCTTACTTGAGCCGAACAGATGATATAATTGCAAAATAAAAAACGACTTGAAGATCATGATATATTTTGAAACATAGAGTGTGTAGCAACTTCCTTTTCGTTTTGACCAAAAAAAGTAGGGAAAGCCGCTACTGCGTCATTATCATTTATAAAAAGGTGGAGTATATACATGTGGTAAATGACAAGCTATATGAGGGAATTTCACGTGAATATTATTCCTATAAAATATACTTCCTCTGTCCTAAAGTATAAAACGTTTGGGTAGCATAACAAAAAAAGGTTTATATTTGTGACATCATCCCGTACTTTATGATATATTAACATTTTGGCAGGAATCACTCATAATGACTAGAGAGTTGCAACCAATGTGTAACTTTTTTTTTGTTTCAACCCACTTTCAACTTAAAATCTCGTATGTAAGTCACTGATCACACGAATCACAATGCAAATCTAATACTCACTCCGTCCGGAAATATTTGACTTAGATTTATCTTAATATGGATATATGTACATAGTAAAACATGTATAATACATCCGTATTTAGACAAATCCGTGACGAGTATTTTCGGGAAGTTGATTATTGGTACTAAAACTTCTGTTTAGTCTAAAATAAACCCTGAACTCTTGAAAAAGTACATAACCCCTCTAACTCGAGAAAAAGACTTACATGGACAACATGCGACACATGAAAATGGGTACACTTAACCGAATGAGAACACATGATCTAGATTTGTCAGCTCAACTGAGGTAAAATCCTCGCACGGACACTAAATCCCCATACAATCCCACATAAAGCACCCATTCCAGACCACTTTGTCATCATCTAGATAGTATGTTGACGCGCAATTCCTCATCGCCCCTAGATCTCATTTGACCCGTCCAGAACCCAGGTTGCCTGCACCACTACCTCTTTCGCATCTCCCCTGCTCGTTGATACTTTCGATCCGGATTCCGGATCAATCACGTAGCCTTTTCCCTAAGTGACCCTAGGTTTATCGAATCCGGATTTGGGATCACTTGTGCAAACTGATGCCATTCTCATCATCGCCATTCTGCTTGTTGGCACATTCCATCATCATCATGTTGAGAAATATTGCTCTTTCTTTCATTTTTCGGAAAAGCATAACTAGCCGATCAGTTTTGAGAGGGTGACGGGATAGGGTAGTCCACGTCTCAATTTTCTCTTGTCAAACATGGTGTGAACATTTTCGAGAGTTTGTGGTTTGTTTTGCACCAAACAAAAAAATTAGTATGAAAAGTAATTTTTTTAAAGAGTTTAGGGATCAAAATTGGACATTCTTCCTTAGTTAATTTTGGGATATAAGTACTCCGTATGTTTGTACTTTGCAATTCGAATAGGTTACGAACATGCTCATAGTCGGATTTGGAGTCCCGTACCGTATCGGTACTCCTCTCCTCTTCTTCCTCTCTCACGCGAGCGTCCCCAATCAATCCCCCACACAGTGCGCCGCCGCCCACCTCCGTACCCTAGCCAGAGCTGCCGCCGCCCCGTAGCTTAGCGTAACTTCCGACTCCCAAGCAGTACGCGCCCGCCTCTCACGCTCGACGCCGCCGCCGTCGCCGTTCCCGTCCTACCTCGTCGCGTCTCTGCTGTCCCGACCCCGTCCGCAGCTTCGGGGGTTGGTTTCTGAGGTATGAGCATAATCCAGAGATTACTGGAGTAGTTGTTATACCCAGCAGAAATTTTTCATCTTAGATCCGCTCCTGGTGGCCGTGCAGCTACCAACTGGCCTCGTCCTTAGGTTTTGATTGGATCCGCGCCGTACTCTCGTGTTTCAGAGCGATGGCGAAGAAGGTGAAGGCCAAGTCGAAGAAAGCGCAGCAGCGGGAGCCGCCGGCCGACGACGCTGGATCCGGCGACGAGGCGGCGTCCCAGGACGCGGCGGGCAATTCGGCCGAGGAATCGCCGACAGGGAGCATTGCGGCCACTACAGCGGCGGCGTTCCCCGCCTGGACAAGCTCCTGCGGGAGGTCATCTCCTCCAGGCATCTCGCGGCGTGCGAGCATTGCCGGGACGAGGGCGGCCCGCGGAAGAAAGGGGGCGGCGGCAAGCAGCAGAAGAAGAAAGGGGGTGCAGGAGGTGGCCCGAAACCGAAGGGCTCCGCCGCCAAGGCCAAGGCGGAGAAGACTGACATGTGGGTCTGCCTCGACTGTGGCCGGCATTTCTGCGGCGGTGGGGTGTCGGATAGCAAGCCGTACGGCCATGCCAGAAGGCACGCCAAGCAGGACCGGCATTGGTGGGCTGCGCGGTATGATAAGCCAACGATCGTCTATTGCGTGTTGTGTGAAGACGAGGTGCCTGTCGAGATGCCTGTAGTAGAGAGAGCAGTAACACCACCACCACCACCAGCCCCTGATAAGATGATTGGTGCAGTGGGTTGCAATGCATTGGGTTTGGCTGATAATAGCCGTGGTAATGTGATCAAAGGGCTGCCAAATCTTGGAAATACATGTTTCTTCAATTCAGTGCTGCAGAGCCTTCTGGCCCTTGATAGGTTGCGCAGCAAGATGTTAGGACCAGGTGTTCCAACGGATGCCATTGCTATGTCACTGAGGAAGCTGTTTGTAGAAACGAGTGCTTCGAATGATGCAGGAGGTGCACTGAGCCCAAAGGGCCTCTTCTCAAGTATCTGCGCGAAATACCCTCAGTTCAAAGGCTACCAGATGCAGGACAGCCATGAGTTACTCCGCTGTTTCCTTGATGGTTTAGGCACGGAGGAAACTGAAGCGCGGAAGCTAGCGGAGGATCCTACCACTGCAGGGGTTCCTACGATTGTCGAATCCATCTTTGGGGGTCAGCTGTCTAGTACTGTGTCCAGCATAGAATGCACACACGGGTCTGTTAAACATGACCAATTCCTTGATCTCTCGCTACCAGTTCCATCAAGGAAGGCTCCAGCCAAGAGTGTTTCATCTCCACCAGGGAAGAAGACCAAGCAACCCATACGAGCTGGGAACAGAAAAGGCAGATACGGGAAGGTTATTAGTCGAGTATCTCCTACAATAGTGGAGAGTAGCAAAGAAAAAGTCCAAACAGTTGCTGAGTGCAATGATTCCCAGATTCCAGTTTCAGAATTGGGACAGGTTGCCAGTGAGAAAGAGCCCGATCCATCTGAGTGCAGTGAATCATGTGCTTCTGTTCCCAACCATGAACTGAAGTCCGCTCCATATGTGGAGGCTGACATCTCCTGGTTGGATTATCTTGGTGATGGCGATGAAATATACTCTGAGATTCTCGATTCTGCATGCTCCACTGAAGCTGGACAGATCTGGGACAGCAAGGATGTCATGCATGATTCGTTTCACAGTCAAGATGATGCGTTGCCCAAAGAGCAGGCCTTGAGTTCTGAGCACTCAGCTGAGGATATTGTTGACAATGCAGCAGGTTTACAGTCTGTTATCTTGCTTCCTTATCACGAAGAGTTTGGTACCACTGCTGAAGGATGGGAAGGAACTGCAGAAAGCTCACAAAATCCAAATTTTATCGGTCCCCTTCCAGCCTTTTCTCCAGCAGTAGAAAATTATGTGCATCCTCCATATGGTGGAGATGGAGGGCAAGATGACGGCTTTGGTCTTGGTGATATGTTCGGTGAGCCTGAAGTAACTTCTGATGCTAACAAAGAAACTGGTACATCTGGAGATATTGATGTGATGGCTTGGAGTAGCAATAGTGCTGACGACGAAGTGGATGATAGTAATTCTCCAGTATCAGTCGAGGGCTGTTTGGCTTTGTATACTGAGCCGGAGCTGCTATCTGAATCATGGCATTGTGAGCACTGTTCTATCGCTATTGTAGACCCAAACACCAAAGAATTAGAAGAGGGTGAGGAAATGGCAGCTAGTGCTAGTGACAGAAAAGACAGTGAGGAGATGGTGGCAACTGGCAATGAAAAGCAAGATGATGATAATGCTGCCGTGAACTGCAGCAAGAAGGAGGACACTGATGAGATTACGGCAACTGATGGTTGCTCTGACAATGCAAATCCTCCATTGATTGATGCTGAGAACACATCTGATGGTAATTCCCCGGACATGGGAAATACTACTTTACTGGAAAAAGGTGTAGTGTTTACCGTTGACACTACTGAACAGCCAGACAGTAAATCAAACCACCAGGAGTGTATGGATTTGAACAGCTCAGCAGTGGAATTTACATCTTCCAGTAAGCAACCACATGGCTCTGCCCAGCATAACAGTGGGCATAATGTGGATGTAGCTGCTGAAGAAACAAGTGCGCCAGTGAGTTGTGGTGATAATGACCCTTCCTTTTGCAGTACTACTAGCGACAAAAAGGTTGAATCTTCTGCCAATACTGAAGAAGTTGTGACTAGTAGCCTTCCATCCGAGACACAAAGCATCTTACCCAGCGCCGAAGATAATGAAGATGGCTTCACGCAGAATATTGGAAGGATGACACAAAGCATCTTACCCAGCGCTGAAGATAATGAAGATGGCTTCACGCGGAATATTGGAAGGAGGAAGAGGATGAAGATGGTTGGCAAGGCACACAAAGGAAGACATAACCCAAATAAACAGAAAAAGGATGAAACAAAGGTTTTCAGAGCTGCAATGAGAAGAATTCTTATCAGTAAGGCACCGCCTGTATTAACAATTACTTTGAACAGATTCAGCCATGACTCTCATGGTCGGTTTAGGAAACTGAAAGGGCATGTGCGCTTTAAGGAGACACTTGATATACGGCCGTTCATGGACCCAAGGTACTAAATTTTCTAACTCAGTTGAAGTTGCCAAATTTGTTTTAGTCAACACAATAATTTTATGCTTACCTGCAGACGTAGTTCTTAGTACAAGGAGACACCACTGGCTGTATTATCGTTTACTAAATTATATAATAGTTGGCCATGTAGTACTTGCCACAATGATATGAGAAGATAAAAAGGACACTATTCCTTTCTCTCACTTATTACTTTGGTGGATCTTTCTTGAATAACACTAGAACGGAATGCTCTTTTTTTAATCATAGATATTTTTTATTTGGAAGGTGCCAGCAAACTAGAGAACTGAAATGATAAATATTACATGATGTCGATTCCTTGGCTGTGAAACTTTAGAATTTTGTCTGCAAATTGTTTGCAATCTTATTCTTTGATTCAAGTTTGACATGTCCTTATCCTGAAAGAAAGCGGAATTCATGATTACTTTTCATAATCAACGTGAATTTGAATGATAAGGTTAAACTAGTAGCATAGGTTCGCTGTTCCAACTCAATGAGTGGTGCATACATAATTTAGGGGATGTTTGGACCGTCACAAAAACTTACCCTACCAATTTGTTTGGTCATGACCAAAACTTTGGTCTTTGTTTGGATGGTTGCAAACTATTTGGCATGGCTGCCTCTTTGGCCAATTTAGTTAACTTTTCTCGCCAATGTTGGCCAATTCATGGGCAACCAAAAGCTCAACAAAATTTGGGCGAGGCATGGGCTAGCACCTACCCTTAGATTTGAAGGCATATAAAATAAGCTGTGTTGACTGCTCACTGCTCACCAGTTTGTGTTTACACTAGGAACTCAAACTAGTTTTATGTAGTGCTGTCATGTTTGAGCATGCACAGGAGTATTTTTTAGCTGCTCTAAGTTTATATGAATTCAACAGTTTAGACTACATCTGAAAATATACGCCCACTATTTGATTTCTGTTGTCACACTTGTACAAGTTTGGGTGCCTAGATGTGCAATTCTTATGTTTTCTGTGCTTACATGTGTTATTCTCAAGCTTAATACCCAGGAGACATACTCGCACATGTTTAGGGCCCTCTTTTGCACTTTCCATATCTGTGATTTATGGGTTGAAAGTCAGTTGCACCATTTAATTTGGCTTGGATTTTGGAAATAACTGGTTTCTTAATATGCAGATCTAAGGGGAATGACAGCACCACTTATCGGCTAGTTGCTGTTGTCGAGCACATGGGAACCATGACATGTGGACATTATGTTGCATATGTAAGATCTGGCAAGATAGGGGGTCGGCAGCAGCAGAGCCGCGCCTCCAAATCTTGGTTTTATGCAAGCGACTCGCAGGTTAGAGAAACCTCTCTGGAGGAAGTCCTCAAGTGCGAGGCTTACATTCTTTTTTACGAAAGGGTGGCAGAGCAAGAGGTGGCCTGCTCATAAATGAGTGAGTAGTTTGGGCAAGATCATGTCAAGCAAGAGGTGAGAAACAGTGATTTTTTGGGAGGATATCCAAAGGCGGCCTTGGTATGAACATACAGCCTGCGGTCATTTTTTTGGGAGCATAGTTGGAGGGGTGGGAATTGTTCAGGATCGGCAAACGGTTCATACAGATCTGGTTGTATTGCTTTACAGTCGAAACCATAGACAGCTTGGTGCACTCTTTGATATGTTGAGGGCGCCCCTAAATTTTGCGTGATGGGGGCGTATACTGTAACATGTTGTAGCTCCATCTTAAATTAGAAATGCCATACTTGTTTTAGTCCCTTCATTACCTGGAATTAAGAACAGAACACTCCCGGCTTAACCGAGAGGCGTTTCTCTTCCATGTTTCTTTTCCTGATTCGGTAGCTGGGTAAGCTGTTTGTGAGCTTGCCCCTGCCATCTATGGCATGGTGACTGTTTTTGTTGCGATGCGAATGGCCACTGGTGGCTCGGGCGCTCATCTGGTGTGTTGTCGTTCCGAAGGCATGTTCTGAGAGTTCTCCAATGCGCTGACTTCAGAGTACAAAAGTCGGCCGTTGGACTGAAAGTCGCTCCCACCAATGCAAGGCACGGGTTAACCATCCTTAGGATTTACACGGCAAAGAGCTGTTGATCTCATCGTAGAACTAAAAGCATTGTCTGAAGCACCACCACACCGAGGAACATGAGTTCAATATCTGTAACTACTGGAGCAAGCTCTCTCACACGTCACGCGAGAATCGCATGGGGCACACACATAAGCCATTTCCCCTGGTTTCAGGTGGAGCAAGCTCAGAAACTTCATTCAGGTGGGCTCTGCACTGGGGTCATCTGCTCATCAACTGGAGTGGGGGTGATTTCAGAGCACTTATCTGCTACCATTCTGGACAACCTGCCGATGCATTGCATGGTGAAGACCAGCGCCTTCCTTGTGTTGAACCCAGATCCCCAGCTGTGCCCGCAGTGATGCTCTCCTTCCTCAGCCCATGTACGCCGCTGAACTTGCCATCTTCCCCTGAACCGTCGCATCTGAAGAAGTCAAGGCTCTCTGTCAGTGCTGTGAAGTGTTCCCGTTAGTTGTGGCATTGCGTCCAACTTTCATGTAGTTTTCCTCTATGTTTTGAGAACTGAGACTAGTTAACTGGATTTGAACATTTTTCTAGTTTCATTATATATAATGGAGCCGGGCGGCTTTTGTCCCTATTTATCTAAAAAATAATCAGGACATAGCCACCGAGGACGAAATACATATGCCAGTTTATCTTCCTTCAACACCAAGTACTGTTTGCATACAGCTATCTCAATACTTTCTTACTGGACCATAATCACATTACTGAACACTATTCATCGATACTAACTCTATTTAGTCACGAGGTTCGGTCTCAAAAGCCCATACTTCCTACCAGACCCAGGAGCAGCCTGAAACAGGAAACGAACACGACGACATGTTTGATACTAGAGGGCTAACACTGGACAGATTGAACACAGCACAAGCCATACGAAATCATATAACTGTGCATTCCATGATATCATGATAGGCTTGACACCTAAATGTCGACACCACGGCATCGGTTGCAAGGCTCCAGAACATCTAATTTTGCCGTGGAGGGAACTTTTCCCTCGATGTAAGCTCGGATAGCCTCAAGCGCTCTAGGGGCTTCCACAAGAGTAATCTCGCACGAGCGCAGAAGCCATCGGAACATGCTGACACGCCAAGAGTTGTGTCAAGCGTAAGAGACTCGAGCGATGGTGTATTCTCAAGGATATGACACGCCAGCTTAACCAGCATCTTTCTGGCACAGAACCTAGTGACCCTCACACGCCTAAGATTGCCGTAGCGCTGTCCTGGAATTTGCTCCAACTGTGAGGGGTTTTCAAGAATCAAGTCATCCTCCTGTGGTCTCATTTCTGCCTGTAGATGAAAAGCCAAAATGCTTGAATTTATGGCTTTGAATGATATAGTCACTAAAAATATTTTGGCAGGGCGGACAGTTGCTTACATATAGATCAAAAGTCTCCAAGCAAGGAGATACTTCAAGAAAAGAAACGAGCGAGAAAAGATCATAGGGCGCAAAAGAGCCCCAGTCAGTTACAGTAATAAATAAATATTTGAGGTGGAGGAATTTGCTTGGTAACATTGGTGTACTGAACATCTGCATAAAAAATGTATAAGATTAGTCCCCCCCTACTTGCTATATAATAACTACAGCTATATGCATATCGCTAGTCCATAGACACCTCAAGGTTTAGAGTACATACCTCGCCACATGAATCTACAGTAAGAGTTTCAAGACTTGGCGTACTGGACGGGAGTGTGGTACGAGCATTATAAAGAGCACAAGGATGTGATATATCTATTTCCTTCGCTCTCAATGATTCTCCAAGTAATAGCTGTACGTTTTTACTATAAGAGTCAAAAGTAAAACTGGAGATATTTTGAGCTTTGATTCTATCACTTGCAGCATGTCACACTGGGACACCGTCAGGCTGCTGAGGCGCTGCAGCAGGAAAGGTATCTGGATGGAAATTATCTCATTGCAACAGCTGACTTCCAACATCTCCAGAGCAAAAGAATGGGAAAGAAGGAACCGCAACTCATCCCCTGTAATATGCACAAAACACAGAGACAGATTCGTCAGGCTGCTCATGCAACCTAGGCCGACTGTGGGGCGGAAGGCACAGCCAACAAAATATAGCACACGTATAGAGTTCCAGCTCCCATCAGATAAAACAGAGCATGGGAAATTGTATTTTTCCTTTTTTGAAAACCGGTCGATGTATGAAGACAGTATAAAGGTGAGTTCTTCTATCCCTGGCGTAACAGCAATCTTGAGCCAACTATCAAGACGACAGCTGCTGTTGGCATCATAAGGACCATAGAATTCAAGGTTGAGTATCTTCACACCCACGCATGAGTGTTTTTTCAGAATATGGCCAACTCTGCTGTTGTACTCTGTTATCATTTTCTTGCGTACACGTACATCTTCACTGAAGCCCATTGTTTTGAACTGAAGGTGAGGTTGGGATGGCACTTCCAAGAATGTCGAAAACGCGAGACGTACGAGCAGCACGCGCAGCATCTTTCAGTCGCAGAAGAGAACATATATGATGCCAGATATCCTGCACGCACAAGTAGAAAACTTCAAGATTTGAATAACAAAGGAAAAAAGTTTAAGTACTAGATAAAACTTGTGTCCACGTGACATAACGCAGATTCGTGTGTCCAGGACATGACTAAGTATTTCATGTAAAGAAAATAACATTTTGGCTACAGACACGGCTGGGACACGGTAGGAGCACGTCTTATGGCATGACAAAGTCTCCTAAATTTTGGCAGCTTCGAAGTGAAGTTGTAGAGGCTGTAAAAAGATGAGGATTGTAGAACTTGTTGCTGCGTTTCAATACTTAGATGCTTACCCTATATTTGAGTTTGTTAGAGCATCTCTAGCAGAGCCCTCAAAAGCCGCGGAATCTCAAAATAACCGTCTTAAAAGGTTTCAGACCCTTATAAACGGACATAGCAGAAACCTTAAAAGCCGCGAACCCGTAAAAGCTTTTGAGGGCGCCTGTGAAATCGGCCACCGGAACCTTGAATTCGCAGGTTTTGCCACCGAACCGCCGGGGCCCTGTATATGGCAATAGCGGTTGGCGGGAGGGACATTTCAGCTCGAGCGTACGCGTCTTCTTCCCCGATCCCGCCGCCGTCTCCGCCGCCAGCCCCGCCGCCTTCGATTTAGCCCCGTCCCCCGCCGCATCTACCGTCGACACGCCGCCGGCGAGTCACCCCCTACCCGGATCTACCTCGCCGGTGGTTCCTGACCCGCTGCCCCAAGTGGAGAGCGCTCTCTGGCCAAATCGCCGCCGTCGCGTCCGATCTGTCGGTAAGCATTTCTCCGGTCGATTTAACTTTGTTTTTCATCAAATTAGGCGGTACTTATGTTCCGGTACGAAATCCAGATGGAGTTGAGCCCGTGCGCCGAGTTTGTGATGTCGGATTCATCCTCTTCCGACGACTCCGACATAGAGACCCTGTTCGAGAGCCGCCGGAGGCAGATGGTGGTTGTGGTCCTCGCCGTGAAGGAGTTCGAGGACCGGTTTGCAAGAACGTGGCAAAGGATCTAAAGTTGGCCGCCTTTGCATTCCTCGGAACGGAACCGCTTCCACGGCAACGAGCTTCTCATGCGAGACTACTTCGCCGAGATACCGACGTATCCGGCTCATATCTTCCGGAGAAGGTACCGTATGCGTCGTTCTCTTTTCGTGAAGATAGTAGAAGCTTGCGAGGCGAATTGTCGTTATTTTACCCGTCGAAGGAATGCTGCGGGTTTGTTGGAATTTAGCGCATATCAAAAGATCTCGGCCGCAATGAGAGTGATTGCATATGGCGTTCCAGCTGACTACGCCGACGAGTATCTTCGCATTGGTGAGGATTGTACAATCGAGTCGGTTCGTAGGTTTGCCAAAGTCATCATTCGTGTCTTTGGCAAGGTCTATCTTCGATCACCAAACGAAGAAGACACGGTGAGGTTGATGGCATCAAATGAGAAGCGAGGTTGGCCGTGCATGCTAGGTAGCATAGATTGTATGCATTGGACTTGGAAAAACTGTCCGAAGGCCTGGCACGGGCAGTATTGTGGCAAGGGGGGTGATGCAACAATTGTGCTTGAGGCCGTTGCATCTGAGGATTTATGGATATGGCATTGTTTCTTTGGTTTGCCGGGCACGCTCAATGATATCAATGTGTTGCATAGGTCTCATCTACTTGGTAGGCTAGCCAATGGTGATGCTCCGGCTTGCAACTTCACTGTTAATGGCCATGAATACACGAAGGGATACTATCTTGCCGATGGTATTTACCCTACTTGGTCTACATTTGTGAAGACCATCTCAAAGCCTAAAAATAAAAAAGAAACTGAATTTGCAAGGGAACAAGAGGCCTGCCGAAAGGACATAGAGAGAGCATTTGGTGTTCTGCAATCTAGGTTTGCCATTGTTCGAGGACCTGCCCGTTTTTGGGACAAGAAAACTCTGAAAAACATTATGACATGTTGTGTGATTCTTCACAACATGATCATAGAGGATGAAAGGGACTCGAACTTGGAGTTGTCATATGACAATGTTGGCATCCGTGTGAAGCCAGCTAGAAACCCAGATCGCATTGCAGCATTTCTTCAGACTTACCGGGAGATTGAGGATACAAAGACACACAGCCAGCTGCAGCTAGACCTGGTTGACCACATCTGGCAGTTGCATGGGCAGTAATTATCTGCCATTTTTTCATTTCATTTCATGTGGGTTTCAAACAATTGTTTTCCATTCGGCACTATTCTTGTATTGAATTATTGTGTGATTGGAACTATTATTGTAATAATATGGATTATTGTTTGATCTATGCAATTTACAATATTTATTTTTATTATATATTCGTTATTCAATTTTTATGTCAAATGGCTCATCTTTGTTGAAATGCTGAAAAACTGTGTGGTTTAAGGTTTGGGAATAGTCGCGGCAGAGCAGAACCCGTAAAGCAGAACCTTAAAACAGATTACGGGTTCTGCTATGTCGCGCCTCGTTTTCGCCCAAAAAACTCCAGTTCTGCGAACCTTAAAACACGTTTCAGGTTTCGTTTCAGGTTTCGCGTTTTAAGGGCTCTGCTATAGATGCTCTTATAACCATTATTGAACATTGTATACTTGCTCACCCTATCCTATGTTGAACATTGTCTACCTATTTTGACTTGGAATCATGGTAAATTAGCAATATCAAAGAATTGGATGGCTTGTTTCAGTTCAGCTTAAATATATAGAAAGATAATACATGTAGTATACCCATATATACATACATTGCATCAATTATGTAATATTATAGCTCTGGGAACCACTGGGTAGTTCAACGGCAAGACACATGGTTGTGCTACCAAGCAACCAAGGTTCAAATCAAATCTTCCTTGAGGCCCTGGTTGCTAGTACCTGGGTGAGGCAAAGGACATGTTGCAAAGAGTTTGAAGGTGGATCTCGACATTTTCATCAGAGCAAATGAAGCACAAAATGCTGCTGGTGTCAGGAAAACAGCTATATAAATTCTAATTCTTATAGATACCGAAGGATCCTAATACTACAAAACAAAGTTTTCTGGTGCAGAATTAAAACTAGAAATTGTTCAACAAAGTACAAAGGACTGTAGGCAATCGCAGTATGTTCATACATTTAGGTAACACAACGATAATTTACTTGCGATATAAGTATTGCGTCATCAGCATTACAAGACATACCTCCGAAGGTGTGAGCCTGAACATGTTATTCTCTTGGCACTTTGAGAAGCATCGTCTTGATTGCAGGGTGAGTCGGCATTTCTTTCTTTAGCTGATGAACCGATTGACGCATCTACAACAGGTCATGGTTATGATTAGTACAGAAGCCAATGAAGGAACAAAGCAGGATCGAGCAAGTCAACACACATACAGATACAAGCATGACACATAGCACAGCTTTAGTGCAAGAAGAGCAATGACATTACAAAGAAACTTGTTCCAATTTCCAGAAGGAAATAACTTGAGTTGACCAAACAAATAGATATTCTTGCAAACATTGCAGTCTTGCCCCACGTCTCATCCACCTTGTACAAGCAAATAGTACGGCAATGAAATTATATAGTATATATAAACTTGCTTCAGTTTTAAGACTGAGAAAATTCAGTTGACCAGAGATATTCTTGACAGTGAAGCTCATACATAAACACAGTGAGATGGATACCTTTGCAAAGTGCAAACTGCCTTTGCAATTGCACTCCTCCTACCAGATTAGTTTATTTGTTTATGAACAAATCAACAATCGGAGCAGAAAGGGACTTGTCCCAAATAGAAACATAATAAACAGTCTAGGCTAATCTGTAGCATAAGACAGGTGGAGTAATAATAGTGGTCTGACATGTGTGCTAGACTGGACATGAATTAGAACGGGAGAGACGAAGAGGTGGTAGGCTTACGGTGGCGAGGATCCTGCTCCACGGACATGGTGATGCGCTGACACGAAAGAATCCTCTATTTTACGCTCGAGTCTCCAAGATCGTTTGCACCCGACCCGGCCGATCCCGGCCTCCCGTGCTCTGTGAGGAGAGAGGTCTCAGTTTGGACTGCGACGCCGCCGGGAGGGACCTCTAATATCCGCCACCAGACGGAACGAAACTGGACACCTATTACCTTATTTATTTATTTTTTGAGCAAAACGAAACCGGACAGCCGAAGCGAAACCCTGGGAAACTCTCAACTGGGCCACCAGGCCCAGCCTTCCACGAGATTGCAGTCCCCTTGCTCGGCTCACAGAGAAACCCAATAAAACCAGCGACAGAAGAAACTTCACCCGTGAAAATTGGAAAGTGTTTACAGCACCCAAAACTGATTTTTCTCATGCTGTTTGAATACAATAACCAGAATAGTAAAGTCTCGAACAAGCATTACATGATCATATATACAGACCAAGAATACAGACTCATCACTCGCAATATCAAAAGCATACGTAATCATGAAAATGTTGCAACAAACTGGGCTGCGCATGTTAAATGCAGTCCACATTAAGATTGCAAATAACGGAAAAGAACTTTTATTCCTGGTTAACGGAGGACACAGACCAACTGAGCTGGAAGTGGGCTCCTCTGGTTGCAGCGGTTGGAAACTTATCTGGAGAAGCTGGGCACAGCCGGCACGCATGAGGTTCTTTCTCTGGCTTGACGATTAGAACAGGTGCTGGAGCGCCAACAGATTGCAACGACACGGCCTGCAGCACCACCCTTGCTGCATCCGGTGCGAGCAGGAGCCAGGAGCCTGAGACAATGCGCCACCTGCTGGTCACCTGCGACTGGTGGCTGCAGGCTAAACAGGCGACCCCCTGGCCTATACACAAAGGACTTGCCTCTGCGACGCTGCTGGCGGCCTGGATGATTTGGAAGGAACGCAATGCTTGTGTGTTTGAAGCAACGCAATTCTGCCCCTCCGCTTGCGCCGAGAGTCAGGGATGAAGCAACCCTCTGGACCAGGACCGGCGCTAAAGGTCATCGAGTGATCCTCCCAACGACCCAGGAGTACTCTTAACTCTCTCTGTTCAATGAAAAGAAACGCGATGTCTTTGTGTTTTCTCGAAAATTCCTGATTAACCAGCAGAACACAACGGTAGATATGTAAGTCTCAGCCAGTGAAAGCTTGATCCTATTTGAGCTCAAAGTCAGTGTGCAATTTCTATGTCCAGTTAGTTACGAGGAATTCCGTTTCAAGGGAGCCCATGTCCGCATTTACAGATTCAAATACAGTACAATAAATGTATGTAAACATGCAAAATAGTATATCAAATTCGTTCCTGATATCAACACAAAATAAGAAGTTGACAGACTTAATGCATAACTGCATATCAAAATTTGGGTGGTTGTCTTTTTATTCATGATATGAGGGACAAATTTGATACAGCAAGTTAGCATGTTTACAAAACTCTACGTGCAATTGTTTAAAAAAATTAAATATATATATATATCAATTTTCTAATGGGAATGCAGGCTCACACACAAATAATTTGTCCACATAAAATATTTCTGTTATAGGCTTATACAACCAATAAAGAATTTAATCAATAAACTAATGCGTCCTGCAAAAAACTTCATCCTTCTGGTATCATCAAGGCTTAAAACAACAAGACACAAGGTGACGCAGAGCAAGAAAATGTTACCATCTCTAGAAAGCCTTCTCTTCGTGAATAAAAGCTTGGAACTGATAACGTCGCCTAAAAACAGTTCACTATTAAGTCTTGACCAAAGGGTGCCAAAAAACGCCATGAATGCAAAATCATGTGTGCTGTGAAGTGTGAAAGGATACCTGAAAAGCATCACTTGCCAAGAAAATGGGACTTGTCAGCAATGGATATACACAAGTGCTTTCCGAAGGCCAATGCAGCACACGCATGGATCAGTTAGAAGCACATCTTGTTCAGGAGTCACCTATCTCCGGGAGGCTATTCATAAATATATGCCTGCTTATTTATGTTACCACCTCTATGCTTCATTGTGAAATCTCCTTATCGAGTTCATTCATGAACTGCATTTTACATGAAAGAGCATATCACCTTTATCCTATCACGGCTGGTTTTAATCTATGAGTTCCTCTGCTATGCCTAGATCACTACAAATACTGGTATTCCTCATTTGCTCTGATAGTTCATCCAAAATCTCATAGATCTCTGGTGCTAGAGGGTTTGATCTATCTCCAACCAAAAACGGGGTGAACCCATTGCCAAGATCAGCCCATGCCAACCCAGGTGCTTTTGTGACACCTAAGTCTCGCATCAGTTTCCTCACTGTTGCTAGCTCATCCCAGCAACCTGCAGCTGCATACATGTTAGCAATCAGAACATAGTGGCCAGCATTCTCTGTCCTCATCTCCAACAGCCTCCTAGCTGCCCTTTCACCAATTTTTATGTTGCCTCTCTCGTGGCAAGCCCCGACCAATGCTGCCCACATCGTGGATGTTGTAGGGAAAGAGTCCTCATTGAGTAATCTTTCTGCCTTTTCTATTAGTCCAGAACGTGCATATAGATCAACCATGCAAGAATAATGCTCCATCTGAGGTTTTATACCATAGGAACTAGTCATCTTATCAAAAAGCTCTTCCCCTTCAGTCACAAGCCCAGAGTGGCTACACGCAGAGAGTACAGTAACCATGCTTATGTGATCGGGCTTGATCCCACTATCAACCATCTGGTAAAAAATCTGTAGTGCAAGTGCTCCTTTCCCTTGCATCCCGTATCCTGCTATCATCGAAGTGTAGGATATCATATCACGGTCATCCATGGTATCAAAGACATTCTGTGCTACCAAGAGCCTTCCTGATTTGGAGTACATGTCAATAAGAGAGTTCCACAACAAGCGATAGCCTTTGAACCCATGCTTGACAATGTGGGTGTGAAGCTCCTGCCCATGTTGCAATTTGCAACACGGGCACAGAGAGCGAGATAGGTGACAACAGTAACATAATTAGGCTGCACACCTCTGCATACCATTTCACGGAAAAGTTTGGAAGCCTCTTCCGCACCATCCGACAACGCGAAGCTGGCTATCATCGTATTCCATGTTGCCACACCTTGGCAACCTAGCATTTTAAACAGCACGCGAGCAGAGTCCATACGCTTGCACCTGGCATACATAGTGATCAACGCATTGCCTACACTCTCGACCCCATCACAGCACATGCGGACCGCCAACCCATGGATCTCCTTCCCCAGCCTCAACAGCCAACCCGCGAGCAAGCGTTCAACCCAATCACCATCGTCACGAAATCCACCTCCGCGCCACCATGCACCATCTCCCGGATCAGCCCGACCGCCGCCCTATGGTCGTGTGTCCTAACGTACACCCTGGCGATCGTGTTCCATGTCACCGAATTCACCTTCGCCGCATCATCACCTGCCCGCATCTGCTGAAACAGGTCCACCGCCTGCCCCCATTGGCCGGCCGCCACATACCCCGAGATAATCGAGTTCCACGACACCCCGTCCCTCTGCGCCATTCCATCAAACACGTCGCGTGCGGCAGCCAGGTCCCCGCACTTGGCATACATGGAAACCAGCGCGTTCTGGAAGAACAAGTGCCGTCCATCCCGCCGCCCGCGCCGTGCAGGTGCACCGCCCGCCCCAGGTCAGGTCTCCGGCCTCGGCGCAGGCGCGGAGGACGGAAGGGTAGTGAAGGCGTCCGGGAGCACGGCGTGCCTGGCCATTTCTGGTAGGCGGTGAGGCCTGGCGCGGGAGGCCGTGGCGGAGGCAGGCGGAGATGAGGAGGTTGTAGGCGAGTGGGCAGGAGGAGGAGGAGGAGTCGGCGGCGAGGCGGGAGGCGTGGGGGAGCAGGGAGGGCTGGGAGGAGTAGACGGAGAGGAGACGGGGATAGGTCGGGGTGGCGGGAGAGGCCGACGGAGAGGGAGAGGCCGTGGATCTGGACGCCGAGGGAGGGGTGGGGGCGGTGGAGGTGGAGGTGGAGGAGAGAGGCGATGGGGCGGAGGAGGAAGTGGGACGAAGCGGAAGGGAGGCGGTGGCGGAGGCGGGAGAAAACGAGGAGAGGGAAGGGAGGAGGCGGAGAGCTGCGGGAGTGGAGAGGGAGGCGAGCAGGGTGTGGAGAGAGTCTTCGTGGTCGCTGTGGCAGGCGCCGGCGGGAGCCGTGGTAAGGGCGCCGCCGCTGCGGCCATGGCTGTAGTGCTGGGACTTGGGCTGCTAACCGTAAAAAAGCTCGTTTGGTTCTCTTACGTTTTTTTTCCTGAGGCAAACTCTCTACGTATATTCTTGGGCTAAACCGGCAAATCGTATACATCGCCCGTTGGCGATGCGTTCCGCTCCCGTCGCCTGAAGGAATTCTTTACTGGGCCGGCTCATAGTTCGCGAGAGCTTCCCTTTTCCTTTACACGTTCTCGATGCGAGAGACGCTGCATCCTTTTTCTTTTTTCTTTTTCTGTTTTCGTTATTCGTTTTTATTTTCTTTTTTGTTCTTTTTCTTTCCTTTTCCGCTTTATTTTCTGTTTTTTTTCGTTTTATTTTTTATTTTCCTTTTTCTTTTCGTTTTCTCTCTTTTTCCTTTTTCTATTTCTTTTCTCTTTTTTCACTTTTTATTATGATTTCAAAAAATATTTCTAATTTAAAAAATGTTCAGAATAGAAATATTTTTTATATTTTAAAATTGTTCATATTCCTAAATTGTTCAAAGTCAAAATTTGTTCATATTCGAAGCTTTTTCAAATTTAAAATTTGTTCATTCTAAATTAGTTCAATTTTAGAATGTGTTCATATTTGAAATTGTTAAAATTCAAATTTTGTTCATATTCGAAAATTGTTCAAATTTAAATTTGTTCATATTGCAAAAAAATCAAATTTAAAATTTGTTCATATTCCAAAAATGTTCCAATTCAAATTTGTTCATAATAAAATTGCTCAAATTTAAAAAAACATATTTCAAAATAGTTCAAATTAAAATTTTGTTCATATTTGAAAATAGTTCAAATTCAAAAAAAATTCATATTCGGAAATCGTTTAAAAATAATTTTGTTCACAGATCTTTTTCTGTTCACTTTTAAAATCATTCAAAAATAGTTTCCGTTCACTGCTATTTCTGTCTACTTTTCAAAATCGTTCCAAAATAGGTTTTGTTCACTTTTTAAAAATTGTTAAAAAATAGCTTCCGCTCACGGCCTTTATCTGTTTACTTTTAAAAAATCTTCAAATATAATTGCGTTCATCGGCATTTTCGGTACGCTTTTAAAATCGTTCAAAAATAGTTTCCGTTCAAATACCTGTTTTTTCAGTTTTTAAAATCGCTCAAAAATAATTTATGTTCGGAAACTTTTTCTGATAACTTTTTAAAACCGTTCAAAAATAAATTTTGTTTACAGATCTTTTTTCGTTCACTTTTAAAATCGTTCAAAAAAAAAAATCGTTCACCGCAATTTTCTGTTCACTTTTCAAAATCTTTCGAAAATAGTTTTTGTTCACTTTTTAAAAAAAAATCAAAAATAGCTTCCGCTAACAAGCCTTTATCTGTTCACTTTTTAAAAATCTTCAAAAGTAATTTCCGTTCATCGGCATTTTCGGTATACTTTTAAAATCGTTCAAAAATATTTTCCGTTCAAATACATATTTTTTCACTATTTAAAAATGGCTCAAAAATAATTTCCTTTCAGAAACTTTTCTGTTCACTTTTTAAAACCGTTCAAAAATAGATTTTGTATACAAATCTTTTTCTTTTCACTTTTAAATCGTTCAAAAATAGTTTCCGTTCACCGCCATTTTCTGTTTACTTTTCAAAATTGTTCCAAAATAGTTTTTGTTCACCTTTTTAAAATTGTTCTAAAATAGCTTCCGCTACAAGTCTTTATGTGTTCACTTTTCAAAAATCTTCAAAATTAATTTCCGTTCATCGGCATTTTCTGTACACTTTTAAAATCGTTCGAAAATAGTTTCCTTTCAAATACCTATTTTTTCACTTTTTAAAAACTTGCTTTCCGTTCAGAAACTTTTTCTGTTCACTTTTTAAAATTGTTCAAAAATAGATTTTGTTGACCGACCTTTTCTATTCACTTTTAAAATCATTCAAAAATAGTTTCCGTTCATCGCCATTTTCTGTTCACTTTTTACAATCGTTCAGAAATAAATTACGTTCACTGCCATTTTTGTTCAATATTTGAAAACCGTTCAAATGAGGTCACTGTTCTAATTGAAAAAGTTAATATTAAAATATATATTCTAGCATACTATTCATTGTGATAGGAAGCAAAAAAGGCTAGAGATGACTGTTCGGAAACAAGCTGAACAAGCTTCCTATATTGTTCTCTCCCATATAATTTTCTGTATTTCATTTATTTATTTTGTATCTTGAATGTCATCACAATGTACTGTAGTTTTACTGTAACAATGTACTGTAGCTAGTCGTACAATCTGTGAGAAAAAAAAAGTGCAGGAGACTCGACCACACTAGAGAGCAGGGTTTTTTTTTTTGACTTTTACATACTTATATTCATACTGGAAAGGGAGCCTTACAAATCGGAATACAAGCAAAGAAAAGGAGAAGAAACGAAGAACAGCGGCGGCGCTCTCCATCTTCAACCTCCAGGGCGCCCGGCAAGCCGTCCCTCCACCGTCGAGGACGACGAAGAAGCCAGCCTCCAGGACCACCCGCCGCGGGAGCAGACGAGCTCCTAGCCCGAGGGCGTCGACGAGCCGCAGTAGCCACCAGCTCCGTGGAGCTGGATTTGAAGACGGCGAAGCAGCATCGGCCGGGGATCATCCTCCCCAAGCAAGATCCGTCCCGGATCTGAGACCTGCGCCTTAGATCCTCCACCATCGTGCCGCAGACCCGCACCTCCACCGCCTTGAACCTCCTCCACCAACCAGCTATACACACGCCACAAACCCGCCGCCGCCGCCAGAGAAAACGACGGAGGGAAGGTGACTCACCCGCAGCTCGGCCGCGCCGCCAGAGACAACGCCGGAACGGGGGAGCCGCAGAGCACCAAAATGACGACGCCGGCGACCCCCCCACGCCAGCGCCGCCCCAAGACTCCCTTCCTACCTCACCGGAACGCAGATCCGGGGATTTCCCACCCTCCCGCCGCCGGAGCGGCCGGCGGAGGGTGAGAAATCCCCGGATACGCCGGCGGCCGCTGGGGATCGCCGAGTCGCTTAATACTAGAGAGCAGGGTTGCGCGATGGGAAAGGGTACCAACGAAGAAACAGTATCGTGCGCACTAGTGCTAGTAATGAGCCGAGACAAGCGTTCAAACGGGATATGCAGCGCCGATCAGATGCGCCGCTCGCGTCGTCGCCCCGTCGCCGCGAAGAAACTGGAAGAAATACTCCCTTCGTTCCAAATTAATTGACTTGACTTTATCTACATACGGATGTACCTATACTTGTATAGTGTTTAGATGCATTCGTTACTAGACAAATGCATGTCAATTAATTTAGAACGGAGGGAGTAGTATTAAGCGCGTTGTCATATGGACCGGCCCAATAAATGCTTCTAGGAGGCGACGCGCCCCTGATCGGTCGCCTTAAGGCGACATAAAGGATCTCCCGGCTAAACCCCCATGTGGTCTGAGAAATAAGGGAACAGGTGGGCTAAATCTTTGCTTTGGGCCGTGCGATCCCAAACACGGGGTCACGGGCCATCTAGTCCTATCGGGCCATGCCGCCCGTTTGCATTTGCGTAATTTTGCGGCCTAGAATGGGATATGCAATAGTTGTCACTAGAAAAAAATACTATTTTAAAACACAATCTTCAAAATTAGACGTAAGGAATTTTTTTTACTATGTACTCCTTCCGTTCCTAAATATAAGATACATTAGGTTTTTCACATGTCGATTAGGTGCAGACTCAAATGAGTGAACATAAACACTAAAACGTGTCTAAATACATATAGATACATGTGAATCTGGAAATAAAATAAAACATCTTATATTTTGAAACAGAAGGAGTAGTTGCATTCAAAGTAGTTCATACCAAAAATATCTATAGTTTTTGTTTACAAAATAATGCCCCCCCCCCCCCCCCCCCCCCCCCCCCCCGCGCGCTCCATCCATATAACGAAACAGCGCAACAGATTAGTTTTACAGCATCCATGCCCTAGAAGAGTTCAAGAACCAGGTAGAACAAGTAGCAGCCTACAACATCCTCACAAACAGACAACGCTTTCTAAGTCTAATCCCCACGTCGATCTTTTTCAGGCGAAACTGCCCAGTTAGTGTACAGCTGCAAGTTGCGGCGGCGATCATCGTGAGTCAACGAGGGATAGGATTTTGGGGTCCAAGCAATTCGTAGCAATTCCCCACGCGTACGCTCCAAGATCTTATGCCTCTGTCAAAATAGCCCTCATGCTTGATCAGCGCAATCCCTGAAAGCACAAAGAGCTTCCAAAGTTTCATAAGGCCCACGTCGTAGCATAGAAAAAGCATTAAAAACATGAGGAATTTCATCCCTTTCTAGCTCCACAAAGAGCACACTAATTCAAGGTTAGTACCAATATGTTTATGAGTAATTTCAGATATTTTTGACCAATAGTGGTGGGAACCACACATTCAAAGAACAAGTGTAGAGCGGTCTCTGGTCAATAATAGAATCCACAAGTTTTGTCTTGAACATGGCGATGCTTCTGAAGATTATCACGTGTCATGAGTCTATTATTTATCATCAGCCACTGAAACACATGTATTCGAGATGGGACATAAATCCACCATATGTTGTGAATGTAAAGGAGAGATACCACCAAAAATAAATATATCATAAAAGGATGCAGAGGTAGAGCCCCGACGTAGTATATTTCCAAATGGGAATATCAGGAGAATTTTGTAAAGACAATTTTTAGCAATATCAAAAGGCTCACCACCTGTTCATGATAGATCAGCACAACGATGAAATGTGAGTTTGAGGTTAACCCCATCCCACACTTGAGCAATAGTAATATTTTTCTCATTGATTGTGTCAAAAAGATTTGAGAAAGTAATTGCCATGCCAGTGATCAAGCCAAAAGGCGATATATTTTCCATCCCCAACCTTCCAGAAATAGCCAAATCGAACAGCTTGAGCAGCCCACATGAAACTTCTCCAGAAGGGAGATTTTGGAGAATCAGATGACCAAAAAAATATTTGGAGAAGAAGTGTTGTATTTGGAATCAATAATCTTTTTCAAAGTTGGTTATCACCAGATATCTTATCTATCTTTTTATCCATGCTGCCATAGGACATAGATTAAAAGCATGCAGTTTGTGAATTCGTAGCCCTCCAAAATCTTTTTTTCTGGGACACAAGCCCTTACCTTGCCAAATGATATTTGTGAATGTCGTCGACATTGAAATGTGACATATTCGAATTAATGGCTTGAATATCCCAAGCTGGAATCGAATAACCGAGGGAAGGTAAGTAGGAATACTTGGAAAGCAAGCTTGAAGAATTGCTGCTGTGATTTCCCGCAGCAGCAAACCTGCCGCGCGCGCGGCGCGCGCACTGATCAAGCACGTCACCAGCTTACCGCCAACACGGATCCGTAAAGTCCACGGGAGAATGCAGCACATGTCCCTGCTGCGACTAGCTGAAAATTTGACGGCAAATGCAAGCCAGAGATATTGACTGCGACGAGCTTGTGGTCTACGCCGTGGGAATTGGGGAAAGCAGAGCAAAAGTCATAGTAGCCGTTGCACTTTCAGAACCCACATGATGAGGGAGGTCGTCAGGTGTGCGTTTGGCAAAAGCTGCCCCGCCGGTCGCCGCGCCGTGCCAACCACACAATCCGGCGACCGGTCGCCATGTGGAGGCACACGCAGCGCGTCAGTGCACGCTCCAAACGCATCGGACGGCCGGACGTCGCCGGCACGAAAACATCTCTCTTGGGCCGGCGGACGGCAAGCCGCCGACCCGAGCCGAGTCCAAGCCTCTCCAGTCTCCACTCCAAGCCAACCAGAACAGAGTACCTCATACCTGGATACTACTAGTCCAGTAGACAAGTACTTAGCCGCATTTTGCTCTTTGTTACGGCACCCGGTGTATATACGAGTGTTCCGCCCGCCCGAGCTCGCTCGCGCGCGCAGGGGAATGGAGGGGGCCCAGAGGGGACTGCCGCCACCGGCGCGTCGCGCCGGCGTCACGCTCGCGGAGCAGCTCGCCGCGTCCTCCAACCTCCGCGACCTCCTCAAGCTCCGCCACGACGACGACGTGCAGCTCGCCGCGCCGGGAGGCGCCGCACGCTCCTCGACGTCATCCGCGGCGCCAACGACGACGACGACGACCCTCCGGCTCCACCCAGCGCCACGACCCCCGTGGCGCGACCAAGATCGTCGGCGGGGCCCGCGCAGGGCGAGGAGAGGAGGGTGTCGCTGATGGCGCTGCTGGAGCAGGCGGAGCGGCAGTGGGCGAGCGGTGCGGGGCGTGGACGCGCGTGGAGGAGCACGCGGCGGCGGAGGAGGCGGAGGAGGGCGACTTGGGCAGGAAGGGGAGCGCGGGTGTGGGCGGGCGGTGCTGCGTGTGCATGTCCCGCGGCAAGGGCGCCGCCTTCGTCCCCTGCGGCCACACCTTCTGCCGCGCCTGCGCACGGGAAGTGCGCGCCGGACGCGGCCGCTGCCCGCTCTGCAACGCCGCCATCCGCGACGTCCTCAACCTCTTCTGACCTTCACGCACGCTACGCTACGCTCCGCTCCATTCGATTCGAGCTCGATTCGACTCCGTTCAGTCAGGGACCCGTGAACTGCTGTGTTCGGATTAAGCTGTAGCATTCGATACGTGTAGATAAAAAAATCCCGGCGTTTCTTCCTTCTGCTTTCCTGTTCGTGGAATTTACAAGTCCAATACAAACACATGATCATTGTCCTCCAATTCGAATCGAGAACATGCCGGATGGAATCCTCCGTTGTTAATTGCGATTCCTGTACGACGAACGCGTGCCGAGGGTCCGTGCATCCACGGTGCCTGGGACTGTCGACGCCGTCATTGAACTCTGCCCCCGCCATTTTCCGTTGTTCCAGTTTGTTCAGCGCATCGGAAAATTCTAATCGCTGTGGCGGTTTGATGTCTCGGTTGATGTTGACTCGGCGGCTCTGCCGAAACGGTAAACCGTTATAGGCCAAACGAACAACCAAACTGTTCGATCTCCTCTTCTCTTCTTCAGAAACTGAAACGGATCCAGCAGTAACGATAAGGTGAAAACTGAAAACCCATTGTTGCGTTGCCACTGGAACTCGTTGTGATAGTAAAGCCGTATTATTCTCTCGTGCAATTGGACTCAACATGCATGGCTGCCACATCGTACTTGATCAGATGAGGAGATCTCGCTGGTTGGGAGGGATCACACACACATTATATATACTACTCCTACTACCATTAACCGCCTGTTCACGTCGACGGGTCGAGCCGGCTGGGGGCCGCGAGCTTATCTCTTTTTGCCATCGTCGACCGTTTGTCCTGGCCGAGAACGGCGACGGCCTGCGTGCGGCAAGCAAGCAGCCAGATGATGATGAAGGGGCCGGGTGATCATTGTCTCATGTTCATGGATCCATGCGAGCTATAACTGGCAGATAGCTACATCCATCTGGCCGGGAGCTAGAGCTACCGTTTAGGTTTAGCCAGCGCGCACTGCTCTGCTGCAGTGACCTGTAACGACGGCTCTGCTGCAGTGTACTGTGGACCGCGCACATACAAACCACACACGTTGTCGGCCAGCCCACGTCAGCATTTAGAGAAGTTTCTGACTCAGCGGCTCCATCGACCAGAGAGCTTCCTTCGGCACCAAGATATGCATGTTTGAGACTTGAGAGGGACGGGAAAGAAGAAGCCTTTCTGTTTTAAGTACCGATCGATGGATCGATCGCATTCTCTCGCTGCTCACTGTAAAAGTGGCAAGTAGTGGGGGTGAAGCCTTTCACGTGATGTTCGCATGTGGCCGCCGACTTTTGCAGTAGCACTTGACCACTAAACGTGAGTGATGGAGTGAGCAAGGTATATTGCTGCACGTGCTTTCCACACCGTCTTTACATTAGGCATCACCATTTAGCTTCAACTGGGAGATAATCGCCTTACGGCAATTCTTTTTTTTTTTAGCCCCGAAGGTTCATTGATAGCGGTGCGTTACCGGTTACGGATACAATTAAGAGATAAAAAAAATACAACCAAGCCCTTGCAAACTGCAGAAGGGACCTCGCAAGAAACAGTGAAACGTGATCCGGTCCCTCTCCACCGTCGACTCGCCGCCACGGCCATCTAGTCCACCACCGGGGACAAACAACTTGGTGGAGGGCCGATGTAGTACGCCGCACAGCAAAAGCCGAAGATTCTCTCCTTGCGGAGGAAGAAGA